>LPNX010729331.1:250874-391414 GCA_001517045.1 Pseudotsuga menziesii | reverse complement strand
TTAATCCTCCCGATCGGAACATCGGGGCATGACCACATGACTCAAATACATAATAGAAACATCCTGGAATAAACATCGGGTTACAATAATATAAAATACACAGAAGAATACATTCTGAAGTTACATATACATCAACATTATGCCCAACACTTCCAATTTTTATTTTCATGTGTTCCATAACTTCATGATCAACAAAATATATAATACCCATGTGCTTCAGAGCTTCTTTCTAAACACATCATCAATTAGTCAGGTGCCCTAGAGCTTCTTGCTCAACACAAACATAAATTACTCATGTTCTCTGGAGCTCCTTGCTCAACACAAAACATCGCATCAATCATGTGCTTCAGGGTCCCCGCCCAACAAAAACAAGGATATATATATATCATCAACAATGGGCTTATGTCCAATATATGAAACAAATCATATTGTTCATATGCTGGGGGGTCTTTGACCCAATTTATCAAAATAAAACATCAATATAGCATCATAATCAATAGGATCATGCCTATAAGTGTTAGGTCCAAAATTCATGATATTAAATCCCTCCCCGCTTAGAACAACACTGGTCTTGGTTTTCTAGGGACTTAGAATGACATCATGAAACAAGGCGAGGTAAACCATTCTCATGGTGGCTTCATTCTCCTAAGTAGCCTCATGGGATCCAAAGTGCATCCATTGCACTTTAAATTGGACTATGGTGCGCTTCCTAAGCTGCACCTCTATTTTTTCCAATATATGAATAGGTTTAGGGCCAAACTCCCCTTAAGGTTCCACCTGTAATATGGACCAATAAATGACATGTTTACTATCATAAAGATATTTCTTTAATAATGATGCATGGAAAACATTATGGACTCTTATGTGTGCAGGTAATGCTAGTTGACATGACAGTAGCCCTCTCTTGGACAATATTTCAAAAGGTCCACAAAACCTAGGTGCTAAGTTACTGCACCTCCCCAATCTCAATGAGCTTCGTTACTCTTTTACTTTGAAATAGACATGGTCACCTATTTGATAATATTTATCTTTTATTCTTTGATCCACGTAACTTTTCTAGCAGTATTGTGCTTGTTTAAGGTTTACCTTCACCTTGGTAACCAACTATTCCAAGTCCATTAATAAATCAGCCCCTAACATGAGTCGATCCGCTGGGCTATCCCAAGTAACAGGTGTTCTACACTTCTGCCCATAAAGTATCTCAAAGGAGCTAATCTTGGTGAAAGCCTAGTAATCCTTGTTAGACTAAAGCTATGCAAGATGTAGGTAGTCTTCCTATTTAGTTGGGTTGTTCATGACATCCATCCTAAGCATGTCCTCAACAATCTAGTTTACTCTTTATGTCTACCTGTCTCTCTGCACGTGATAAGCAGTGATAAAGTTCAACTGCATTCCTAATCAAGAGAATAAATATATCCAAAAGTTTCTATTGGAGTATTAATACATCATTACTACATATTTTTTACATTAGTCTAGCTTTATTTTCCTTCATGCAATGATATCCTATGGTTTAAGACTTGGGAGAGCTGATTTAGCATTATAACTGGTTATTTTAGCCTGTTCACACCTATAGTAGCACCCTAATTGGTCAACCCAACACATGTGTACCTTATTTAATGTCTTTTGGCACCACCTGCTTGATTTTTGGGGCCCTGGTTTGACTAAGTGTGCTAGGGGGTGAATCTGGCTTGTTTTAGCTCTCCAAGGAGCATTTATTGCCGCCTAGAGCACCCCACTCACCTCAATATTCTAACCCACACTTTCCTAGGACCAATTAATAACCCAACACACTTCACATGAGGTTTCGTGACTGTTTTGGCTTAGTCGAAGCTCCTTTGGTCGACCTAGGGGGGTTGGGGGTCAATTTTCACCATGACACTTGTACTTTCC
This sequence comes from Pseudotsuga menziesii, assembly GCA_001517045.1. Taxonomy (NCBI): domain Eukaryota; kingdom Viridiplantae; phylum Streptophyta; class Pinopsida; order Pinales; family Pinaceae; genus Pseudotsuga; species Pseudotsuga menziesii. Next base: position 389,524 of record LPNX010729331.1, on the reverse strand, counting down.
CAATTTGTTACTAGAGCCACTTGAATTTCCTCCAATGTATTGTAAATGTGTAACATAACATATCAATGGCATATGATAATAATATGATCATAAACTAGCACCATTCATATGTGTTATTTCATGTATTTTATGTCTCTTTGATTGTTTCTCTTCCACATTTTGTCAAGCACTTCATGTGTGAAGTATGTTCTAGCTCCTAGATATGATTAAGAATTACATTCTTACATGGTATTAGAGCTATTTGGAGCTGCAATCAAATCTTGTGAGGTTTGAGTTACTGTTTAGGGCATATTTCCAGAAAACTTGAGTGCTTAATTGCAGGTTTAACAACACTTTTGTCATAGGTTACATAGGAAGGATGGAGAAAACTTGAGCTCTTCTTACTCCATTCAATTATTTTGAGTGGAATCCCAAAATGGTCATCCAACTAAGGTCCAAGGGCCTCTATCGGGTCACCATGGGAACTGAAACCAAGCCAAATTCTACTGTGGAGAAAGCTAAGTATTTTAATAGGCTTGATGAGACCTTTGGCATGCTCTGACTCAGTAGTTCAAGAGAACTTCTCTTTCACATATAAATTCTTGGCACACCGAATGAAGTTTGGGTCAAGTTTGAGTCACTATTCGGGAAGACAGATGAAATGAGAGGCCATCATCTTAAGAATGAGTTAAATCTCACTGAGCCCAACTCACTACGAGACCATTGAATATTTATTCACCAAGTTTAAATCACTGGTACTTCAGCTAAAACAATGTGGCATAGAGAATAAATATGATCATCTTATCTTGTCCAGCCTTTCTAAGTTGGGGCCAGATTATTCTGTATATGTTTCGACATTTCACTCTAGCAAATTGACAACCAGAAATTGGAAGATGTTTGCGCTAGCATATTTCATGGATTATTTGACTCAAGAGCAGGAAAATATCATACAAATTGGTACCATCACAAAATCCAAGGATCAAGCTCTTGCTGCTGGTATATCAAATCAATCCCATAGAAAGAAGAAAGATTTGAAGCAAAGGGAGAAAGAGAAGAAGGAATCAAGTTCATAAATTGCTAATTCTACTGATGGGAGCTCGAAATCCAGTAGGAGAAACAAGAGAGAAATAACCACATGTGACTATTTCATATTTTCACATCTTGAGAGAGCTTGCTTCAGAAAGAAAATGGACATCATGACCAAGCTCCTTGACGACAACCACATTGCTCTTCCAGAATTTGCAAAAAGATGGTAGCGCAAGGAAATGGTAAGGCTGAGCATGCATTGGGTGCATGGATTAAATACAATTATGATTTCTCTATTCTTATAACTCTGTTTCTGGTTCGCATTCTGATATATCAGAACCTGGAACATCCATCCCCTCCTTGAAAAAATTCCTAGTGAGTTCATCAAAGCTTCCTCCCAAAACTAGTCATTTTTCACTAGCCTTTGATGTTCTTTTTGAAATATCTTCCCAAATCCATTTAGATATTTGCATTTCTGATAATTAATATGATATATAGGCTGATATACAGCCTATGATAGTCATTGACTCAGTTCCCCAACCATTTCATGACCTAAAGACCCATCAACCCTCAATTTCATTAGTTGGAAATTCATAAAATTGTCTAGTTTTCAATGCTATGTCTCTTGTATATGTTTTTATGTCCTTTATGTGCTTCATTGGATGTAAATCCATATCATTGGACTTACTAGGATAATTTTTGGATCGAATCTCAAGTCTCCAGACCTTCCAAGTTCACTCAATTGTAATTGTGATCTAGTTGCTCACTCTTCTCTTCCTATGGATCCATTCGCTCATGGAGAGACCATAACTCTAATATTTTCTGCTATGTATGACATATATTCTAATATTTCAGAGCCTCATGATATTTTTTACATATTTTTGAAGGTACTTCATCATATTGGTAGAACGATTCATGGATATATTCATGATACAACAACTACACATAATGCAGATTTTGTTGAATCTTTTGATGTTATTTGGGAAAGAGTTTGCAGAAATATATTTTCCATGGTTGATTATTCTATTAGATTAGACTATTCTTACAGCAAAATAAATTCTTATGATTCCCCCCCATAATCATGTGATGACCATCAAAGGGCCTCTCCACATGATCTTTGTTTACAACACTTTGATGCATTGATGCATGATCTTGGCATCCACAACATCTTTACCAATTCCATCACCAAGAAGTTGTCATTTCAGCTCATTCAAGTGAGGAAGAGGACCTGCTGAAGACATTTTTATCTCTACCATATCCATTTTTAAGGGGAGGTTTTTCCCATGAGGTTTTCCTCCTTACCTTGGTTACATGGATCAATAAAAATTTTGTTCTAAAAGGTGAATTGTGCCTTAGTTTCCAAGGCCTTAATAAATATTTTTTATTAAAATGTACTAAGTATAGATTAAGCGGGGGTGTTGGATCAGTAATACATCCTTAGTACATATTTTTTACCTTAGGCTAGCTTTATTTGCCTTGATGCAATGATATCCTATGGTTTAAAACTTAGGAGAGTTGATTCAACATTATTACTGGTTATTTTGGCATGTTCACACCTACAACAGCATCATAATTTGTCAACCCAACACATTTGTACCTCATTTAATGTCTTGGGGCACCACCTCCTTGACTTGTGGGGCCCTGGGTTGACGAAGTGCAATAGGGGGTGAATCTGTCTTGTTTTTGCTCTTGAAGGAGCATTTATTGCCACCTAGAGCACCCCACTCACCTCAATCTTCTAACCCACACTTTCCTAGGACCCATTAATGACCCAACACACTTCACATGAGGTTTCATGACTATTTGGGATTAGTTGGAGCTCCTTTCGTCCACCTAGGGGGGTTGGGGGTCAATTTTCACCATGACACTTGTACTTTCCCAATTGGCTTCCAGAGCCACTTAAATTTCATCCAATGAATTATAAATGTGTAACATAACATCTAAATGGTGTATGATAATAATATGATCATAAAATAGCACCATTCATATGTGCTATTTCATGTATTTTATGTCTCTTTGATTGTTTCTCTTGCATATTTTGTCAAAAACTTCATGTGTGAAGTCTATTCTAGCTCCTAGATCTGATTAAGAAGTAAATTCTTACATTTTTTGGTAAAATTAGCATCTCGATCTAAGATGATTGCCTTAGGTATCCCATGGAATCTAAATATCTCCATCAAGAAGATATCAGAAATGTTCATTGCCTTGTAAGTCAACTTAACAGGAATGAAGTGTGATGCTTTTGACAATTTATTAATAACCAGAAAGATAGAATAATTTTTCTTCTTACTTTTTGGTAGATCGGCGATAAAATCCTTACTAATGACCTCCCACTTCCATTCTAGAATGGGTAATCGCTGCAGCAATATCGAAGGATGTTTATTCTCATCTTTGACCAGCTGACATTCCTGACATTTCATGATAAACATCACAATTTTGGCCTTTAACTTAGGCAAGAAAAAATGTCTCATTAGAGGAAATTTCAACTCAAAATGGGCCTTTTAACTTTAACTCAAATTCCATGTCATCATGTGCTAGACAATGAAATTGCTTTAAATTTGAAATACCCTATAGGTCTTAAACACTTTTTTAATATAAATTTGGGGATAGGTATCACTAAAAAAACTACCTTTTTGGTTTGTATTTTCAACATATCTCCCCATGTTTTTAGTCAAATTTCGGACGAGAAAGCTCTTTGGATGTGGAATTAAATTTTGTATCCAACGAATACCTACTCAACATACTTTTGACGGACTTTGCTACCCCAAAAACAAGAAATATCTGAAAAAACGTGTTGATGATGTCATCATCACATTTTTTCAGGTATTTCTTGTTTTGGGGTAGCAGGGTTTGTCAAAAGTATGTCAAGTACGTACTCGTTGGATGTGGAATTTAATTCCTCATCCAATGAGCTCTCCCATTTGAAATTTGAGTAAAAACACAGGGAGATATGTCGAAAATACAAACCAAAAAAGTAGTTTTTTTATGATACCTATCCCCAAATTTATATTAAAAAAGTGTTTAAGACCTATACGGTATTTCAAATTTAAAGCAATTTCATTGGCTAAAACATGATGACATGGAATTTGAGTTAAAGTTAAAAGGGCCATTTTGAGTTGAAATTTCCTCTAATGAGACACTTTTTCTTGCCTAAGTTAAAGGCCGATCGAAATTTGAGTAAAAACACAGGGAGATATGTCGAAAATACAAAAAAAAAATAGTTTTTTTCTTTTGTTCCTGCAAAATTAATAAATATTATTTTATTATTTTAACTATTATTTTATTAATTTTTTTTAGGAGGCCCATTTTGAGTTGAAATTTCCTCTAATGCTTGACAGCGTATATCATCTTTTGATATACCGAGTACCCCAAGTAGGGTGCTCGATGAAATTTTGTGAGGATGCTGGAATGAATGTCCCCTCCATCTAGAACACACAATCTCTCCTTGGACCACAGAAGTCCTGATTCATCTACCTTGTACTCCTTTTGTTGTTGAAACAACCTATCCTCTTAGACTTTTTTGAGAATTTCTACATAGAAAGGGTCAACTATGTTGGTCGTTCAAATCCTCTTATGAAAATTATGCATTGGTTTGACTTAAATTCACCTCATATATCATATGATTTCATCGACTCAAAGCATCGGTAACCTTGTTCTCTTTTCCCTTAATATGCTTTAGCTCGAAATGGTACTCGCTAAGGAAATCCAATCATATGGCTTTCCTTGCAATCAGATTCGGTTGATCGAATAAGTACTTCAAACTCATATTGTCTGTATTCAAAACGAACTTCCTTCCAATGTGGTAGTGCCTCCACATTTTCAAAGTGTGGAAGATGGTCGTTAGCTCAAGGTCATTTGTGGGGTAATTTTGCTCATGCTCTTTTAACTTTCACAATTCATAACAGATCACGTGATCATTTTGTAAGAGGAATTTTCAAAGTCCTTCCTTGCTTGTATTCATGCAAACAATGAATTCCCCATCAAGATCTGGAATTCCTAGTATCGGTACGGTTATCAAAAGATGCTTAATCTTTTGAAAACTTTCCTCACACTTGGCCGTCCATAATAACTTATTTGATTTCCTTTGCAAAGCGGTCATGGGACAAGCAATTTTCGAGAAGTTCTCAATGAACTTTCGGTAATATATGGCTAACCTCAAAAAGGACCTAATGTCGGTGACACTAGTAGGGGTAGGCCAATCCTCTATGGCTCTAATCTTTTTCGGTTCCACATCTATCCCTGTCTCGGAGATAATGTGACCTAAGTATCGTATCTATGGTTTGTTAGAATCACATTTACTAAAGTTAGCATAAAGTTGGTGTTCTCGTAACGCTCATAGTACTATGCGAAGGTGTTATTCGTGTTCCTCTTTACTCTTAGAGTAAAATAGGATGTTGTCTAAAAATATCAAAAAAAAATTATCTAGATATTTACCGAATATATTGTTCATCATACACATGAAGTTTGCGGGTGCATTGGTCAACCCAAATGGCATCACTACAAACTCGTAGTTCCTATACCTTGTACGAAAGTCAGTTTCATGAATATCATCGTCGCTAATCCGTACCTAATGGTACCCGAATATCAAGTCAATCTTTGAATATATTTTGGCTCCTCCTACTTGTTTGAACAAATCATAGATCCTAGGGAGTGGGTATCATATCTTAATAGCCATCTTGTTCAATTTATGGTAATCGATACACATTCGCATCGTGCCATAATTTTTCTTTGCGACAAGTATTGGTGCTTCCCAAGGGGGCATACTAGGTTGGACATGTGTAAGAAATCGAGCATGACATGGTGTTGTTCCAACCAGTCCATGCAGATAATTATATCATATGATCCTAAGGGTATGATATTGAGGTTTACCTTCATAGGAAAACCATTCAGGTTTACTTCACAATCTTTAACTATTTTTGAAACATTATGTTTCGTACTGGTGGCTAGCTGAACCAGCCAAGGTTTATCATGTTTTAATTTACCCAGTTTTCAATCATCAACAATTTTAGGTGAAACATAGCTCTAATAAGCACCGAGGTCAATAAGTTATGAAATAGAAGTGTTCAATATCTTACCTTCTATCTCAACCATGGTAGCTTGATGGTCTTATTGTCGGTCATCCAGAAGTACATAAATCCGCAGGGTTCTAGCTATGTGCTCTATGGTCAGTTCTTCTTGTAAGTTGTGCAAGAACCCATTGGTCTTGTTCTTACAGTATCGATCATAACAAGGCCCAATACACTTCCATTAGTTCATCTGTATCGGAGTAGCATTGGCTCCCCCAGCTACTATTTGCTTGTTACCATTTGAAGCTGGTACGTGTCATTTCGTACCTAATTTATTGAAGTTCTTGTTTGCTGGAAAACTATTATTCTACTTTCTGTATGGAAGTGGGTTAAACCCTGGCTTCTGGTTATCAAAAAATTTATTAGACTTGTCTCTGTTTCTCTTCATTTTCTCTTTCCTTACTTTCCCATGCTCATAACAAAGCCTATCTTTGTGCAAGGTGGTATCCAAAGTTTTTGCCATGTCGAATTCAATCCTTTCCTGAAAGTTGGGAGAAACACATCCTAAAAACTGCTGGAAATTTACCTTTTCATCCTTAATATATGGTGTATAATGTAACAAATCTATAAATATTTTAATAAAAGCATCCAAATTCATGGATCCCATATGTAGCTCATGAAACTCTTTCACCTTTATGTCGAAGAACCTTTTTGACATATATTTTTCGTGAAATATTTTGCGGAAGTTACTCCAATGTATCTCCCTTAGCTCATCTTTCTTGGTATGTTTCAGATATCTCTACCATCTTGCTGCTTTTCCATTTAAGTTATATATGGAAAGTTGAGCCTTCATCTTGCTTGAGTAGTTATGAACCCAAAAATATTTTCTCATACCCAACAGCCATTCTTCATATTTCTCCCCAGTGTTTACTTCACCTTTGTAGGCCGAGGCTCTTATTTTTATGAACTCCCCTTGTAGGTTATCATCATTTCTTTGTCTCTTACTACATGGAGAAAGAGAGTCATCACTAGAAGGGCTGTGATGACCCCCTTTCGAAGCTTCAAGGGCGCGTTCCTTTTTTTCTTCTTCTCTTGAGTTGCTGGCCCGTTTATGGTAAGGTCCCTTTTTGGAATTGTTTGTGGAATGAGTGGGTTTCCCCTGCGGGATTCCTCCTGTCATATTTCTCAGTAATGCTTCTTTTATGGATATCCTTTCTGAAACTCTGCAATTCTTCTTAAAGACTATGTATGGTCTTCAAAATATCAGAATTCATTTCCACCACCAGTTCTACTTCTTGGGTGGGGGTGTTATACCCAAATCCTATCACCAGCATGTGATAAGATCTCTAACACCTTTATTTTCCCTCAATCCCAAACTTTAAGTGAAAATAGTGCTCTAGATGTTGATCCTACATATAAAATCCAAGCATCACTCTCACCCTTAAGCTTATAAGTTGTAATAACCCAAAACTTCGTAAAAATTAAAAAAATTTCAAGTGACATAAAATGTCTAAAGTTGCAGCTAAGTAACTACTAATGGTTAGCGGAAAATGAAACAGTTTAAAAAAAAACATGGGATTGCTTATTTAAAAGAACCTGTAAACTAATAGGCGTAATCTTAAAAACCTGTGTTAGTGCTATTAATAACTTAGCAGCTGTAATTCTATTAGATTTAGAAAAGGACTTGCATTTGCTACTGCTAGATATACTGATGATTAACTTTTGTCAAGTAGTTAAGAATTCTTGTATGAGATTGGGGATTACTTAGCATTCAGCTAACTCAATTGGACTGTTAGTTCCTTACATATTTAGCAGGTAAGTTCACGTTCCAGTAGGGTGATATTTAAATTCAAGTCAAGAAGCTACTTTCCTAGCATGATTAAGATGTTAGTTTTAGAAAAATTTTACTATTTTGCTTGTCTTCAAGGAGGTAAAGTTAATTCTTTTATGTCATTATGGCTCCAAAATAAAAGTATAACAAAGTGCGTCAGCATAGTTATAAAATGCTTCCTAGTTACTATGTCGAGGAAACAATCAAATTACTGTTTGGTTTTGTTAGAATAATAAACCCATAGTTACCTACCTTAGACATTAATTAAATCATTTTTGTCTTATTACCTAGTCTCCTAGATTCCACTCTATGCTAGTTTCCTTGTACATGTCATAGAAGTCAACACTTGCTAAAATTGAGTCATGGAGAGCTTGGAAAACCTCTTAGAAACCATATTTAGCATGTCTTATTTATTCTAGATCCTCCAAAGTGCATATCTGCTTTTTCTGTAAAGCTGCCTATTTTATTGAGAATTAAGGGAAAAGGAAAAGCTAGACTAGGTGTAGTTGACTTGTTTTTTTCCCACATCATCCTCCATCCTTTTCACCTAATAAAAGCATATATGAGTTTTATTTCCATCCCTTTATCTTTCCTACTTGACATTTCCAATTCGTAAACATCTTAGTGGATTTGCAAACTACTTTATGCACCTATGGGGGATTTGACTAGATTTAGTAAGCCTACTTTTTGACTATTTCGAATGGCATTCTTATGCATTCGAATATCTCATGTAATTGTATATTTCATCAGCCTATTACTTCACAAGGTTGGCTATTTTACACTTATTCAATACATATTAGTGTTATGCTCAAATTTCAGTCTCCTTTGATGTTAATTTTGCATGTTTGATTAACAATTTTGTGAGTGTAATTGTTCTATCTCTTGGGTTCAATTTCCACATGGTATCAAATCATTTGTATATCAATTTCTCTCCTTCCATATTTCTATTGTAAGTTCGATATCTTGACTGAGAGCATATTCTACTGACTGAATGGCACAGTTTCTGAGCTATGGACCAATCTTAGAAGATATCTTGACTCCATTTAATTTATTCGAATGGAAAGCTAAGATGGAGATATTGTTGAGAGAAAAATGTCTCTACAGGTTTACTATGGAAACTGAGGCAGATCCCAATGCAACTGCAGAGGAAATCAAATGGCACAATAGGAGGGATGAGGCCTATGGTCTTTTGTGTCTGAGCATTTCAAGAGACCTCCTCTTCCATATTGATGGATTGACATCACCTAATGAAGTCTGAGAGAATCTTGTAGATATTTTTGGTAAGACAGATGAGATGAGAGGACATCAAATCAAAAATGAGTTGATCTCCTTGAGTCCTAGCAGCTTCGAATCCTTGCAACTCTATTTTTCCAAGTTTAAGGCCCTTATTTTGCAGCTAAAAAAATGTGGGATTGAAAAGAAGGAAGAGAAACTAGTTTTGGCCATACTATCAAATATTTGTTGTAACCATTCAGTGCCTCTTTCAACGTTCCATGCCATCAAGTTGACAGCTCAATCCTGGAAGATGCCTAAGCTTCCAGAGTTCACGGAATCCCTCACACAGGAATGGGATAAGTTGGTGATGATGGGCACCATCAAACCTTCCAAAGAAAAAGCTTTGGTTGCTGGAGATTCAAGGGTGGATTCAAAAAGAAAGAAAAAATCTAAAAATCCACCTGATCAAAAGAGAGATGAGAACAACTCTCAAGAGGAATCCCAAGGCTTGAAGAAGACCTTCTAGAATAAGAAGAACAAAGGAGAAATGAGCAAGTGCGCATACTGTAGTAAGGGATATCATCTTGAGAGCTCTTTTATCAAGAAGAAAATTGATATGTTGACCCAAATCCTGGAGAAGAATAACATCTCCCTTCCTGATTGCTCAAAGAAGAGGGAAGAAGGATAAAATTCAGAAGACAAAGAGAGAGTACATGCTTTGGTTGCTGGCACATCCAGCTCACCTAACTTCATCATAGACTCTAGAGCTTCTAGACATATGGTTTTGACAAAAGAAACATTCTCCTCTCTTGACATGTCGAAAGGTCCACCAATAGTTTTGGGAGATTACTCTCTCACTGACAGTTTGGGGAAAGGAAGGATTGACCTTGATCATGGTAAGTCCAATAATATGTTGTATGTTTCAGGTCTTGCCTCGAATCTCTTGTCAGTGTATCAGATGACTCACACTAGGTCTCCAAAGGAGGCCATATTCTCCCCTTATTATGTTGAAATCACAGATATTTTGAATGTTAAATTCATAGTAAAAGGTGTTGTTGATCACACTTCGAAGGGATACATGTTTTCCCATTTTCTACCATACTCAAACCCCTCTGCTCTTCTGATTCATGCTAATGAGGCAAGCGAGATTTGGCATGAAATATTTGGCCATCTTAAATACAAGTACCTTTCTTATTTTAGTGAAAAATATATGTTCATAGGGTTACCAAAGATCAAGTTTTCCAAGGGAGTTTGTCAAGGTTGTATCCTAGGAAAACACCTAGAGTACAAATTTGAGAGAACTAGTCATGAGAGAACCTCTGCACCTCTTGAGTTGATCAACAATGACATTGCTGGTCCATTTCCTCATTTGTCCATGAGTCAAGCCAAATATGCACTGACCTTCATAGATGAATTTTCTAGGTATTGTTGGGTTCACTTCCTAAAGCATACGTTTGAAGTTTTTTACCTCGTCAAAGTCTTTAAAGCCTTGGTCGAAAAATAGTCTAGGAGGAAACTCAAGATCCCCAGGTTTGACAATGGTGGTGAGTATGTCAAGTCTGAGTTCATTCAGTGTTGTAAAGATGTAGGTATTCAAATGCAGAATTCGATCCCTTACACACCACAACAAAATGGTGTTGCTAATCGAAAGAACAGATCACTGAAGGAGATGGCAACCTGGATGATGGAGGTTAATACTTTTCCACCAAAGTTTTGGGCCAAGGATATAAATTGTGCATCCTACATATAGAATAGGGTTCCTCATAAGGAACTTGATGGTATGACTCCTTTCGAATCCTGGAGTAGGCACAAGCTAGATGTGACCCATTTCAGGATTTTTTGCTTGAAGGCTTGGGCTAGAATTCCAACTGAAAAGAGAAAGGATTTGCAGCCCCAAAGCCAAGACTTCCTATTTGTTGGGTATTCTGAATATTCAAAAGAGTAAAATCTAATGAACTTGAGCACTAACAAATGCTTCATTGAAAGAATTGTTCAGTTCCAAGAAGAGCCTTTATTAGCAGTTAAAGTTGTAGAGTCCTCTTCACCACCAAATCCATTGATTGTAAGTGGAGAGAGTAATGAGTTTTCTGATTCTGGTATGTCTAATAATGATGATTTTATTGTAGATATTGATAGTCCTACAAGACCAAAATGGGAAACAAAGACCATTCATGCAACTAGGGAACTAGTTGGAAATCCTAGTGACACTAGGAGGACTAGATCTCAGTTTGAGAGTTCCCTTTGTATAAAAGATCATTTATTTGCTGAGAAGTGCTATCTGATGGTTAAATCAGATCCACAAACATATTAACATGCAGCATATGATCCAAGATGGCAAACATCCACGAAAGAAGAATTCATCTCGCTCTGGAAGGAAAACACTTGGGAACTGGTTGATCTCCCCCCAGGGAGGAAGCTAGTTCAATGTAAGTGGGTTTTCAATACTAAGTTTGATGCTTATGGTTCACCTTTGAAATATAAGGCAATATTGGTAGCCAAGGGATACTCACAAGTACATGGTATTGACTACAATGAAACCTTTACACCAGTGGAAAATATGGAATCCATAAGGCTAGATTTATCCATTGCAGCTTCGAAATAGTGGGAGGTACATCTGTGGAAATTAAGGCCAGCAATAGATTAATTTTACGCACAACAATTATCAATTGATCATGCAAAATCACTCACAAAAGAGACTGAATATGGAGCTATAACACTAAATTTTATTAACTGAGTGTACAATAGCCAATCCTGTAATAACATAGGTTGCTGAATAAATAGAATACATCAAGAAATCGAATGGATGAGGAGGCATCCAAAACTAGCATAAAGCAGGCTTACCAAAAATAAGCAAATCCCCCATAGGTCTAAAAAGCTGATCCCAAATCTGTCATGGAGCTCATGAATTGGAAAAAAGGCATAGGCAAGCTAAAGAGTGGTGGAATGGCAGCTCATACATTCTTTTACATGGAGAAAAGAGAGGAGGATGTGTAGGACAAAAAACAAGTCAACCTCACCTAGTCTAGCTTTTCCTTTTGCCTTAAAACACTGAAAAAGCAGGCATAAAAGAAGAAAAAGCAGAAGGGCGCCTAGGAGGCCAGGAATAAAGCAGCATTGATTCCTTTAGCTCTCCCATGTGCTACATGAGTCAAATAAGGCAAGTTTGACCTCTATGGATAGGCAAATAGCAACTTGCACAAGGTGGGACACATGAACTAGGAAAATAAGACAAAAATAATGGAATTAATGTCTAAGTGGGTAAACTATGGGTTGATTATTATAACACCCCCCCTTAAGCCTAACTTATGAATAATATATCAAAAAATTATAGGGCCTAGCAACAAGGCTTAGTCACCCTTTACATACTGCAAATCCATTTAAACAAGGAAAGAGGCAAAACCAACTTGGGAAAATCCTCCCTTAAACATGGATTGTAAAACAAAATTGTAGAATCTTGTCTTCACTCATGCTTTCAAAGCATGATCAGTAATCTCTAGCAGTGATTTGAGATTGTTGAAGGTCTTCTCACAAAATTCTTTGGTGAAGATATCAGCTAATTGTTCTGAAGATGAGCAGAAGAGTAGGTGAATGGTGCCATCATGCACAAGTTCTCTGATATAGTGCATATGGATCTCAATGTGTCTGGTTCTCTGCTTCTGAACTAGATCCTTACAGATTTGAATGGTACTCTGGTTATCACAGTAGATGTATTTGAGTACTCAGGTTCGAATCCACACTCTCCAAGTAAACCCTCCAACCATAAACATTGAGTTGCTGCATTAACAACTCCTCTGTACTCTGCTTCTGTAGATGAGAGTGCAATGGCACTCTGTTTCTTATTTGACCAGCTGATTGGCCCTTCTACAAGCATGAACACATATCCTAAAGTGGAATTTCTATCTGTCCTATCACCTACCCAATCACTGTCAGTAAATCCAATCAATTCAAGATCAAATTTTGCTTTATAGAAGATCCCATGTGTCCTTGTTCCCTGAACAAAGTTAAGGATCCTTTTGGCTGCTTTCCAATGGATCTCTTGAGGCTGATCCATGAATCTAGAAGCCAGACTTACTGCATAACAAATATCAGGTCTAGTATGTGTCAGATACAACAAACATCCAATCAATTGTCTATACAGTGTATTGTTTACCATCAGTGAAGAATCAGCTTCTTCCAACTTCACTCCTGAAAGGAAAGGAGTTTTGCTTGCTTTGCAATCCTTCATTCTGAATTTTTTCAGCAATTCCAAGGCATATTTTTACTGGTGCACCTTGATTCCAGCTTTGTTTTGAGCAATCTCAAGCCCCAAAAATTGACTTAAGAGCCCCAAATCTGTCATGGAGAAGGCTTGGTTCATAGCTCCTTTTAAGGAAGCAATCTCAGCCTGTGAGATTCCTGTAATGAGGAGGTCATCAACATATAACACAATGATCATTAATGAACCATTAACTAACTTCAAATAGACATTTGGATCTGATTTGCACCGAACAAAATTCAGTGATAGCAAGAAGCTATCGATCTTGGCATACCAAGCCTTGGGGGCTTGCTTTAGCCCATACAATGACTTTCTCAACCTACACACAAGAGAAGGGTTAGTAGAAAAACCTTGAGGCTACTGCATATATATCTCCTCAGTGATATCTCCATTCAGGAAGGCACATTTTACATCCATGTGATGTACCTCCCATTTCCTTGAGGCTGCAATGGCTAGAGCTAGCCTGATGGAATCCATTTTTTCCACTGGGGCAAAGGTCTCATTGTAATATATGCCATGAACCTGTGAGTAGCCCTTGGCTACCAATATGGCCTTGTACTTCAGTGGTGAACCATCAGTATGAAATTTGGTTTTATATACCCACTTACACTGTACTAGTTTTCTCCCTGGGGGAAGATCCACTAGTTCCCATGTGTTGCTCTTCTGGAGTGAGCTGAAATATTCCTTCATGGTTGTTTTCTATCTTGGATCTCCTGCTACTTCTTCATATGTTTTAGGATTAGACTCCACCATCAAATATCATTTTTCAGCAAACATAGGATCCTTCATGCACAGACCATTCTCAAATTGAGATCTAGTCCTTCTTGGGTCATTGGGATCCCCAGCTAGCTCACCTGCTGCATGTAGTGTATTGGCTGCCCATTTTGTCCTTGTGGGGCTGTTAGGGTATGCAATAAAATCATCTCCATCAGAAAAATCAGAATCAGCATGTTCAACAAACTCTTTACTTACTTCTTGAGGTTCAGGTGGTGAAGAGGCTTCACCAAGTTCCACTTCTGCAAGGGGTTCTTCTTCAAACTGAACACACCTTTCGATGAAGGATTTATTTGTGCTCAAATTTATCAAATTGTACCCTTTTGAATCTTCAGAGTATCCAACAAAAATACACTCTTGGCTTTGGGGCTGCAAAGCCTTCCTCTTCTCTGTCGAGATTCTAGCCCAAGCCTTTGAGCCAAAAATCCTGAAATGGGTCACATCTGGCTTGTGCCCACTCCATGCTTCAAAGGGATTCATGCCATAAAGCTGTTTGTGAGGCACCCTATTCTAAATATAGGCTGCATAGTTTATAGCTTCATCCCAGTACTTTGGTGGCAAAGTTTTGGCCTCCATCATGCATGTTGCCATCTCCTTCAGTGATCGGTTGTTCCTCTCAGCAACACCATTTTGCTGTGGTGTGTAAGGGATAGAATGCTGGATCTGAATACCTGCATCTGCACAATAGTTAATAAACTCAAACTTGACATACTCACCACCATGGTCAGATCTGAGGGCCTTGAGTTTCCTCCCAGACTGGTTTTCAACCAAAGCCTTAAAGACTTTGAATAGGCCAAGAACTTCAGACTTGTGTTTCAGGAAGTGAACTCAGCAATACCTGGAAAAGTCATCAATGAAAGTTAATGCATACTTGTCCTGACTCATAGACATATGAGGGAATGGACCAAAAACATCACTGTGGATCAGCTCGAGGGGTGCAGCGGTTCTCTCATGACTAGCTCTCTCAAATTTGTGCTCTGGGTGTTTTCCTAGGATACAACCTTGGTAGACTCCTTTGGAAAATTTTATCTTGGGAAACCCTATGACCATCTCTTTTTCACTAAGATCAGAAAGATATTTGTAGTTAAGGTGTCCAAATCTCTCATGCCACAGCTTGCTGGCTTCATTAGCATGAATGAGAAGAGCAGAGGAGTTTGAGTAAGGTAGGAAGTGTGAGAACATGTATACCTTTTGAGCATGATTCGCAACTCCTTTTGCAATGAATCTACCAGTTGAAATCTTTGTGATCTCAATTTCATCGGGGGAGAATATGACCTTCTTAGGAGACCGGGTGTGGGTCATCTGGTACACTGACAGGAGGTTGGAGGCGAGACCAGGGACATATAGCACATTGCTGAACTGACCATGATCAAGATCTATCCTTCCTTCGCCTTTACTTTCAGTGAGAGAGTCATCTCCCAGTACAATAGATGGTCCTTTCGACATATCCAGTGAGGAGAAGGCCTCCTTAGTTGAAACCATGTGTCTTGAAGCTCCAGAATCAATGATAAAACTGAGTGAGCTTGATGTGCCAGCAACTAGAGCATGAACTCTCTCTCTGTCATTTGAACTTGATCCTCCTTCTCTCTTCTTTGAGCTTTCTGGAAGGGAGATGCCATTCTTCTCCAGGAGATTGGTCATCATATCTATCTGTTTTTTCATACAAGAGATTTTAGTGTGATTGCCCTTATTGCAGTATGCGCACTTGTTCATTTCACCTTTGTTCTTCTTCTTCTGGTTATTCTTCTTGGGACCTTGTAGATCCTCTGGAGACTGTTTTTTGTCTCTCTTTTGCTCAGGTGGTTTTTTAGCTTTCTTTTTGCTTTTTAAATCCACCTTCGAATCTCCAGCAATCAAATCTTGATCTTTGGATGGTTTGATGGTGCCCATCATCACTAGCTTGTCCTGTTCTTGTGTGAGAGATTCCATGAAATCTGCAAGGCTAGGCATCTTCCAGGTTCAAGCTGTCAGTTTTGTGGCATAGAAGGTCGAAACAAACACTGAATAATCAGGGCCCAGCTTCGAGAGGATGGCCAGTATGAGCTGATTATCATTCTTTTCAATACCACACTTTTTCAGCTGCAAAATTAGTGCTTTGAACTTGGAGAAATATAGCTGCAAGGATTCAAAGCTTGTTGGAATCAGAGAAATCAGCTCATTTTCAATTTGATGTCCCCTCATCTCATCTGTCTTTCCAAAAAGATCAGCAATATTCTCCCATACTTCATTTGGTGATGTCAATCCATTGAGATGGAAAAGGAGGTCTCTGGAAATACTCAGGCACAGGAGGCCATAAGCCTCATCCCTCCTGTTGTGCCATTTTATCTTCTCTGCAGCTGCATTGGGATCTGCTTCTGTTGCCATAGTCACCCTGTAGAGGCCTTTCACTCTCAATAGTATCTCCATCTCTGCTTTCCATTAAAATAAATTGAAAAAATTCAAGATAGTTTTCTGTGATTGATCCATAGCTCTAGAAAATTTGTCCCGGCTGTCAGTAGAAGGCTCCCAGTATTGATGTCGAACCTGCAAAACAATTTTTGAAGGAGAGAAACAACCTAAAATGGCTCTGATACCATGTGGAAATTAAGGCCAGCAATATATTAATTTTACTCACAACAATTATCAATTGATCATGCAAAATCACTCACAAAAGAGACTAAATATGGAGCTGTAACACTAAATTGTATTAACTGAGTGTACAATAGCCAACCCTGTAATAACATAGGTTGCTGAATAAATAGAATACATCAATAAATTGAATGCATGAGGAGGCATCCAAAACTAGCATAAAGCAGGCTTACCAAAAATAAGCAAATCCCCCATAGGTGTAAAAAGATGATCCCAAATCTGTCATGGAGCTCACGAATTGGAAAAAAGGCATAGGAAAGCTAAAGAGTGCTGGAATGGTAGCTCATACATGCTTTTGCATGGAGAAAAGAGAGGAGGATGTGTAGGACAAAAAACAAGTCAACCTCACCAAGTCTAACTTTTCCTTTTTCCTTAAAACACTGAAAAAGCAGGCAATAAAGCAGAAAAAGCAGAAGGGCACCTAGGAGGCCAGGAATAAAGCAGAATTGATTCCTTTATCTCTCCCATGCGCTACATGAGTCAAATAAGGAAAGTTTGACCTCTATGGATAGGAAAATAACAACTTGCACAGGGTGGGACACATGAACTAGGCAAATAAGACAAAAATAATGGAATTAATGTCTAAGTGGGTAAACTATCGGTTGATTATTCTAACAACATCACATGGATATGAAGTGTGATTTCCTAAATGGAGATCTCACTGAATATATTTACATGCAACAACCTGAAGGGTTTGTTTCTAATCGATCTTTAGTGTGCAGGTTAAGGAAATCATTGTATGGGCTCAACCAAGCCCCTAGGGTTTGGTATGCAGAGATTGATGGATTTATGTTGTCATTGAGTTTTGTTCAATGCAAGTCTGATACTAATGTTTATTTGAAGCTGATTTATGGTTCTTTGATGATTATTGTCTTGTATGTGGATGACCTTCTGATTACAGGAAGTTCAAAGAAAGAGATTGCATCCTTGAAGGATTCAATGAACCATGCATTTTTTTATGACAGATTTGGGATTGTTGAGCCAATTTTTGGGTCTCAAAAATGCTCAATCCCAACATGGAATCAAAGTACATCAGTCTAAGTATGCCTTAGATTTTCTGAACAAGTTCAACATGAAAGATTGCAAGCCAAGTAGGACTCCTTTCCTTTTAGGAGTTAAGCTTGAAGAAGCAGGTTCTTCTCCTATGGTAAATAATACACTGTATAGAAAGTTGATTGGGTGTTTACTTTATCTTACACAAAATTCAGCTTATATATCTAATGTAGTTCATGTGGCTTCAAGATACATGGATCAGCCTCATGATATCCATTGGAGAGTAGCCAAAAAGATCCTTAACTTTGTTCAAGGAACAAGAACTCATGGGATCTTCTACAAAGCTAAATCTAATCTTGATTTGATTGGGTTTATTGACAATGATTGGGGAAGTGAGAACACATATCAAAAGTCAACATCAAGATATGTGTTCATGCTTGCAGAAGGACCAATCAGCTGGTCAAGCAAGAAGCAGAGTGCCATAGCACTCTTATCTACAGAAGCAGAGTACATAGGAGTTGTAAATGCAGCAACTCAATGTTTGTGGTTGCAGGGAATACTTGGAGAATGTGGCTTCGAATTAGATTTTTCAACTATGATATACCGTGATAATTAGAGAATCATTCGAATCTGCAATGATACAGTTTAGAGACAGCGAACCAAACACATTGAGATCCACATGCACTACATCAGACAGCTTCTGCATGATGGCACTATTCATGTACTCTTCTGTGCATCTTCAGAACAAGTAGCAGACATCTTCACCAAATTTTTTTGTGAGAAGACATTCAGAAGTCTCAAATAACTATTGGGGATTACTGATCATGCTGTGAAGCATGATTGATGACAATATTTTCAAATTTTGTTTTACTGTCCATGTTTAAGGGAGGATTTTCCCACTGGGTTTTTGCCTCTTTCCTTGGTTGTATGGACAAGCATTATGTAAATGGTGACTAAGCCTTGTTTCTATGCCCTAGTTACCCTAGGATTTGAATTTTCCAATTCATGAACATCTTAGTGGATTTGGAAACTACTTTATGCACCTATGGGGGATTTGACTAGATTTAGCAAGCCTACTTTTTTACTATTTTGAATGGCATTCTTATGCATTTGAATCTCTCATGTAATTATATATTGAAACAGCCTATTACTTCACAAGGTTGTCTATTGTACACTTATTCAATACATATTAGTTTTATGCTCAAATTTTAGTCTCCTTTGATGTTAATTTTGCATGTTTGATTAGCAATTTTGTGAGTGTAATTGTTCTATCTCTTGGGTTCAATTTCCACAGGTTTGAGTTCAAGAACACTAAATAATTTTGTAGAAAGCAAACTTGATCTATATTTTAGCTAAGATGCATTTATGGTACTCCATCTTTTTCTTCGTTGGAGCATACATTGGATTCTAGTTTTGATCATCAATAAAATGAATCTTAAACAAGAACTACTTAGTGGTTCCTAAACCACCATCCTAGCCTACTTTTGCTCAATAAGAGTTACTCTAAACTCCTACGACTTAACATCCAAAGGTGTATATCATTTTTACCTTATCCTAGGTCTTTCATTAACTAAGGATGTTCTCTTATTTTCTTTTATATGCATCTTTCATTAACTGAATGCACCTTTAGCTATGACTAAGATTTCATGCAAGTTGGTTAGTAGTATTTGCATTATCTTTATACAATGTCTTAGAAAATTAATTAAAAAGAATTTGGTTAAACTTGGAATAGCCTAAGGTTATTCCATATCATCAGTTATTATTTATAACCTATGCTTCGCTAATATCCATGGCAAAATATAGATATCATTGGAAATCATAGAACAAGGTATGGTTTGAATGATTAAAGGTTGATTGAAAATATTATTGTTGCAGCGTTGACTATAGAACTTACCCATGCTAGAGAAATTATTTGGAAGGACATGTGGTATAGTTTCATCTACTCATAGGTTGACCTAAAACTCCAAACCCTACACAAAATATTTGCAGACCGAGGGTTTCTCCTTCTTGTTGGCTGAGCTGAGAGTTCACGACCATTCGAGACTTGTAACAAACTTTGAGTTTGGCATTTTACTTTCATATTCTATGCTATAACTATTAAGAGATGTCGTTAGTGGTTTTGGTATTTCTAATGGTTGAAGTATTACAGCAAGGGTGGATATTGGGTTTTCTTCATGGCTCGAGGGTTGTGCCTGTCTTGAACCTGCAACTAAACAATCAGAGCTTCAGGAAGGAGTATACCTTCATCTGGATAAGTCAATTTTCTTTTTTTTCCTTCCCAGTGGTGACTGTAGGTCTTCTTGTCTTCTGGTACAGTGCCATTATGACCTACGGTGGCCATTTTTCCTCAGCTTCAACTTGAAACTATAGCAGGTAAAGACTTACCCTAAATTAATTTTTTGAATAATTTTCTTATAAAGGGTTTTATAAATTTTAAAATGGATTTGTAATGATATGGTTTGGAATTTGCAGGTATTTCTCCCGATTCTAGCTCTGTAGGTGAAAATGAGCTTTCCCTTCAGTTTCACTTGAGCATACAAAAATGATAAGCCCTGGTTGCATACGAGGGTTTCAACTTGCACATTGTTGTGGTTGTTGGAAGTTTGGTTCTTGTGGTTGAAAAGGCATGGATTTTGTTACCTATTAGGTTAACATTTAAAAGCTTAATTGTGTTTCTGTATCAGTTTCGAAACCCTTAGAGGTACTTTGTGCAAGGAGGATGAAGGATCTGGTAGCCGTGATGGAAACTGGTTTTTATTTATGTCTCTACCTTTATGGACAAAACAATGTAACTTCTTTTACTGTTTCCTATAGAGCTTAGCTCTGAGCCCTACGAGGATGTCGACCTCTGTCTGGTTTATTTTTAGTTTTTATAAAAGATTCTAGAAGGTAAGAAAAGACTGGGAATCAGTTAGGAGTTGTAAATGAAAACAACATTTGTCACCTGTCAGTAAAGTATGGTTACTGTTTGATAATGTTATTTTATTTTTGGTTAATAAATGGATAGGCCTGAGTCTAAACCTGTAATGCTAAAGGAGTTAAGACATTGTTTCTTAATTAATTCCTTTTTTAATAATTTTTTATAGTAAGTATTATTTTAAGTGTTGCCATGTAAATAAAATGATTTATAGTACGAAGCATATATGTAAATTTTACTATGTTTAAGAGTGTTATTATTACTCTGTCTTTGTTTTATTATTTTAATTATTTATCATGCAAATTAATGATTTTACAGTGCAAGCATTTATGTAAATTTTACTATGTTAAGAGTACTATTATTACTGTGTCTGGCTCATAAGGGTGATATTTAAATATACCCTACATTTCGATAATAGCATAATTTTTACATGGTAATTTCTTAGCTCTGTTTATTTAATTTTCCCTTAATAATTTTTACAGTAGTTTTTAATTCTCATAAAATAAGGATTATGGTAATTATAGTAAACTTGAAAATAGGATATGCTTATATTTCAAAACCTAGGTGGTTCTATTTAGGTTACGGTAGAACGTTCTGTCTTAAATCAGAGACATATATTGTCTAGAATCAAATGTTATAAGATTGTATTGAAAATTATCTTAACCTAAACCCTAGATGATAATCTATTTACTATACATATGCTTATTTAATAAACTCTAATCTTTGTGCTTTATAAAGAATACTAGTATTAAAAGTAGTTCTATAAGTAATATGATTACTAAATGTTTTTACATACCTATGTTCAGTTCTTATTTGAAGTAAATACATTTAATACACACAATATTTACTACTTATTTACAGAAAAAATCATAAGAAAACTAGAGAAGAATTTAGCTACATTTTTCATTGAGAGTAAAAAGAATCATCATATCTACCTAAACACCCAACTATGCCTAAGTCAGGCATGGAAAAATACAGTATGCAATTCTAATTCTATTTATTTCTCATTTTGCATATTTACTACTATTTCTAACCTAATCTACAAATTACTAAGTCCAACAATACACAGTTACTTCTTTCTTCATAAACCCTAATTAAATACTAACATGATTGTATTTAAAAACTAGTAAACATTTTACTGAAGACATTAAATATTATAATAACATGAAGACAAATAGAACTTGTCAATGATAAGGCGACAACAGCTTAAGGAGGCTGTTCCTCCCAACCAACTCCTGGAGAAAGATCAGACAACACTTCTTTAGGACCCTCGAGCCTGTTCTTGGTCCTCCTGGTAGAGTACTGGGTGGAGGATATGTCCTTAAGACCTTTTGTCACCTGATTGGTCCAATTAACTCAATAATTCAAATCTGCTCACAGCAGTAAGAACTTTATCCTAATAGCTGCAATAATTTCAGTCTCAGTAGTTAACCCCTCAACCTCACTTCAGTAATCCCCTCCATCGAATTTCTAATGAGTAAATCATTCACCCTGAATGATCACCTCTCATAAATGAGCAACCTCAACTATCTTCAATGGGAAATTTTATAGATATTCCTAGGTCTTCTGGGTCAGTTTTCATTTAATGAGCCACTTGCTCCCATTCCACTTTCTTGGGAAATCATGACCACAAATATAGGGAAGTTGCGACCTGCAACAGTTGGAAGTAGTTTGAGGATGTTGCCACTTGTCAGTGTACTCTCCATCCAGTCTCCTCCACCAAGTGACTAGTAAATACTCTTTTAACAGCTTCCCTAAGCTGTTGTCTCATCATTTATTTATTTATAAATAAAATATTTTGAATACATTAATTATTCTTGACCCCACTAGGTCATCAATTACATACTTAACATAAAATATAACAGAATGTTCCTAAAATAACATTAAATTGTTTTTGCAAATTGGGGCATGTGACATAAGCAATACCTTATATAGCACCTCCTGAGTTACATGGAAGACAAGAGGTGCCACTGCCTTTAAACTTTGTTTTTGGTGCGGTTCTTACCTTACACCGCTCTGTAATAAGGGAGTATAAGAGGTGCCCTTGGTAAAAAGTGAAAAAAAATGAGGTTTCACGAAGCTTCTAGAACAAAATCTTAATCGCTATCCTGATCCCTACTCACTTGGGTCAGTTAATCTCGATATCCATGCTTTGGGGATCTCATGGCCACCTCACCCACCTATTTCTCAACCATTCCTATCCCTTTGGTCCCTATAAAGCTAGGCTCATACTCGATGGTTGAGGAGAGAAGAAAAGAGTAAAGTTATATTGTTGAATTAACATCTTGTCCTAATCCATTAGAGAGCATAGAGGAGAAATTTGGAGCTATTGGGGATGAGGTGTTATTCTTGTGAAGGAGTGCATCGACACTAAGGAAAAATAGTTGTAAGCTCTTTCATTCATATATTAATGCAAATTAAATTTCTTTCCCATATATCTGTTGTGTTATAATCTCACATGTGTATTATCAGATTCCTTAGTCACTGATATGGATCTATGGACAGTTTTCTGGTTTTTTTGATGTTGTCATGTGTTTCATAATTTTTTGCAAGTCTTCCATCAGGGATCTTATTCTAGGAACCCATAGCTTCCAGAGAAAGTCTTCTGACCTAGTTGTGACTCATTTGTTCTAGATCTGAACCCTTCAGATTAGAGGAACAACTTTTGTATGCAAAAGGTGAAATATTCCTGATAACAGGGGGTGTTCATCTTCCCTTGCCGACTTTCATCTTATTCAGTGTTCATGATCTGAACTGTTCTTTAAAAATTTCCTATAGATTGCAAATTTTTATATCACGGGAAAAATTTATGTTAGTTAACTATATTTACAAACATACTTTACTTTCTTTGCAACGGGTGTTTCGTACACCCATTGGTCTCATAGTGTTGAAACTAGGCTCTGATACCACTTGTAATGTCCTAAAATTTGAAAAAATATTTATTAGGCTAGTTAAGTACAACCTATCACGGACATTATTTAAACATGTGGAAGGTTTCTTACTTTATCGTAATGTTGAATTGACGTAAGTTGTTCTTATGTCTTACTTGCCTACTTCAGTTATGATTATTACTCTATTTACTCTTTGTAATTATGATGTCATAATGTTGATTACTATGTGATTCCTATGGTTACACTTTGTTGTGTATGTTAGATGCTTTGATTATGTACTTCATTATTATTTTACATGTGCTTATGTTGTATATCTGATTCTAACATAACCTTATTTCTGGAACCAAAGTGGATGGAGTGGCGGGACTAGTTCTCCCATGTAATGCCTGAGAGGTAAAAGTATCTACTTGTCTATCGATATTACTTAGTTCTATTCAACTAAGGCACATCTCCCAATTTATCTATAAATTATAATTAACGATGGAAACTAGTTATTGAGCACTTGGATGTTCGAGTATTAGTAGTCGTACTTGCAGCTAGTGACATGTACTGGTTTATATTATTGTTCTTACCGTTTTTGCATGAGAATTAAGGTCACTATCCAACCTATATGTATGTCATGGATTTGTTTCTAAATGACACTTATTATTCATTATGTAATACTTATCGACAGTTCATATCTTAACCTATTTGTATTACATGTTTATTTTATTTAAAGTACTAACATAAGCTTTTACTATTAGCAGGTTTATAACTTGGGTTAAAGACCAATTCTTGGTTTTTAAGTTAACAATTTTACCATGGCATATCTCATTTTCCATGGTCCTAGGCTTGCAGCCTAAGGAATTGATGAGCATTGGTTCTAATGCTTAGATCCTAAGGTTATGTGATACATATGTTAAATGTTGAACTTGTATCCATTTGGGATAGCGAATATATGATATAGTTTAAACCATTGCACATTGGCGTTTAAGACCATGCATACCGTGGAGGCATTCGATAATGCAACACATGAAAGCTATAGGGAAGTGGGTTTGGGTTTTGATAGTGGCCAACAAGATGGAGCCATTAATGTGCATTAGGGAAAGTGGCAGTCCAACATAGGTTTTGCATCCATGATGGGATTGATCATTTCGTTCTATTTGTTGTTTGATCTCAGTTCTATGTAGTGTGTGAAGGAGAATTCTAGATTAACGAAGGTATGGTTTCGTTTGGTTTCATAGCATTATTGTTTGTTTGTTTCTTACTATGGATATGATACTTCTCATTAACATTGTCTTGTTGTGGTTGCAAGTTATAGGGATGTAGAGGAGAGGCATGGTTCGTAGCTTTGCATACAAGCCATGACAAGGCCATTCCTTACAGTAAGCATGCTAACAAGTTTATACTTGTCCTCTCTTGGCTTTCATGGTTGAACCTGGGTTTTATTTCATTTATGGTTGGGGTTTGATTGATTTATGGGTTCAAAGGATGTGTTTCATTTTTAGTTTGAAAGTGGGTTTTTTCGATGGCTTCTAGGCCTGAGTTTATAGATGTAAATACTGTGTTTAAAGTAGTGATTTTAGCCATGAAAAGAAACAGTGGCACCTTTGAGAGGCTCTATGTTGGTAACGCTACAGTATTGGTTTTTAGTGGTTGGGTTTCTTTTTCCTTGGATCTAAACTTAATAAATGCACATGTTTTAATTAAAGGCACTCATTGTATCGAGGCCTAATTAATGCCTTACAGGCTCTCTGTATTTTTATATTTACCGATTTTAAGATGTATATAGGCCATCGTAGAACCATTTCTCACAATGGTGCAAGGCCGTAAGTAGTTGACTATGAAAGCTATATTAATATATTAAGACAATGTGTTGTGATTAAATGCGGTGTTTAAGATTTCAATGGTTCTTATATTTTTGGATTGTGTATAAATATGGGCTACGTTGATGTTTATTACACTACTGCATTTCCTTCCAAGGTTAATATGTATGTAATTGTATGTGGCATTCACCTACGATGGTTGTATTATTTAAAAGGATGATTATTGTCAGTGAGATGGCTTTGGGGCCATGCCTTACATGGCGTCGGTATTCACCATTGTGGGTGCGATAGCATAGAAGTTTGTACGGCTTATTTTATATGTGTAAATTAGAATGCTAAGTGGCAATCATTGCTATAGATTCCCTTGTTCACAGGGTTTAGATATTTGAGGGTTTATTTTAGTCGACAGTGCATTTATTTACATTGGACATGGCCATGGAATACAACATATTTGATAAAGAGGGTCTTGCAACCTCTGTGTAATTAATTAGATATTAAAATACGTCCTACATGTGAACATAGCACAGCGTGGTCTTGCAAAGAAACTCTACAGGATTCAATCATGGTCGTTGGGTTGAGATGGGTTTTATACATTGATTTCTATGTATTAATGTTTACTATGGTTTTTAATATGAAGGGCATTCTGATTGTCCATAGGAATCGATCCTATGACCTCATTGCACTTACAGGGATCTTCATTTAATTATTGTGATGCTACTTTGGTTATTTCTTATATGATGGCGGCGAGTAATATTAGATGGGACTATTTTGATTTATGGCATACGATTCTCATTAAGTAAATTTGTAATATTATAGGGTTGTGAATTTTGATTTGGAAAAGGGACTAGATCATAGACCAATGAATGGTCTCGATACTTGCTTTGTTTATTTGATTATGATAATGTTTATTTTAATGGAAATGAGTTGGTATTTATCGTAAATTTATTATACAGACCTTGAAAGGTCTTTGCTGGTCTTTGTATTAGACTTCAAGGATGGGATGTTTATAATTTGTGCTTAGATGTGATTACTATGTTGTAGATTAGATTTGTAATTCTATTTCTTAACTATTAGTGTGTGTGTATATATATATATATATATATATACTATATTGATTACTTTCTTGTTATTATAATGAGATGATTCTAAATTAAATCTAGGTCTTAAATGAAGCATATATCTTGACTAGTATTTAATTGAGCATGGCTCTACTGACAGATTAAATCTGTGAGTAGAGTATATAGGCCCAAGAACAGTTATGTAATAGATTTAAAATAAAACCTAGTTTTTAGGAAACATAGTTTGAGCAGTAAATATAACACATGAGTAAAACTAAGGTGTAAAACCGTGGATAAATATTTATACATGAATCAAGTTTACAGAAATGAATAAGATGAAGAGACTGTGGATAAATCTAGCATAGGAAATAAATTACAGCCTAGGGCTATAATTTAAAATGTAAACACTAGAGGTTTTAAAAAGAATACAAACACATAGGGTTAGAAAAAATAATGTAAATATTTACCTAATTTATCCATCCTTTAATCTAGTAAATTAAAAACCCAATCTACAATCTTATACCTATAAATTGAAGCTCCTTCAATGGATGAAACCTGCACACTCAAATAACCAGCATTAACAATTCATAAGAAGACTCTGACCTCTATATTTAGATGACCAAATCACTTGGGAACTACCACATTCCACCCAACCATGACCCAGAACTGTTACAAGTTTCAATATGGACGCCCCTGAGCTGGTTCCAACATGCAAGTAGATTAGAGCTCCTAAGTTAAGGTTTCCTAGATGGTGTATCAGGTTTGGATTAGTTCTCCTTTTTCCCTCCAGGAAAATATTCTCCAAGAATTCACTTGAGAAAATAATGACTCCCAAACGATAGATCAGGACCCCAAGCCTTTCAATGGCTTGAGACTTTTTATACAGACTTTTCAGTCAAACGGGTAGCTAAATAAAGAAATGCTTCATTTCTTGATTTAACCCTTTTTATTTAATTTAGTAATTTTAATATTTTAACTTTGGAACTTTTAGCTAGTTCCTAATTTGACCTTTATAGGTATTATACTATTTAATTTGTATCCTAGTAATAATACTAATAAATGGAACTTTTCATTCTTTCTCATATTATTAATATTATTACTATATTTAAGCTTTATACATACCATGTATAAAATACATAATAATATAACATTTGTTAACATTTGTCTTGGAGAATCACATATGGTGATCCTTGTAATTATGACACTTTCTTCATTAAGGTCATTAGGTAGATGGTTAGGTCTACTAGGCTAGGAAACTCTAAACATCCTTGCATGTTGGATTCCCTCGTATAACATGGTAGTTCTTCAATATTTGATGAGAATACATAAATTCAAAATTTGATTTAATCCCTTCTAAATAAGTCTCATGAGATCAATATTTTTCTGAAGTCGTTTTCACTCTGGAATCATTAATTTTTTCAGTAACTCCTAGTTCTTACCACAGCCCATAGTCAACGCTAAAAAAATGGAGTTACAAACTTAGTGCTATTCTAGATCTCTTCACTTGGAATTAATGCTAGGATGTACTTGTACGATACACCTGGGGATGCAATGGCCAAGGATCTTATGTTCCAAAGCTTATGCTCAACATCAACATGGAAGGCTCTAGTGCTTATGCCCAACACTTCCAATTTTTCTTTTCATGTGTTCCAGAGCTTCATGCTCAACACAATATATAATACCCATGTGCTTAAGAGCTTCTTGCTCAACACAACATCAATTAATTAGGTGCTCCAGAGCTTCTTCCTCAACACAAACATCAATTACTCATGTGCTCTAGACCTCCTCGCTCAACACAAAACATCTCATCAATCATGTGATTCAGGTCCCCACCCAACAGAAACAGGCATATATATATCATCAATAGTTGGCTTATGCCGAATATATAAAACAAATCATGATATTCATATGCAGTGGTGTCTTCAACCCAATGTATCAAAGTAAAACATCAAGATAGCATCATAATCAATAGGCTCATGCCTAAAATTGTTAGGTACGAAATTTGAGATATTACATATATGTCGAAAAGGTTATTTGAAAGAAAGGTGAAAGAGTTCCACGATCTACGTATCAGATCCATGACTATGGGCACTTTTATTAACAAATTTCTAGATCTGTTACATTATGTACCATATATTAAGTATGAAAAGGTAAAGATCAAGCAATTTTTAGGATTTCTTCCTCCAAACTTTCAGGAAATGATTGAATTCAACATTCCAAAAAATTTGGACACCACATTGCACAAGGCCAGGCTATGCTATGAGCATGGACAGCTATGTCAAGAGAACATGAACCGAAGCAGAAATAGGACTAAGAATTTCTCTGATAACCGCAGGCCTAGGTTCAACCCACAACCATACAGAAAATAAAATAACACTTTTCTAGTGAATAAGAACTTCAAGAAATCAGGTACAAAGCCATATGTACCAGCTCCAAATGTTAACAAGCCTATAGAAACTGGGGGAGCCAATGCTACCCCGCTACCGATCAAGTGCTGGAAATGCAATGGGACTCATTGTGCCCAAGATTTTAAGAGAAAGACTAATGATGCCTTGCAAAACTTATAAGAAGAACCAACCATAGAGGACATAGTTGGAACCCTGTGGATTTATGCATTTTTGGATGGCTGACAAGAATACCATCAAGCTACCATTGTTGAGATAGAAGGCAATATCTTAAACACTTATATCTCAATACTTATTAACCTCGGTTCTTGCCAAAGCTATGTTTTTCCTAAAATTGTTGATGTATGCAAACTGGGAAAAATAAAACATGATCAAACTTGACATGTTCAGTTAGGTACAAGTATGAAATGGAAACTTTCAGAAATAGTTAAATATTGCGAGGTAAACCTGAATGGTTTTCCAACAAAATTAAACCTAAACATCCTACCCTTAAGATCATATGATATACTTATCGGCATTGACTAGTTGGAAGAACACCATGTCATGCTCGATTTCCTCCACAAGTCAATCTTGTGTATAGGCAGCTAACGAAACCAAGTAAAGGTTCAAGGCATTCCAAAGAAATTTTCTGTAAGGGAAGTATCTACCTTACAAGCAAAGAAATGCATTAGGAAATACTGCAAGTTTTTTGCAATAGACGTCCGAGACATAGAGTCTGAGAGAGAACAATGCATAGAGGATTTTCCTGTTCTTGTAGAATTCAAGGACATGTTTCCCAAGGAAATCCCAGGATTTTCTCTGAAACAATACTTAGACATTTCCATAGAACTGACGCCAAGATAAGTTCCACCTCCAAAATCTCCTTACCGCATGAGTGCACCAGAGTTGGTGGAACTCAAACTGCAATTGCAGGAGTTGATAGAAAATTGGTATATCTGACCAAGTGTGTCCCCTTGGGAAGTACCAATACTATTCATAATGAAAAGTGAAGGTACGATGCGTATTTTCATCGATTACCATCAGCTTAACAAAATTACTATCAATAGCTGATACCCAATCCCTAGGATCGATGACTTGTTCGATCAGGTAGGAGGAGCCGAAATCATTTCAAATATTGACCTAAAATATGGGTACCATCAAGTACATATTCTCGATGAGGATATTCACAAAACCGCACTTTGTACAAGGTACGGGCACTATGAATTTGTAGTAATGTCGTTCGGGTTGACCAATGCACCCACAAACTTTGTGTGTATGATGAACAATATATTCAGTATGTATCTGGATAAAAAAAAATTGGTATTTATAGACAACATCCTAGTTTATTCTAAGATTAAAGAGGAACACAAATAACACCTTTGCATAGTACTACGAGTGTTATGATAACACAAAAATTACGCTAAGTTTAGTAAGTGTGATTTTTAAAAACCACAGCTACAGTACTTTGGTCACATTATCTCCGAGACATGGATAGTTGTGGACCCGAAAAATATTAGAGCCATAGAAGACTAGCATACCCCTACTAGTGTCACTAACATTAGGTCTTTTTTGGGATTAGTTGGATATTATTGAAAGTTCATTGAGAAATTCTCGAGAATAGATTGTCCCATGACCTTTTTGCAAAAGAAAGAAAATAAGTTCTTATGGATGACCAAGTGAGAGAATTTTTTTCAAAAGCTTAAGAATATTTTGATGACTGCATCGATACCAGGAATTGCAGATCCCGATGGAGATTTCATTGTTTGCACAAATGCAAGCAAAGAAGGACTTGGAGGAATCCTCTTGCAAAAAGATAATGCGATTTGTTGTGAATCGTGAAAGCTAAAAGAGCATGAGTACAACTACCCCATACATGATATTGAGTTAGTAGACATCATCCACGCATTGAATATGTGGAGACACTACCTCATGTGAAGGAATTTCCTTCTAAAGATAGACAATATAAGTTTGAAGTATTTATTCGAACGACCGGATCTGAATGGGAGGCAAGCCAGGTGATTGGCTTTCCTCACCGAGTACCATTTCAAGCTAAAGCATATTAATGGAAAAGAGAACAATGTTGTTGATGCTTTGATCTGACGAAATCATATGATATATGCGGTGAATTTAACACAAACTCATGAATATTTGCACAAGAGGACTAGAACATTCAACAGAGTTGACCCTTTCTATGTAGAAATCCTAAAGAAAGTCCAAGAGGATAGGTTGGTTCAACAAAAAAAAGAGTACAAGGTAAATGAATCAAGACTACTATGGTCCAAGGAGAGATTTACATTCCAAAAGGAGGGGACATTCGGTCTAGCATCCTCATGAAATTTCATCAAGTAGCCTACTTGAGGAATTCGGGATATCATAAGATGATATCCATCGTCAAGAAACAGTTTTTCTGGCCTAAGTTAAAGGCTAACATTGCGATGTTTATCGTGAAATGTAAGGAATGTGAGCTATTCAAAGATAAGTATCAACATCCTTTGGGATTTCTGCCGCCATTACCCATTCCGAAATGGAAGTGGGAGGTCATTAGTATGGATTTTATCACCAATCTACTGAAAAGTAAGAAACAAAATGATTATATCTTTGTATTAGTTGACAAATTGTCAAAAGAATCACACTTCATTCTAGTGAAGTCCAGCTACAAGGAAGTACACATTGTCAATATATTCTTGAAGGAGATATTTAGATTACATGGGATACCCAAGGAAATCATATTGGATCAGGATACAAAGTTTACCGAAATTTTTTGAAGATCTTTATTCTCCGTACCAGAGACGCAGTTGAATTTTAGTACTTCTTATCACCCATAGAAAAATGGCCATATAGAAAGGGTAAACCATATTGTTGAGGAAATTCTTAGGATTTATGTCATAAATAACCCCACAAAGTGGGAATATTACTTGCATCTTGCAAAGTTTTCGTATAACAACGGATGCCATGCTTCTACTAAGATGAGTCCCTTTGAGGTAATCTATGGATGAAAGTGTAGAATGTCAGTTAATTGGGATATCCTGGTGGATCGACTCATGTTAGGGCCCAATTTGTTAAAGGACTTGGAACAGTTGGTTACCAACGTCCAGGTGAACCTTAAAGAAGCGAAATACCACTAGAAAAGCTACGCGGATAAGAAAAGAAAAGATAAATACTATCAAATATGTGATCATGTCTACTTGGAAGTAAAAGAAAAATGAATCTCGTTGAGCTTGGGTAGGTGTGATAATTTATCACCTAGATTTTGTGGACCCTTTGAGATATTGGCCAAGAGAGGGCTAGTGGCATATGAGCTAGTGTTATATTTTAACATAAGAGTCCATAATGTCTTGCATGCATCTTTATTAAAGAAATATGTTTATGATACTAAATATGTAATTGATTGGTCCTTATTATAGGTGGAACCTGAAGGGGAGTTTTCCCCTGAACCTATGTATATATTGGACAAGAGGGAGGTGCAGCTCACATTACAACAAAAACCTATGATTAACGTCTCTTTTAGCTTCCTTTTTAGCATCCACTATCACTTTTACTGTATTTTTCATCTTTTTTTGGACGAAGTTGATGCTATTCCATGGGATGGTGCTTTTAATGGCGTTATTTGCATCCATTTTTAAAAGTTGGCACTATTTGGGATGCTTATTAGCGTCCCAATTAGCATCCCAATTAGTGTCCATTTTTAAAAGTTGACACTATTTTGGACGCTAATTAGCATCCCAATTAACATCCCAATTAGAGTCCCAATTAGAATCCAAGTTAACATCCCAAGTATCATCCAGAAAAACATCCCATATAATGCCAAGAATAGCCTCTAAAAAACGTCTTGAATAACATAGCACCATAAATTAATCTAGGGTTAGCGACAGGAATTGTGCCATGAATTTCAATAGGAAAACCATCTAACATAGCGCCAACTATAGAGCTAGGAATTGCACCTAGAAAACATCCGTCATAGTTCCAGGTATAGATCCAGGTATAGGGCATGGAATAATGCCATAAATTTTGAAAGGAACCACACTAGGAATTGCACTAGGTTTAGAGCTAGGAATTGTGTTCAGAAAATGTACTACATAACTTCAGATATATCAATTTCAATATCAATGATCATGATTCATGTGATAGTACTTTTGGATATTGATTTATCATATTTGCACGTAAATGACTGTAATCATGGCACATAAAGGCGCCCTACATGTTGACTATAACAAACATCATCTTTTCTCCATGCATGTGCTCCCTAACTGTTGTGTAAGTGCCAATATTACCTAGCCTTAATCACTATCTTTCTCTCATTTTATCACATTACAATGCACATGTTAAAACTACACTATTTTGACTAATCAAGCTCCCATATTTGAAGGGGATTTGCATGTGACTTGCTGACATACAACCACCAACTATAAGGTGCCCCTTTTGCAAGTGTATGATTCAACCTAAGGAAAAATCTACTACAAGAACTACACCTTGAAATGCCATAGATCCACTAGAGAAACCAGGCCTTACATATTACTTATTAGACATCTACTGCAGGAATTGCACCCTATATTTGATTTAGTTACCCTGTTGTGTGCACTGTAAAATATTGTGTATCAGACCAATCTTTGAGGAAAACTTGCGACAAAGAAATTTATTACTGTCTTTCTCTGTGATTCAAATGAGAAAAAGAAATCTTGAGGTGTCTTCAAATTGCTTATAAAACTCTTTCTTATCATTGGTTTGACATTTATTGTCAATGGATCTGCTAGACACCCATTCCTCTAGAACTATGTAGTTGGGAGTGGGGATCAAGGAGTGGGAGGGGAGAAAAAAGAGAAATTTTCAAAAGCTCCCGTTTTGGGAGCGTTTTTTGTATAGTATATATTTTAATATATTTTGATGGATTTATATCTAAAAAGCATGTAGGATGTTGAATTAGCTATAGAATGCATGGATTAAACCATGCAACATCAATCTCTAGTAGTTACAACTTATAACATTATCATCAATTGATTAACCATAAAAACCTTTGTAGGAGTTTGGCAAATAAGGGAGGTAGCATAACATTATCATCAAATGATCAACCTAGTATAGGAAAGGAAGGGATCGCATCGAGAGTGTGCTCCCAAAACTGGGAGCTCGCTTCCGAAGGAAGTGAGCTTTAGCAGCGGAGTGAGGGGGTGGGGGACGATCCCATGTAGCATATCTCTAGAAGACCTTTCTGATCAAAATCAACCATCTTCAGGACAATAGGAATCACCTGACATTCCTTAACATCAATGGGTGTGTTTCTCATCATTGTTTCATTGAAACTTTAGGTCTCTTTGTGTTGAAATGTCTTATGGCCACTATGGTTGTAACCTTAGATTCTAGAGCATCAAAAGATTCAATGACCAGGGCATCTGTTGAAGTGTTTTCTTCCTTTTCTTTTATGTCATGATCAAATGAAGTGTCCTCCAAAGAAGATGAATTTTCATATGTTAAAATACTAGGATCTAAATGTTAATTATTTAACACTTTGTGCATTTTATTGGGTGGGAAGCCATCAAATTAGGATCTCCCTATGTTTTAAAGTGTTCAATAATTATGCCTTGATGACATGAATTCCTATGGTTTGTACTTTGCTATGTTTGACATTACTCAGTTAAGATCACCCTAAACGGTTCCAACAAGACTATTGATATACTTATGTGGGTTTGAAGTTTTTCAGCTAAAATGACTTCACATATTGTATATTTCATACATATTCCTTCAAACCACATTATGTTTAACATCCCTTTATGGAGAAGTATCCTTGTGCACACTTAAGAATGGTTATTTGGGTGTATCATTCCTTGGTTGAACTCTATTATATTTGACCACATGTAAGATTAATACTAGACCAACCTATCTCTTTGGAGTGGTATCACACTTGGAAGATGATGATTCCAAAATAACCTTTGCTTTTCCATGGACCACCCTCTCTTATAGCACATATTTTGACGCATTCACTCATGTTTTTGTTTAAATGTTGGCACATGTTTCTAGGGTGCATTCTTCTTGTGATCATGTTTCTAGGGTGCATTCCCTCGTGCATTTCTATAACTTATTTGTTAAAAAATTTTCTCTTCCTTAAATCAAAGAATCCAAGAAACCACTCATCTAGCACTATAGTCACATGCCAGACCAGTAAACCACGTGATAAGGCCATCCTAAATGTTGGATGTAAGAATGATCTATCCAACCACATGTAAAACTATCAGTGTAGTCTCATGAAGTTTTGAAGGATTTCTCACTTCATGATTGAGTATGGGTTTCCATGGAAAAAAAAGGGAAAAGAAAATGTAGCCCATATATTTAAGGGAAGTAGGAATTTAAAAAACAATAACAATGTCAATGATGAGTGAATTATTTGTTTGCATAAGCACCTAAGAAAAATCTAAAAACCAGGACCACTCAAAGAGGACATGAAAATAATTTTGGATTGCATTTATATTTAGCTCCTACGCTACAGATGCAGAGCTTTTAGTATTTGTTATGACATTATTTTCTTTCTTTCAGTCAAATTGCTAGAATGAAGGGGAAGAAAGGCTGAGATACTTTGGATTTTTCCAGGATGACGCCCAAAAGGACATAGCTCATTGTTTTAGAGTCTGTGGGTATGCCAGAGAAGAATCAAGGCCTTTAAAACAAGGGGTTTATCCCTTGGAGGGAGCTATTAATATTTTTGTCATTCCCGTCTACCAGAAGCTCGAGGGAAAGTCTTTCGAGATTCTGCAATTCACAGATAAAAAGGTGGGTAATGTGATCGATTAGCTTGATAGTTGTGTGCCCCAAACTATGAAATCACGGACTTGTGAAATTTATCGCGCGACAAAAAGGGAACCAGAAGTTTCCAAGGCCGTCGTAACCGATGTTGGACAAGTTGGAGTACTTGAAAAGACCAATGAAATGGAAAAGACATTGTATTCCAAATCTAAACCCTCTTCCAATAACTTGTATAACAAGTATGAACCTGTTGTAGAGAAATGGTGCCTGTTTGCTTGGTTCAAGATTCGTCGATTTCCTTTTTTCCCCAGCTTATTATAGAGGTGACTATTTTGCCCAGTGATTATTGTGTTGAGAAGTATAATTATGGGATTCAATATTAGTCTTGAGGTGAAGTACCAAGTAGAGGCCTACCTCCCTGTTGTACCTATTGAGATTATTAAAAACACAATCTACATGGAATTGGAAAGGAATTAAGGTAACTAGATCGAAATAAATCATGAAATTGAAGATAAATGAGATAGTTCTAAATCTCACTGATATGGTTTTGTTTGATTTGCAGCGCTTCCTACCATGAAGGAAAATTTTGAGGGTTGGATTTGGAACCAAAGCTGATAGGTGCTATAATTTCTTTTGGTAATTTCTGACTATTCTATTGTGCATTGGCCAGTGATGCCATACCACTATTGTACCGTTATTGGTGGTTTAATACTATACATTCTAAATGTTGCATTCTTTTCTTTCTCTTTGATTGTTTCCACCCCTTACATCACTCTTTCCACAGGGCTCATCAAGGTTCCATATTTTTTAATATTCATCTACTGCCACTGTCAGGTGAGTTTTAGTATTCATCCATTATTTTTCCTGTCAAAATTCTGATACAATTCGTGACTTGTGTTTTCCTAGGTAGGGATTTAATCATTATTATCATAAATATACATTTGTCAAGTTTTCTGTGAGGGCTTGTTATATTTTCTCAACTCACTACTTTTTCGTCCAGGGTTTGAATGATCTGCGCAAGCCCTCTTTCTTCTATGGTTATTTTTTAAACATAGATATTAAATATCTATGTTTAAATCAGGGTCTCTGCAATTTTTGGTCAGATTTTTTCCTGGGTAAGGGTTTATTCATTATTCTCGTCAATATAGATTTGTCAAGTTTTATGTGCCTGGATCTCGTCCTGGCTTCCTGAGTATCGGCCCCACTAACCTACCCTGAAGACTGGTACCTGCTCTGAGCGCCGTACCAGACCAAACCTAAGAGTATGGAATCAACTATCGACAATTGAGACTCATTCATCAATCAATGGGTTTAACCAACCTAACCTTCCCCTGAGCAGATGATATTTTGGGCATGAGTCTGCTAGAAGAGTGACACCTACAAGAAGGATGCACTGTTTTAGGTTGTTTTGTTGTGAATAATACATTATCATGGAGGGATATAGAGGCATTTCTATGCCATATTTTACTGCTATGTTTCAAAAGGCAGTTGTTTACAGTAAAAGGGACAACTCTATGTCCTATTCCAGATTGTGTTGGAGCTACTACATGAAGTATGATATTTATTTATAAAATAAGACATTTTCAGCATTTAGTATTATTGACATTCATACCTTGTGGAAATCATTATAGTATCTAGGAGATTTGTCTATACTTTTCCAGGTGCAAACATTTCTAGATCTGCCCAATCACTAAATTCAGGCATGTAAACACTATTTTCCATTTGTATGAGATTTCAAATGTTGTGTTATTGCTTCTATACCATTGTTACCTTTTTAGTATTATGCTTTAATAATTTACAAGTGTTTGTATACATAGATTTGGGATTAAGGATATGAAAATGGTATGCATGTATGCTTAATAAACAATACCAAATCATCATCCCACATCATCAGCAGTAAATACTGGAAGGTTGTCCAACCCCACAATACAAAAATTATTACAGTCCATTCCAAGTGAAGCCTTTCATCAGTAGGCTACTAAAACTTTTGACGAAGTTCATAATAGTGTGCTGGGGAGCTTGGGCCCCATGGAACTTCTATCCTCTCTTGGATTGCGAAAATTTTTAATCCATATTTTCCCAGGATATTACAGGTTGATGTGACCCCTCTTGTTTACTCTTGGTCTTATGTTTCCCTATTGGTCCTAGCGCCCATCTTGGTCGTGGTAACTTGACCCTTTTTCTATGATGACTGAACTTTATTTAATTTTATTTTTTGTATGATCACTTGACCATTGGTACCCTACTAAGTCTACTTAATATTATTTTTATGTTATGATTGGTAAATCTCCTAAAAGCTAGGGTAGTTAAGTGACCCTTCTAGAAGTCATGTTAAGATTATAAATTCAAGTCTTAAGCTTCATTTATGTGGCATATTGACAAAAGAAGAAGAGATATGATCCATTTTCTATTTTAGGGCTCGCTGCTACTCCATTGTCTTGAAGTCTAGGGTTTTAACTGTTTCTTTGAGCCCCCGCCNGGCATATTGACAAAAGAAGAAGAGATATGATCCATTTTCTATTTTAGGGCTCGCTGCTACTCCATTGTCTTGAAGTCTAGGGTTTTAACTGTTTCTTTGAGCACCCGCCACCATCTCCCATAGCTTGCTAGACTGCTATCCTTTTGTACTCTCTACTACCGGTGGTTTTGAGATGTCTTCACCTCTTTCTCATCCATCCAAGGTTGTCACCCTCCTATTCAAGTTGCTACTAACAGGCCGTGACACCAAGTAGGTTAACTGGGATTGAACCATGACTTTCTATGGACTGTAAGGCTGAGCATGATCACTTTGAGGGATGTTAAACCTATATATGACCACCTGTTGACTATTTGTGGCATTCCTTGAGCTAGACATGATCTATTTGGGTTGTTTATACTAAACCATGTTTTTTTCTAACGACTACTAAACTTGCGCATGACCTCTTAGTTGACTTATAAGCTAAGACATGGCCCCATCTAACTATTTTAGGGATGCTAAGGTGACTGTTAGCAGGTCATGAATTTTGGTTGACTTATAAGCTAATCTTGTGACCCTTATTGGTTGTTCAGATATGATCTGTGACCTTGCTGATATTCATTATCCTGAGCTATGGCCTCCTTTGATGCTACTTATGGATTTTGTTACAGTACTAGTTTTTGAATTATATTTTGAAGTACAAAAATATTTAGTTGTTATCTCAGACCCTAACCTAACAAAATTTAACATCCTAGACACCAATATCATTGATGATCCCAAGGAATATATTTTGTACATATTAGGAATTTCTAAGAAAGATGAGGAAATTCAAGCGACTCTTTATTCTATAGGTGAGAATAAAGGGTTTCTTTAGTTACTATAGGCATGTGCTTATTCCCATGCATCGACTTAATATTTTATTTTTAAGTATTTGTTGGTATCCTTC
Organism: Pseudotsuga menziesii; assembly: GCA_001517045.1. Lineage (NCBI taxonomy): Eukaryota > Viridiplantae > Streptophyta > Pinopsida > Pinales > Pinaceae > Pseudotsuga > Pseudotsuga menziesii. The sequence continues at coordinate 350,632 of LPNX010729331.1, read as the reverse complement.
AACATGCAAAAGTGACTGCCACCATAGATGCATGATTTGCAACACTAGATAAAACTAACCTTTCTCTCTAAGTGATTCATGGATGTGCAAGGAGTCGCAAAAAAATTATTTCAATGATGTATGATTCACCAAATGTCATGATCAAATGATCAATTCCACCAATTAAGTCATGAGGATTGCACAAACATTGTTGAATATGCATGTAGGAAAGCTATGGTTCAACATATCATAGGTTGATACTTGGATGCATTTGCAGAGGTCTGATTCCGATGAGTTCAAAATTTTTGGACATCCTTTATACTTGATAGAAACCATATAGATAAGGAATTTGGTTCATGTTTAGATGTCCAGAAGTTCCATATGATGATAGGGGTCACTTATATATTTCCTGAAGTCTTTTGTCCCCCTTGCAATCTATTGACCAAGAAATTAATGATCAAAGTAGATATGACAAACAAGAGGAAAGAAACTGAGGTTAGCTTCTATTTTTATTTACATCCTATAGAGCCATTAAGCCAGCATTCATATCCTCCAACATTGTTGGTTGTTTTAATGCAACCTATCTCTAACTTGGTTACATTTTCAGGGAAATACTTCAAAGCTTGTTTGAGCCAAGATTTTGGATTTTTGAAGGGGGAAACAATGTAAAACTAAAAAGTGGTTCAACCATTGAGACACTTTATCACATCCATCTATAATCAACCTATCAAAAATAGGTCAGATACTATTTGTGACATCTATTGAGTCATCCAAAGAACAAAGTATGTCAGATTCCTTTTTCCAAGATCTTACAGATTTTGGACATAAGAATGGGTTGGGTTTGATAAAACAGAATTTGCATGTATACCAGACATTTAAGGCCACCAATTCCCAGTCACCAATATCATTGATGATCCCAAGGAATCTATATCTGACATCTTAGGAATTCCTATGAAGAATGAAGAAATGCAAGCATCCCTTTCTTCTATAGGAGAGAAGAAAGGGTTGCTTGAGTTTCTATAGCCATGTGCTTGTTCCCATGCATCAACTTAATAGTTCATTTTTAAGTATTTGTTGGTAGCCTTCACCATGTAAGAGTGAATGGCACCATAGATTCAAGAGTGGCACATCAGAGATATGAAGAGGACATACCCATCATCAGAGAAGAGACAGGGTCTCTGTTCAAGGGTGGTTCACCAAGGACATATATATTCTCCTCAAGCTCATGCCACTGGTAGAAGAGAAGGTACAAAAAATCATAAATCTAATTCTCTAAATGTGTACATGAATATGAATCCAAAGATGAGTAGATGATAGTCTAGGCATGAGTATGGTAGAAGAGTGACACTTGCAGGAAGGGTGCACTCTTGTAGGTTGTTTTCTTGTGAATAATACATTATCGTGGAGGGATATAGAGGTATTTCTATGCCTTGTTTTACTATTACATCTCAAGAGGGGTCTGCCTATGGTAAAAGGGATAACTCGTCTTATTCTAGATTGTGTTGGAGATACTACACGAAGTCTGATATTTATTTATAAAATAAGACATATTCAACATTTAGTAATATTGGCATTTAGACCTCGTGGAAATAATTATACCATCCAAGGTAATTATCTATACCGTGGAAAGCATATAGATCTCCATATATGTCCAATCACTAAATTCAAGCGTGTAATTGTAAACATTGTTTTTCCATTTGTATCATATTTCAAATGTTGAGTTATTGTTGCTCTAACATTGTCATATTTTTAGTATTACACATAAATATTTTACAAGTGTTTCAATACATAGATCTGGGTTTAAGGATTTGAAAATTATATGCATCTAAAGTTAAACTTGATACACAATACCAGTAATCCATCCATATCATTAACAGTAAATATTGGAAGGTTATCCAACTCCAATGCTGGTAACTTTACAATGGGTGTATTTGTGTTGACAGTAGATGGTCCAAAGGTTCAGAAGGCCCCATGGAAATTCTATCAACTCTATTAGATTGTGAAAAAATTAAGTCCATATTGTCCTAGGATATTACACCTTGATGTGACCTTTTTTGTTGACTCTTGGTCTTATGTTTCCCTATTGGTCCTAGCTCCCATCATGGTTGTGGTACCTTGACCCTTTTTCTATGATGACTTAACCTTTTTTATTGTTTTTATTTTTCGTATGACCACTTCACCATAGGTACCCTACTAAGTCAACTTAATATTATTTTTGTGTTATAATTGGTAAATCTCCTAAAATCTAAGGTAGTTGAGTGACCCTTCTAGAACGCATGTTAAAATTACAAATTCAAGTCTTAAACCTCATTTGTGAGGCATATTGACAAAAGAAGAGGAGATTTGATCCATTGTCTACTGTAAGGCTCATAGCTGCTCCATTGTCTTGGAGTCTAGGGTTTTTACTGTTGTTTCTAGAAGCTGCCACCATCTCCCATATCCTGCTAGACTTCTATCCTTTTGTACCATCTGCTGTTGTTGGTTTGGATTTGTATTAACCTCTTTCTTAGCCATCTAAGGATGCCTCCCTCCTATTCAATCTACTATTAACAGGTCGTGACACTAGATTGGAATCCCATGGGACCATGATCAAAACATTGGTCATAATATACCTTAATGGAACTTTGGTTCTTAAGAGCTTAAGCCTTGGACTTAAGGTACAAGTTACTTTGAAAGCATGTTGGGATAGTCAGGATCAAAGAATGAGGTATGATTTCCTTTGAAAGCAGAAAAATCTATTGCTACCAGTAGTTCAATCCAAACACAAAGAATCATTAACGTATCTGTTCTCAGCTATGTATAATAGCCAGGGTTGTAAGCAAATCTGTTGTTGCCAATAGTTCAAGCCCAACACAAATAATAATTAACAGATATTTTCTTAGCTAGGTATAATAGTCTTGGTTGTTTTCTTGTGGTTCCAAAGGCATATAAAATATTAAAGTCAATTCTCTTGTGTCCAATTAACAATACACTCTTTTCTTTTACCATATGCATCCACAACACTTCCACGCATGAATATATGTACACAAATGAGTTCATTCAATTCAATTCTATTGTTGTTCAATTAACAATACAATGTTTTCTTTTTCCATGTGCATCCACAACAATTACGCACATGAATATATGTACACAAATGAATTCATTTCATTGGAAATCTGTCCCAGGAAACTGCACTTCCCTGACTTCATTTCTCCCCAAAGCTAATTAAACACAATAAAAAAATAAATATATGGTTGTAAATTTGTAAGAGAATCAGAAAATGCACATAGTTTGAGGTAATACGCACTGATCCAATCAAAGGAAGTGACTTAACATAGTCAGCTTCAGCCAACACCCCAAATTTTCTTCCACAAGTTCAATTTCATGTAGGTAAAGACTTCAAGTCATTCCCATTCACAATATTTATTCTTGTAGGTTCTAATAATGTCGAGATTCGGGAATGAGGCCCTTTCGAATGCCCATGTTAAACTGCTTGGGAAATAACCATAGATCATACTTGATAATAAATCTTTCATAGTCATGGATATAGAAACCCCTTATCAGTGATGATAGCTAGTCAGTGATGATAGCTAGTACTACTACAGCTAAGTTATTATTATGCAAATATTTCAGATGCATATATGGATTAATTCAATTAGGAAAAATAACACACTCTTGCTCCTGATCGGTCCATTCTGGAGTTATATATTTAGTCTCCATTCCTTATCTCATAATGGAACTTGTTGGAGGAGATCGTGATGATCAATAAGCTCTTATTGAAGAGCCATTGTCAATTGAAGAGGATGTGGTTGAAGAAGGTATGGTTGATACATCTACTTTTCCATTTGCAGCCCATCGATTGAATTAAATTTTGCATCGCCTTTACACTGTATAGTTTTGAAACTTGAGTCACAAGTATAGGCTATTGTTGTGTGGCTTGAGCCTTAGCATTGGAGACACTGGTGGCTAGATAGACTCGATACTATAGTCATGACTCACAACTCACATCTCCAGTGCCTACAACTACAAGCATTGTACATATGGTTAGGCTTCAACTTGAGCCTTGTTACCCCCTCAAATTGTACTTGGATGGACTTACAATTGAGATACTAGAGATTGAACATTTACTTGTTCAAGTTCAAAATTTCAGAAGACCAGCTAGGCACTTTTTGGGCCCCATTTCTATGAGGATATTAAAATTTCTAAGTCCAAGCTTTAGAATGATTAGTTCCAAACATCTTTTTGCATGGTATAAAAATTTTTGATGCAATACATCGCATAAGTTGAAATTTATTTACGCTATGACCTTAGGATGTCTAAATATCAACCTTGAAATCTTCAACTCGCTGTGTGTTGTCCCAATGGTATGAAATTACTTAATGTGATTGCAAGGATTTTTATGAGTGTGACATGTTGGTAGAAAAAAATAAGCCTTGCGAAAACTCAATTAGGAAAATAATTGTAGTTAAAATCCAACATTGTGGCCTCATCGTAAGGCATTGTTGCACAAGTAGAAAATTTCATATGTGAAGAATGAAAATTTCTAAGGCATTTCAAGTTTCTCTTTTCACCATGTGAAAAAGGACTTTAAAGAAAGAAAGAAAGATGAAAATGAATCCATATTATAAAAAGTCGGTCTAATAAGTCATTAGCTCAAAGTGAAAAGATATAGGATCTTCAATACTAACTAAAAGCATGAAAGTACAATAAGACAAGAAAGCAATCAGGAAAATCATAGGACCTCAGCCAAGAAGGGAAGTAGGGGTCCCTGTTAAGTCAATAACTTGTAAGTTGTCGATCATCAGAATTTACAAAGTTTAAAACATGGGAGGTTGTTGCTAGCTTAATAGTAGGAAATATTGATCGTGGAGGTAATATCAATGAGGATGTTTCTAAATATAGCAAGACCAAATTTGGGAACTGTTGAAAATAACAAAATCTTGTATGTGGGCAAAAACAGTCTCAGTAGACTCACATTTTTACAAAAAAAACCTGAATAGATAAACATCTCTGTCATCCTGGCCTTTGATCTCTAGCTCCTGAAAAAAGCAAATTGCTAAGATGAACAGTTTTCTGCGAATCTGGTGAAAGTTTAAAACTGACTCTAGAATAAGCTCTAAGCAATGTCAATATCTGGGTGCGCCTACAATAGAACCAGCCTGACGGAATCTCACTGGATCTTAACCCTCTAGTAGTGCAAGCACAATTGGGGGTCAATACATTGACCATGCTAGTTGAATATGTCAAGGAGCTCATAATGAATCAAATATATAATCTTTTTCTCAGGGAAAGTGAGATGCATCCTTTATTAATATGCATGAAAATATGTAGATAAGGGCTCCAAGGTGAGTCATTGTCGCATTCACATTTGAAAAAGCGCCTCCAAATATGTGAACTCAACCATGAAATATACCTCAAAAGATGTAGTCATCCATGTAATTTGAATGAAAGGGTAATCCAATGCTTAAATGATAGCTGAAATTCACATGTCCTAGTGCAATGGCGCTCACAATAATTCTTCCTAAAAATACAAATTGGACTTGCATTTCCATGCAGTAACAGGCCCCCTTTTCAGGGTTCCTCCTTATGGTTGTTTGGACTCTTGTCCCAAAGTTAAAACTTGCATCAATAACAATTGAGTTCCATTTCTGTCATCAGGAAGTTCAATAGGTCTCTTCTTAATGTTTGTGGCCATGGTATAAGCATTTTGGTTTTTTTTATAGAGCTATAAAGTACTGAAAAAAAAATAAAAAAAATTAATAATAATAATATTTTGATAATCAATGTCATGACGTTATTGGAATCTTGTAAGAGTATGATTTATAGAATATTTTCAAGTTCTTACAAGCAAGTTCCATTTGTTTTTTCTTTCTTTTTCCCTCTAGTGCCATTGGTAAAAAACTATTACTATCTTTAGAAGTTCAAATGGTTCTATTTTTTTTGAGAGGCACACAATCACTACTTGTTTTATTGAATATATATTAGTGTGTGCACTAGTTAAAACATTTGGAATTGTGTTCTTTATAATATCAGTATTTTGTTTGTCTACTGCAGTAGAATCAGATTTAATTTTTACTATGCATGTTGGAAATGTTCATAATATAACAGACATGGGAAAATGTGGCTGGTTTCAAGAAACCATGACATTCAACTTGACAGATGAACAAGTCATTTACTTCTCCCTCTTGAAAGCTAGCATGACTTATATTATTTTTTATGATTTCTTAAATTTAAAAAGACTGCTCTCTTCTTCGTTCCAATGCACTGTTGATCCTAAGAAGTTTAGTGGTATGATGATGGTCTGTCCCATTCACAAACTACGGAAGATATTGAGGGAGGAGATAATATGGAATAATAAAGAATTATCTCCCAAACAAAGATACTTATCTCCCGAGTGGGGAGGGAGTTTTGTTAGTTTTTCATCACATTAAGCTAGCATTATGATCTTATGATATTTTCACTGAGAGAATAACAAGCACAACAATAAAACATAAGGAAATCACAAGAGACAAGAGACACAAAGAGTTTTCCTCGGGTAAACCATAAAGGATAAAACCCCGCAACTTCCTTAGAGATAAAATCAGCACCAAAACAGTAAGAGATCTCCCAACAGTAGTAGCCTTCTAGTCCGAGTATATTTCCTCCTCCACAAGTGCGCCTCTCTTAAGAGAGTGAATGATGTGTGTGTTAAATAGAGAATCTCACTCTCTATTTATATTATTTCGTTCACTTGAATTGCATTTTCACACGTAGGCTCAACCTAATAATTACTACTCGAGCCTACCCCTTAATTAGCGTATAATAACTCAAGTGCCCCAAAACTGTGGGGACTTACCTAATGACTTAAAATGACTTGATTACATTATTAATCCTCCCAATCAGAACATTGGGGCATGACCACATGACTCAAATACATAATAGAAACATCCTGGAATAAACATCGGGTTACAATACATAAGATACATAGAAAAATACATTCTGAAGTTACATATACATCAACACTCCCTCTTAACTAGGAAGGTATTCTTTCGACACAATTTTCAGCACTGGTCTTCTTCTCTGTATCAGCTGGATCATATCGTCTTCAAGTCATCTTCGTCTTCAATTCATCTTTGTCTTCAAGTCATCTTCGGATCTGGATCATCTCTCGATCTGGATCATCATCACTGGATCTGGATCATCTCTCGATCTGGATCATCATCATTGGATCTGGATCATCTCTCGATCTAGATCATCATCGAACATCATCATTGGATCTGGATCATCTCTCGATTTGGATCAACATCACTGGACTGGATCTGGATCATCGCTCGATCTGGATCTAGATCTGGATCATCTCTCGATCTGGATCATCACTACTGGATCATCATTACTAGATATGGATCATCACTCGATCTGGATCAACACTAGTGCTATCTCATGGTTCTTCTCGTCATAGGAAGTTCTACAGAGCCAGCCCTTTTTCATGATGGTTGTAGGCCTACCCTCATGTAGGTCTTCGCCCAGCACTTACATCTAACCTGCTCGTCAGAAAGGCATGCCCAGCACTCACATCTGATCATGTATTAAACTACAATCCCATCAGAAAGGCCCAACACTCACATTCACTAGCATGATAGGACACACCTACTATCATCTGTGAAATGGCTCAGCACTTACAACCACCAGCATGATAGGACACACCTACTATCATCTGTGAAATGGCTCAGCACTTACAACCACCAGCATGATAGGACACACCTACTATCATCTGTGGAAAGGAACATCGCTCACATCCACCAGCATGGTAGGACACACCTAATACCATATGTTGAAAGGCTCAGCACTTACAATCACCAGCATGGTAGGAAACACCTACTACCATCTGTGAAAAGGATCTGCACTTACAATCACCAACATGGTAGGACACACCTACTACCATCTGTGAAAATGCACTGCACTTATAGTCACCAGCATGATAGGACACACCTACTATCATCTGTGAAATGGCACAACACTTAGAGTCACCAGCATGATAGGACACACCTACTATCATTTGTGACAAGGCTCAGCACTTACATCCATCTAGGCGGGAACACATCCTGCTCACAATGATGGAAGGGCATGCACTCATATCTGATCATGAGGGGAACACATCCTAGCAATCATATCATAATGGCCCCCAGTCCTCCTCGACTGATCTACCTGGTAACTGACCAGGCGCCTCTATTCTTCTAGAGAATGGCAGTTTCCCTTACATCCGACCTGCTCGTCGGAATGGCCAACACTCACATCTGACATGGAAGGAACTTAATATTTTAGCCATGAACAGAATGGTTCATCTCTTACATCTGATCAAGTGGGAACACATCCCTCTATCACATCAGAATGGATACTCAATTCTTACACTGAGTGTTCCTGGTAACTGACCAGGTGCCTCCATTCCTAGAATGGCAATTGCTCTTAGATCTTTCCTGCTCGACAGAATGGCCAGCACTCATATCTGACATGGAAGGGAGCAACCCTACCACCATGTCAGAATGGCTCAGCCCTTATATCTGACCTACTTGTCAGAATGGCTATGGATCTCAGCACTCATATTTGACATGGAAGGAACCAATCCTCTCACCGTGACAGAATGGCTCAGCCCTTACATCTAACCATGGAAGGAACCAATCCTCTCACCATGTCAGAATGGCTATGGGTCTCATCACTTTCTCTGGGAGGAATCCTCGATATAGAGAACACCAAGTCTCTCTCTGAAGTACTCGGACTTCAGCCTAGCCAATGGCTTCATCAATACATCAGCTATCTATTCCTCCGTCGCAACATACAGGAGCTTCACTGCTCCTCTCTGCACCATATCCCTGATATAGTGATACTTGATCTCGATATGCTTCGGCTTGTCATGAAACACTGGATTCTCTGACAACTTCACGCAACTCTGGTTGTCACAATGTATACAAGTAGCATCTAACTAGAGATCAAATATATCAGACAGTAGCTTCCGCATCCATACTACCTCACAACTAGCTGAACAAGCTACGACATACTCTACTTCAGTCGTACTCAGTGCCACACAGGATTGCTTCCTGCTAAACCAAGAGATCACACCTGATCCCATACTGAAGCAGCATCCCGAAGTACTTTTCCTGTCGATGGCACTGTCTACCCAATATGAATCAACATAAACTTCTAGGTTAATCTTCTGATTCGCATCGTACTTGAGCCCATAATCAATTGTACCCTTCAGGTACCTAAGAATATGCTTTGCAGCAGTCAAGTGAACACTTCTCGGATCTGTCAGGTATTGGCTCAAGGTGTTCACTGCAAAGCAGATATCTGGTCTCGTGTTTGTCAGGTACATCAATGACCCAATCATCTGATGATACATCGTAGCATCAACCGACTCTGACGAAGCATCACTCAATAGCTTCAGGTTCGATGCCATAGGTGTGGCCATCGCCTTGTATTCCATCATCCCGAAGCTCTTCAGGATCTCTACTGCATACTTCCCTTGTCTAAGGAAGATCCCATCTGTACTCTGCCACACCTCCATACCTAGAACAGTAGTGCATCGACACATAACAGGAGCATCACTGGTCTTCCACCTTCAACCTTGGATCAAAGGTTGGAATCCGCTTTAATCTCAGTAAATCCTAGAATCATCAGTAATCTTCCCATCCTATCATACCATGTCAAACCTCAGGATCTTCAGCAATCACTCCCTCTGAAGCGGAGCATCATACTCCCTCTGTCTTTCGTACTCTATGCACCGAAACATTTTGTGCTGGAGTGACAAGTAGTAGCCATCTAGGATCACTGGATACTATGATCCTCTATCTTGAACTTCTTCAAAATTTCATCTTGCACCCATCTGTGAGCTTGTCATCCTCTATCAACCTTGTAGCAAAGGTTAAGATATTCATCAAGCTCATCATGTATGTGTTATCCCATGGGTATCTTTTGAACTCGTACAAGGCCTTCTTTCATTTGCACAAATGATTATGCTTGTCATGTGACTTCACTTCTATTAGCTGTAAATGTTTCTTCGTAGACTATGCCTTCTTCGTGAGAAGCCTCATGATACGAATCTTGCTTTGTATCCCACGATGTTTCCATCTACTGCATGATGGAACTATGAACTTCTCTTCAGGTCTCGATACTACGCCCTGACATCATTCTTCTTGAACTGGTCTTCCATTTCTTCTTTGTTACTTCCTCTTGTCTGGAAGGTTCTGCATCAATGATGTCACTGTATTCATCATATTATTCTTTGTCTTGAAATGTCGTCACTTGTTATTTAGAACAAGTCTTAATTCTTCTTTTCTTGTAGGTGATAATGTATGCGATCTTTCCTACAAGTCAAATGCATTAGTATGGTTAGAACATTTCATAAAGAATATTCATACTGGAAAATACTTATGCATAAATATATGATCATGCAACTACTTTAGCCAATACAACATTCATCCATATCTCACTGAAACTTTCTAGATACCTTCCATCTCTACCGGGACAACATTGAGATTGTGCACTAATCCAATATGTCAGCAAAGAGGTTTCATTCTAGATAAGTAGCAATGGAGAGTTGTATAGCACCATGAGCTACTTACCCATCACATGCATATTAGTAGTATACTGTCGTTAATGCAAACATCCTATCATGCATAATACATCAACCGAATATAAACAAATGCATAACAAAACAATATCATTAAATAACAATTAAATACGTATCTTTATTTGTTTCGTGGGTAGACTGCTTCATGATCCTTCAGCTTCATCGTCTTCTTGATTCATGGTAGCATCGTTTCTTATCCAAATGATATGGAGGATAAGAAGTTCTTCAAGAGTTGATTTCTTCATATTCCTCATTGCTTGAGGGATCTTCTTTGGATGGTGAGATCTTGATCTTCAATTGCTCCCATCTTCTCTTCTCTTCTTATGATTCAAGCTTCTTCTTCTTTCCAAAGTCTGCTGAAAGTAATCACTTCCTTCTAGAACACATTCCTTGAATAAATGAATTCCACGATCCTGGGAGGCCATTCAAGGTGGCCATCACCACTTCTGCTTCAAGTTGTTCTTGATTTTGAGAGACTCTTATGACTGCATGGTCTCTTCATTCTAGATCTTCACATTCTTCAACTGGTTTATTTAGGTCATATTCTGATTTTTGTTCTTCCCTTCAAATAGCTTGAAATTATGGAATACCTTCAACAGCTTTGCTTGCAATAGGTAGTGCTCTGTAATGCACATGTGCAAGCCTTCTATGCCAAAGCTCATTTGGCTCTACTGTTTCATGGATCAAGGCTTGTTTTGGATATCCCTTCAATTTGTAAAAGCCTCATTTTTGTTCTCCAATCACTACCCCATCATCAATAGTCTTTCCTTTTGGCCATATGATGACTTGACCATCTATGAATGCAACCCGCATTCCTTTTACATCAATGCTGAAATGGAGAAAAGGTTCTTCTTGAGTCCTGGAACAAACAATACTTCTTTCATTGTTAGAGACTTACCAGGGTATAGCTTGTATTAAGATTCCCCACTACCTTTTATTGGATATTGGTAGTCATCTCCTAGTTTCACCTTGTGAGGTGATTCATGTTCCAACAGTATTACAAAGGATTCCTTGAATCCGTCATAAGTTTGGAAGCCCCACTGTCTATAAGACACTCATCACTTCCATGAGATATGTTACATGTGAGAGCTGATATCAGAACATATTAATCCTTGCTTGAAGAATATTCACTTTCATATATGGATCTCTTTCTGGATGGTTCATCATCCTTTGCAGCATGAGCATGATGTCTTCTTTGGCCTTGACAAAGTTCTTCTTGTGAAAGGCCTCTAACCTCGTCTCCCTCTAAAACTGGAACCTCTATACTCATGTAGGTGTCCAATCCATTTTCTTCAGAGAGATCATATACTTCCAGGATTGGAAGTTGTCAACTTCCACAAGCTTGTCACCAAGATGATGTGATATATCATATTGAAATGAGAACCTCAAATGGAAATAGCAAAGGATTAGATCTTACCGATTTGAGGTGTCCGTCCTTGTCCCGGAGTTCGCTAATCTAGGGTTTGTCACAGAAACCCTAATTTTCAAAACTTAGAATCTTTCAGATATGATTGGATAAAAATATATATATCTTCAAATGGAGCTGTCCAATGTACTCCTTTTCTGAAAACAATGGAGGGAAGCTCCCGTAACAGGAAGCCCTAATTTTCCAATTTCTTCTGCAGAAATGCCTGTTACTGTTTCTGTGATATATCCGAAATTACTACTCCTATGTGTCTGAAATTTCACACAGAGGTAACCTCACATGTCCCTGATCCAACACCACAAGTTTCATCAGAATTGGTTTCACCATTTGATATTAATGATCCTTTTCCCAAGGTGACCTATTACAGGACTGTTCAGAACAACGAAGTTGTACGGCATGCCACATGTCACTGGTTCATCTTCTGAGTTTGGTATTCGGACCACCAAAATTAGATTCCGTTCCCTTTCTGGAAAATATTTAGGAATTCCATTTGGACCTCTGTAGCTCAAGATATTTCAAATGTCCCCAGATGTCCTGTTCAAGGATGAATTCTAGAAGAGGCTAGAACCCTAACTTGGAGAGATCATATCTCCTGGAGTACAACGAATCCGAGTCTGATTTTTGGAAAAAGGATTCATAGGGATTTTATATTTGGTCCCTGCAATTTTCAACTTCTGATACTTCGCCAATCTCGAAATATAGCGACTGTACCAAAACTTAGCAGTTGTAGTATTTAGGGTTTCTCCTAGCTCAGGGTCAAACTAGGGTTTGACTTTCCTGGAGTTTTCCACAACCAAATTTCTTGATCCAGGTCTCTAAAATTTGGGTTTGATGAGGAGAATAACCCTATTCTGGTCTCACTCAAAAATTCATCTTCTATAGAAATCCCTAATTTCCACATCGAAGACTGAAAATGCTCGGAATCAAATTCCGCTTCGACAGAAAGATGCGCCCTAAGGAGGAGAGTTGTTCCACCTTACTTTTGCTGAAAATCTATGGAGGAAGATCCAAAAACTAGGAATCCCTAGTTACTGTAGCTGCACAATGTCTTGTTCTCAGGTTAGCTCTGATACCATGTTAGTTTTTCATCACATTAAGCTAGCATTATGATCTTAGGATCTTTCAGTGAGAGAATAACAAGCAAAGTAATAAAACATAAGCAAATCACAAGAGACAAGAGACAGAAAGAGTTTTCCTCGGGGAAATCATAAAGGATAAAACCCCGCAAATTTCTTAGATATAAAATCAGCACCAAAACAGTAATAGATCTCCCAACAGCAGTGGCCTTCTAGTCCCAGTATATTTCCTCCTCCACAAGTTCACCTCTCTTAAGAGAGTGAATGATGTGTGTGTTAAATAGAGAGTCTCACTCTCTATTTATATTCTTTCATTCACTTGAATTGCATTTTAAAATGTAGGCTCAACCTAATAATTACTACTCGAGCCTACACCTTAATTAGTGTATAATAACACAAGTCCCCGAAAACTGTGGGGACTTACCTAATGACTTGATATGACTTCATTACATTATTAATCCTCCCGATCGGAACATCGGGGCATGACCACATGACTCAAATACATAATAGAAACATCCTGGAATAAACATCGGGTTACAATACATAAGATACATAGAAGAATACATTCTGAAGTTACATATACATCAACAAGTTTATCGAGTGGGAAGGGGATCTTATGTGAGGGCTTGTTATATTTCCTACACTCGCTACTTTTTCAGCCAGGGTTTGACCTATCTGGGAAAGCCCCTCTTTCTTCTACGGTTAATTTTCATGTAAAGATATTAAATCTCTATCTTTAAATCAAGCTTTCTGCAATTTTTTGTCAGATTTTTGCAATAACTTCAGCTATTTTAATATTATTCACGCTTTTTACCTCAATTTACTAGACTTTTTTCCTCAACTTGCATGTTTGTTTTTTTACCTATTGTTTTCTTCAATTAAAATAAACCACGGTAGTTTTTCCATTTTGGATATTGTTTTTTAAGAACTTTATTACGAGAAAAGTATACTTCCCTAGCAGTATGGAAATTAAGTACATAATATAATTTACTGTATGAAACATTATAGTGCAACCCCTTCGCATCTATATTTTCTCCATTTGGCTGTGCCGAGTTGAAAATTGGTTAGTATTGTGTCATATTGTTCAACTACAACATTTTCGCTGGAACTCAATGTACTGTCGTAAGTGCTGGTACTACTCTAAAGATAAGTACATTGCCTTGTCCATGAGATTATAAGTGATATTATTCTAACCAACCTTTATAACTTCGGGACACTTATTGTTGATCATCCTTAAGTTCAATACCCAAAATTGATCTCACAGCCATTTTTAGAAGGAAGGTGTAGACAAGTTGGTCTATATCGTGACACCTATATCAACTGTCAGAATTGGTCCATGTGAAAATGGTAAATGCTCATTCCAACTATTATATGTCTAAAACCGACACTACTCTTGCTACTTTAATCCCACTACTGTAAGCGTTTATCTCGAACATCCTTTTTCTACTAGAAGTATGGAATTGAATATTATTGTCCAGTTACTATTGGCCTAGAAAAAAAGGGGGAAAATGATAAATGTGGAGCCCAATTGTTTATGGTATAATATAGTAAATTTTTAGTCCTGTAGTTGATGGATATGGATAATGCAGTGCTCCTATTGCATTGATTTTTCTTACAAATGTTGTCTATGTGATATTTGTTAATACATCCTATTTTCAACAATAAACTTTCGTTATTCCTCGTTAAGAAAAATTAAGTTAGAGGTACTGTGTGTTTCATAATTTCAAATTCAGTTCTTTTGTAATTGGTTTTCACTTTTTAGTGTGGAGTAGCAAAGCATGAGGGTCTCTCTTGTGTTTGCATGAGAAAAAGAAAGCCCTAGATTATAAAGTGAATTATGATTTTTTTAAATTATGATTATTTCAAATATTTATAATCTATACACATTGCAAATATAGATAACACAAGAAAATACAAATGGACGGTTCTTGGAAGTGGTTTGAACATACATTTTATTGAACTATAATTTACATGTTTTTTGTTATCAATTTATTCATCTACCTGTAACCCATTGTATCCAGAAAGTACTCTTGCATTCGAATTTTCAAGGCATGATGAGCGTATATGTGTGTGAGAAAGTTATTGTAGGGGATTCTTAAATCAATGGAAATCCAAATACTCCAAACCAATAACATGTTTCTTGCTAATTTTTCACAGACATATATCACAACCTAAAAGATGAAATCAAAATCCAACAAATCTCCCTTCAACTGTTCCACTGAGCATGAATTCGGAAAAGTTGATGCATGCAAAGCAGAATATAAAATAACTCAAAAGATTTCCGATGCTTGTATGCTTGTGTTCCAACTTCCACGTCGAACAACTACAGCCAATTGACATATTTACAATCTGCACCAAATGGATATCACAAGTCTATGTTAACATAATAGGATGTCCAATTCCTTTTTATTTGGTCTAAAGGTCGCCTCTTTGCATTCAGTACACTTTGCAAACATTTAATTATACGGTCAATATGTTCATACCATGGAAGTATTTTTTATCAACAATTGTAATTGTCATAGGTGGTTGAGATGGTTTGAGCTTACGACCATTATTTCACTCTCTTTGGAATGTTTGAATTTGCAATAGTAGTATTCTAGATGTATAAGAAAATATTGAATTCATAAAGAGTGTCAATGTAAATGGGGATGTCAACTTATTTCTGGAGTTACCGTATGATATTATGCATTTTTTTCAAGAATCAAGTGGTAGCACAGGATGGAAAACAAGAATATAAATGAAATCATAATTGCTGAAAGAGATCAAGGTGAATGTTCAGATGCAATAGTTGAAATAAAGGTTAAAATGTTGGATTCATGGACTTGCACTTTGAGAGTCGACAAGTGTGTAAGGATTTTTATTTCTTGGTCATCAATGCTTTTAATTTTTTTTGGAGTTAAAAATGGATGAGGTCACAAAAATTCTGAAGTTAAAAATGATTATATTTTGTTACAACTTTTATGATAGCATTCAAAAAAGAAAAGCACAAAGTGGCAAGAACATTAGAATATTATATTTTTGTCCTTATTTATTTGTGTATGTTGCTTTAAGGTGTTCGCTACATGATATCAATACATTTTCTCTATTGCTGAAAAGACATTATCTTTTTATTTTTTTAAATTTTGTTCTTTCAAATATGACTTGGCTTGTATAATGTGTTTTTATAATTTCTTTAGTCATCATTAATTGATTTTCCAGGTTTAATATCTCTGAAAATAGGATGCACCTGTGATCTATCTATCCTGAATCGGAATGTAAAATTTTGATCCTTCTAATGGCAAGATTCAAGTTTGCTATCAGATGTTCAACATGCAGGTCAGGGTTATTCTAAAAATAACAGATGTTTGTCCCCTAGGTTGTATTTCATTGTAAAACTAGTTAGCAACATTTTAAATGTGGACGCTAGAAGAATAGAACCGAATGTTATTCTCTTTCAATTTCTTCTGTTTGGACCATAGTCACTAGACTCGTAGTCATCTATAAATTGACAAGGCAAAAGAATCAAAGTTTTGAATTCGATCAGGAAAAAATCAGCAAATATAAAATAAATATATACAGTTTTTTTGAATTAGAAACACTTTTCATTGATATTTGAAATAGCCATGTCCATATATTACAATGTTTCAATAGATCTTCAAAATTTCACAATGAATAGGTATCATCTGTAATATGATGATAATCTCGATTCTCATCTATAAGGTGAGTCCAAAGTCAAGATAAAAATATGTCTGAGTCAACCCTACCCAGGTAGCCTCTTTGTAGATGATTTGGTCACTACCCCTTCACACCAGCAAGTAGAAAACACCTCCATCAAACAAAAGAATGAGAAAAAAAGTGGAAATTGGGTTTAAAACCTTTTCCTCGATGCAGACTTCCATAAATTTCTAGTCAAGGGTTAAGTCACGAGTTTGAGTTGTGATGACTGAGTCAACTTGGTCAACCCAATTCAAACTCAAAAAAGTTTTGAATTTGATCTTTTGACTGCAAAGTCCAATTTAAATCAGAAAATCACAATTTGACTCATGATTCCTGTGACTTCGGTCTAGACCTTTTGAAGCTACATTACAGGGGAGCCGTGGCCTCTCGCACTTTGTTCTTGAAGCATGCTTTGAGAGGGAGTGTTCAGGAACTACCCTTAGGAGTATGCCTCAAGGTCTTTGAGGTGGTTCTAGAGTGCTCCCTGGATGATAACATAACATTCTTAATGTATAATCGTAGGAAGGGAAAATACTTAATTTTTTATATTATTATTAATTATTTGAGGATGTTTGAGATGGGTAACAACCTCATCATACCTCATTTGAAGAAAATAACATCCCATCCAAAGAATTAAATTAAACAAAAGTAGTAGCTTTCAACACTCCAGCAAACAAAATTGCACCGAACCAAAGAGAAGTCCACTAAACCATCAAAAGACACTAAATGCCACTATGCCCTTTTGCCACATGTCATCTTACATGTCACACCCCGGTTTTGACCCCGTTTGCATGATGTATATATTGTAATTAATTGTGGTGAGGAGCTCAAGGCAAAATCCCCACCATCGATTTGGTTGTGTATGTTTCGGCAACGGAAATAGTTGCTGATGGTATATCGTGCTAAGAGGCACATTATGGTATGGCATCATGTAAACACGCACATCAATTAAAAATAAACCACAACCAGCTACGGCAGTGCAACGTTAAAGCTGAAAAGGGCATGATTCCAAAGGATAAGAGTGTGGGGGATGTCAAACCTTAGTCTATGGGAAAAAAACCCATGTGTTACCACCTTGTTGATTTTTCACCTTTCTTGTCTCATCCAACCTCTTCCAACCTCTTTATTGTTTTGTTGAGTTAGTTGGGGGCAGTTATTGCTGAAGTGGTGGTGGTTGTGGAGGACTGTCAGTCCTTGCCCATGTGCCCACTCCACTTGCAGGCTTTCCTCTTCCTCGTGTGGGGGCAGAAGAACATTCTCACCACGATTCCATTCACTCCACTCTCCCACGACTGCATTCTCCCCATCGATTCTATTTTCATCCTCATGCAGGCAGTTGGTCGAGATTCTCACTACACATGCTCTCTATGGGTTGTTCGTTCCCCATCGTGGTATGTTCATCTGCGCGCACAAGAAGGAGGATGCTCATCCTCACGAGGAGGTCGGTTCTGTCTTTCTCATGCGTTGGTCGGGGGTTCCCTCTTTGGTTTTGCGCATGCAACTAACTGGGAGAGCAGCCTCGTGGGTATGAATTTCTGCTGTGTATGCGGCTTACTATGGATTTCACCCACGTTTTGGGTTGTTGTTATTCTTCCCACGATTTTCGGATGTGGTTGTGAGTCTGATTTCTTCTTCAATTGTGGACTATGTGTGTGTCTCTTCCATGTTTGCATGGGCTGTGTCATTCTCCAGTGTTTTTGTTGAGGAGCTGTGTGCTGTGGGTTCATGGACGTTAGTTGGCTGTTGATTGCCACAATTACCAGTTGTGTTTTCCCATGTATATGTTGGGAGTGCTGCTTCTGTCCACGCTAGGAGTTTGGCTTCTCCTTTGTTTTGAGACTGTGGATTGTGGCCATCATTCATTATGAGATTGGGTTGCTAATATACCCTGGTTTGGGTGTTGTTGTTGAGTTGTTTTGGCCACGTTACAGCCAAGAACAACTCTGTGTTGTCTTGTGGACTTGAGTTGTGCTCATCTTTTGTTTGGGATTATCCCTGGTTGTCTTTGCCTCTTCACGGTGTTGTGAGGGGATTGTTTTTGCTGCGGGTATGCATTGGTTGTCCCTTGGACTGTGTTGGCTTGGACGATCGGTTGATGGCCTCATAAACCCAGCTGTGTTGGTTTGACTGATTTGGTCCCTTGGCTATGTGTAAGCCTGTATTGCCCCATAGTCCTTGAGAGGAATCATACCCAGATCAGGGGTGGCAATGTTGCTGAGAGATTGATGAACACGCTGGCCTATGGTTGGGTGGAACGTTGCAGCGACGTAGCTGGTTGTGGGGTGAGTTCTTCCTTAAAAGATAAGCAATCTTGTCTATTTGACTTCTGCAATTATATTCCCTGTTAGTGAATGTGATGAATATGAATGAATGCTTGTATGAATGCATGTTGATTCCGCTGTGCATGATAATTAATTACACCTGTGTATTTACTATTTCATGAGGAATGATGAACATGCTAAATGTTGGAATGTGTCTGTTGCTTCCGCTGAATGTTGAGTAATTGTGCATCTCTGTATGTTTTATGCTTCTTTGTATGATGACTGGTTATGATCATGCATCTGGTTATTTACTTTTTGTGCATTGTAGTATGTATCATGTTTAACCATTTAATTTCAACTATTGTTGTCTGATCATGTTCATGGGGCGATTTGCTCATTATTGTGGTTTGTGGTGTTCGTCGTGTCCTCTTCTCCAGTTGGATAAGGGATGGGGACATGACATTACATAAGGAGCAATGACCTCATCTAATATAAGAACTGAGGATTCTCTAGATTTTCCTTTGCAAGACTTGTCGCTAACATCATCCGCTCCAAACGATGGTAAAGCAAGAGCCAAAGTTATATTATTTTTTGTAGAAAAACTAAAATACTATAATTGGGATCTTGGACAGGATAATAGCATGTTTTCCCTACCATCTCATGTTTTGGATCTAATTTTACATGAATACAATAAAACTTGTGAAATTGCTGCTCACAATGGTCTTGTTAGTGTTTTGCTAGATATCTTGTCTAGTTTTTACCTAGATCCATAAAAAGTGACAGTCTTCCATATTTTAAGTATGTGATCCCCATGTTAGTAGTTGTTGATAATTTTCTCTAGTTGAAGAAAAAATTTGATTCTAATATCATGATATTTAAATAGTCCAAGAAAAAATATGGTGATGTTGAGAATACTAAGAATTTTGAGTCTAATCATCAAAAGCATGCAAAGCACATGTTGGTTGTGCTTGAAGCGTACATAACTATTGAAGAGTAGGAAAAAACTATTAACATAGTCCGCAACTTCATTCAGATGAATCTTAGCTCAACTATTGTACAAGCTCTTGTCCAACTATGTGTAAGGATAAAAAGGGTGCATGCCATAGCATTATGTTTCCTTGAAAGAGGTGGATTGGTTTCTTTGCTCATCTTTCCTACTAGTTGCTTATTTTCAGGGCTTAACAGTGTTGCATCAACTATTGTTTGTCATATTATTGAGGATCCTCATATGCTTTAGGCAGCAATGGAGTCAGAAATTTGACAAGACATTGTTGTTGCTTTAAATCAAATTATAAGTGCAAGGTTGAGTCCTCTTACTTTATCTCAAACTTAGCTCTTTTTATCTAACACTTAGCTTGGTTGAGCTGAAGGTGATTTTATGTTTGATCCATTTCATGTGACACCTATTGAATTTTTTTGGGGGAAAATTGACGATAGGGAAGTACTACCTCTATCTATAATCTTATAGGAAGGACTGATGATATTGTGGAATGCAATTTCAACATCCAATTCTCATTATACCATCTACACCATTTAGATTAGTTTTTCGTTGAGCAATATGTAATTTTTAAAATTTCTTGTTGTTGAACATTTGCTAGATTATAAACTGTCTTTCTTGGATTCAAACCTTATAATTCATAGTTTAAGGACATATATAATATAATGTGTCTATGATTGCATACAATGATAGGGTTGTAGCAAAGAGTAATATTGAAAGTACTTCAGATCTATCACATTTGGACTATATTTACTGAACACTTTGAAGTGGGTGACCAATAAATCATTCAAGTAGCTGGGTTGATGATACTCAACAACTTAGAGGAATGAGTGGCACTACGATAGAATTAGGAATTGAGGATAATTTTTTTTCTTAGTTATAGAGGGCTCAACTAGTTGATGACACTCAATCATATTAGGCCCATGATACCACCAGATCAAAGGGAAAAGGTGACGCTAGGGCCTCACAAGATGCAGTTGTTGATATGTTGGTATTGTAATGATATATAGAGAACCAAGGAACATAATCAATCCCATGTTGAAGATAATACAATCTATCATAATTTGTCGACTATTAGATACTCAAAGTTGTGTACTAATCCTTTTTACCATTATAGAGGAATTTGTAAGTTAGGTTCCCAAATTCTTAAAGGGTTCTATGTTAGTGGAAGAGTGCTTTCCTTACAAGCAGGAGGTTGGTGGTTCAATTCCTCCATGCGCTAATGATATTATAATATCAGTTAAAAACAACTAAATTAGTAAGCAAAAAATAAGAGATAGGTGACCAAACAAAATGACCAAAAATCGAATATAAAATTACCAAAGAGGACTAAATTAGTGACAAAAGCATGAAAGATGTGAAAGTAGGCAATAACAAGCATGCATCACATGGAACTAATGATTAAGACAAACATGGAATTAATATGGTAGCAAAATAAGATGTTACTTTGGATGCAAAATATGGAACTACATAGGAAGCAAAATATGGTGCAAGAATAGAAGAAATATTTGGCATCATTTTGGTAGCAAAACATGATGCAAAAAAGGAAGCAAAAATTGATGAAAATTTGGAAGCGAAAATTGGCACATATTTGGAAGTAAAACATGGTGCAAAATGGGATAATAAAGTGGTAGCAAAAATGGAGGCAATATTGGGTGCTAATATGATGCTATTAAGGATGCAAATATGGCATTAACGGGGGTGTCATTTAAGAAACAAAAGTAGACACTCATTAGGAAGCAAAATATGACGTTATTTAGGAAACAAATGTTGACGTTGTTTAGGAAGAAAAGTTGGATGCTATTATGGAAGCGAACCTCGAAGTTGTTTAGGAAGCAAAGTTGGATGCTATTCTGGAAGAAGAAAAAAGAGACGTTATTTTGGACGCCATAAAGGATGCTATTTAGGAAGAAAAAAAAAGGCGTTTTTTGAGACGCCTTAAGTTTTTTCCATGATGCATCCCATTTAGCGTCTAGTTTGACCACTCAATGCAAAAAAAAATACACTAAAAAGGGATGCTAAAAAAGACACTAATTCCAAGATTTGTTGTAGTGTCAGTAAGCGCACTATAGTCCAGTTAAAAGTGCAATGGAAGCACTTTGAAGCCGATGAGGCTACTTGGGATAATGAAGCCACCATGATAAAGGCTTATCCCACCCTATTTCATGATTTCATTCAGAATCCATAGAACACAAGGGATGGTGTTGTTCTAAGCGGGAAGGGATGTAATATCCTGAATTTTGGACCTAACACTTATAGGAATGATCCTATTGATTATGATGTTATCTTGACGTCTTATTTTGATATATTGAGTTGAATACCCCACTACATATGAACATGATGATTTGTTTTAGATATTGGGCATAAGCAAATTGTTGATGATATATATATGCTTCTTTGTGTTGGGCGTGGACCCTGAAGCACATGATTGATGAGATGTTTTGTGTTGAGCGAGGAGCTCTAGAGAACACGAGTAATTGATGTTGTGTTGAGCGAGAAGCTCTAGAGGACATGAGTATTTATATTTGTCTTGAGCATGAATATCTAGAACACATGAAAAGATAAGTTAGAATTGTTGGGAATAAGCCCAGGAGCCTTCCATGTTGATGTTGAGCATAAGCTCTGGAACATCGGATCATTAGCCATTGTATCCCTAGGTGTATCATACAAATAAATCCTAGCATTAGTGTTGAGCAAAGAGCTTTGGAATTGCACTAATTTTGTAACTCGATGTTTTTAGCATTGAGTATGGGCTCTTGTAAGTGCTAGGAGTTACTAAAAAATAATAAATGATTTCCCAAGTGAAAACGACTCGAGAAAAGTATTGATCTCATCTCACTTATTTATAAGTGATTAAATGAAATTTAAAATTTATGTATTCTCATCAAGTACTCAAGAACTACCATGTTAGATGAGGGAATCCAACATGCAAATATGTTTAGAGTTGCCTAGCATAGTAGACCTAACCATCCACCAAATGACCTTAATGAAGAAAGTGTCATAAGTCTAGGGGTCATAATACATGATGCCCAAAGACAAATGTTATATTATTATGTATTTTATATATGGTATGTAGAAAGAATAAATATAGTAATAATCTTAATTATATAAGAAAAAAGGAAAATATTCATCTATTATTATTTATTACTAAAAGATAATAAATAGTATAATACCTACAAAGGTGTAAATAGGAACTAGTTAAAATTTCCTAAGATAATGTATTAAAAGTACCTAAATTAAATAAAAAGGGTTAAATCAAGAAATCAAGGATTCTTGATTTAACTGCCCCTTTGAATGAAAAGTATCTCTACAACGTCCCAAGCCAAAGAGAGGCTTGGGGATCTCATCTATATTGTTGGATTCATTATTATGCCTAATGTATCTCAAGAGAGTTCTTGGAGAACAATTTTTCCTAGAAGGAAAAAGAAGAACTAATCGAGATGTGATTTACATGTTAGGGAAACCCTACCTTAGGAACTCTAAGCTACTTGCATGTTGGAACCAACTCGAGGGGATTTGTATTGAAACTAGGAATCGTTTCAGTTCATGGTTGGGTGGAACATGGTAGTTCCCAACTGATTCGGTCATCTAATACAGAGCTCAGATCTTCATATGAATTGTTAATGCTGGTTAATTGAGTGTGCATGTTTTAGCCATTAAAGGAGCTTCAATTTTGAGGTATGAGGTTCTCAACTTACTATTTATTTTTCTAGATTAAGTTTTGGCTAGATTATGCAAGGGTTTGTATTATATATTCTAACCCTAGACGTTTTTTTTCCTCCTAAAATTCTTTCAAGAGTTTACATTTTAAATTATAAACCCTAGGCTGTAATTTATTTTCTATGTTAGATTTACCCAAGGTATTGTTCATTCACTTTACTTCTAAAATTAAGTTCATGCTTAAATAATTTCCAGGGTTTTTTTTCTTTCCTTATAACTTATGTATCCGCTTCTACAATTTAAATTGTGTTCTTATATAAATTAGATTTTATTTCTAAAACGCAATGCTTACATGTTTTGTTGTTTAAAAACCCTACTGGCATATTTCATATTGCTAGTAGAGATTTGATTAGAAAGTAAAGGTTAGTTTTCAAGTCCAGTTCTAAATAAACTAAATTACAAATATAATACACTGATATAATAAATATTTTATATATACTATATAAGAAATATAAACAGAACTATCCATACTAATTTAACAATACTATACAACATAGTAAATCTATTAAATAGAACCTAGTAAATATATTATAGATATATACATATATTAACATGTATGAAATAGAAATATAATTCTAATCTATCAACACTATAATTACATCTAAAGAATAAAGTATAAACATCACATACTAAAGATAAGGTGAGAACTAGCGAAGACCTTTAAATGTCTGTATAAATAAACTTCTGCTAATAAGCAAATCTTTCCCATTAAAACAAATATCATCAAAATCAATTAACACACCCAGTATCCAGACCATCCATTGGTCTGTGATTTTTTTCTTTTCCTGAAAACTATATCTACAAAAGCATGCAGAGTAGTTCCTATTTGTTATCATCCTAAAGCATTGCAGAAATAATGAACCAAAACCATCTAAACTTTATAGTCCGTAGAATAAAAATAGTATGCCATAAATTACAAGGCTCCACATAATAAAACAACACTATTACTACATAGATAGTATTAGTTTGCAAACTATATATTATAGATATATTATTGCAAACTAGTAAATATATTATAGATATATACATATATTAACATGTATGAAATAGAAATATAATTCTAATCTATCAACACTATAATTACATCTAAAGAATAAAGTATAAACATCACATACTAAAGATAAGGTGAGAACTAGCGAAGACATTTCAACGTCTGTATAAATAAACTTATGCTAATAACCAAATCTTTCCCATTAAAACAAATATTATCAGAATCAATTAACACACCTGTTACCACCTAAGTTGTACTTAGTGGTTTTTTATCAAGTGAGCCTGGTGAACCGGACAAGGATAACTTGTTCGGACTTCAGAAGAACTTTGGAAGTACTTCTGGGAAGTGCTTGTTGTACTATATCACAAGTTCATACCGCATGGGGGAATTGTAATAAATGTTCTAGCATGATAGTGTCTGTAAAAGACTCGGTCTCTTAGACTTTATTTGTCAATCCAATCAGCCTAGGGTGTTTTTTCCCTTGGTTATTATTGGTTGTTGAATAAACGACTCATAATTTCTGAGTTTTTCACTCCATACCTCCAAAGCTGGGGTGGTCGGCTTGGCATTTAGGCCTATTGAGGTTATTAGAGTCTATGTGTCAATGTATAAACATGCTAGACATCATGGTCGAGTCATGTGAACATGTCTAAGGCCCCCTAGGTTTTTTCAATTTTTCAATTTTTTACCTTTTCAGTGTTTTTTATTAAAATTTAATTTTTCCAAAACTTAGGCTATTTTTTAATAGTTTAATTGGAAAAATTGATTTTGTAATAAAGGTGGGCCAAATAATCAGTTTCAATCATGTAGGTGCTCATTTTCAAGCTAAGAGCACCATGTAAACTCATGGACCAACTATTTCCTAGTTTTGATTGATTTTCCATCACTCGGGCTAGAAAGCCCCAAAAACCAATTATTGATTATTTTAATTAATAAATTGATGAATAATGGAGCAAATCCAAAATCATAAATCAGTGGATTCTCAGCCGATTTGATTGAAATCAGTCAAATCTGAAGCAGATTGACTGGATCTGACAAATCCTTGACTAAAGGAGGTGATAAGATCAGATACAGAGTTGATATTCAGAATCCTTTATGGGGATTTTCACCCTCCCTCTCTCCTCCACATGATTTTGGCTCATCTGGATGAGTTTTGGTGGATGCTTCAGTCAACAGGTTGAGGTGTCAATCACATCAGCCCCTCGATTGATAGTTGCACTTAGTGAGACTCAGATCTGGCTTAGCTAGACATAGATCATGCATTGATGGACTCTCCTTCATCTGATTTGATGTGTCTCCTTGGGATTTGCACCCCCCTCGGATGGATCTCCTTGTTTTTGTATATATCCAAGCACATCAGCCTCTTCCAAGCTAGTTAAAGCTGGATTGAAGGGCTTGCTATTGTAATTGTGTATTGATCATCATTTTCTGAAATAAAGAGAAGCTGCATTATCATGTGTGGATCATCATTATCATGTGTGGATCATCATTATCATGCTGCATTTGAGGTGAAACTGCTATTTTTTCAATTTTTTGCACTTAATTGTTGTCTGCATGAATGGTTATTGGAATCATAGGGATATATCATTGTAAGTAAGATTACTTACTTCTATTTTGATGCATATGTTTGAATGAGCTAATACCTCTATGCTAAATAAGATTATTTGCATGCTGTATCATCTACTTCCCATATGTATCTTCAGATTTAATGGTTCTGTTTGCAGGATTTGTTGTGTAGCTTACAAGTTTGTCGTGATTGGAAGATCTATGGTTCAGGTTTGATTCCATTGGTTTCCAATAGAGATTGCTAATATCCTGCCCCTTAGTGCTTCACTACCAAGTTTCCTTTGCAGATCTGCTTCAGCAACAAGCACTTCTCTTCTCCTTTTCCTCCTTTAAAAATCTTAAAGTTTCTTCAAACTGGTTACTATTAAGGAGTCCTATTGCTCAGATCTGTCTCATTAAGAAAATTACACATAGATATAGTTAGTAAGGTCCCTTCCTAATTCTAGATCTCAGTTTTTTCTTCCATACAAAGCTATATTTTAAGAGATTTAGCTAAAATTACCCTATTTTTGCAAGCATTTTAATGAAAATTTGTAGCTTGCTTTTAAGGTAGTTTCCTTTGATCTACATTAAAATTTCATATTCTTCAATAAAATTGCACATCTTATCGGCTTCCCAAAAGGCAAGCCGACATCCCAAGGAAAGCCTGCTTTCCTTGGTTCCTTTTTTACATTTTTAACTAGTTGTCAGCTTATTTTTTTTGGTTAAAAGTAAGCTGACCCAAAGGTACTTTTAGAGTTATTTTGGGAATATTTTAGTCTAATATGATTGCTGGATTTTAGCAAGTGTGACAGAAAACAAAGGAATCTACTGCTCGAAAGTGGCCTTAGGAGCATTCAAATCCCCCCAAGGGTCTTTGATTTGACTAAAACCTTTAATTTTCGCACTTTGTAAGCTCTTGAATTCACTCTATATAAGGATAAAGAGGAATTATATCAGTTCTCTGATATTGTAACCACTGTTAATAAAAATAATTTTTGAATATGCTCTTTCGAACCCATTCCCCATCCCCCTTGGGGGGATTTGCGTCGGTGTCTTTTTTTTACTTTTTGTTCATCTCTTTTCAAACTAGTGTAGGTTTAATATAGAAGGTAGTATACTTTAATTCATTATCAATTTCATATTCCATATTTTATATTTCAAAGTAATCTTAATACTTACCCCACGACTTCCCGATTGACCCGAAAGGGGAAAGAGATTCGTGGTAGGACTAATTAGAAAACCAGAATTGTGTATCGGTTTTATTTTCTATAATTTGTTTCTTTGGTTATTATAAAATTAACCCTTCCTTGATTCCCCGATTGAGATCCACTTGGATCGAAAGAGGTTCCTGGAGGGTTTTCTTTTTAACAAGAACACCCAATTTTAAAATTTACTAAAATTGACAAGACTTCAGTGTGTATGCTCTGCACTTGGCTGTGGTTCATCCAATCAGTCAAGCTATATCAAAAGCATTTGAGTCACTAGAATAATTAGGACTCACTCACCCTAATTGACAAACCATCAGGTGAAAATCCAACACCTAGATCAAACCTTTACAGTGGAAAAATACTGAAAGGAAGTGGGAAATTCTGAAAAGTGACCTCGGGGCACCGATCTCCGTCACACCCTAACATGTGCGTTATGAACAATATCCCCAAAGACTCCATTCAGCCCACATATTCCTTGCAGGTAGCCGTGAATATTTAGTTTTGGACATACTCCAAGTACTCTCGGGTATATCTGGAGTCCACCCCTTCACCTATTTTTAATCAACTCATATTTCACATTAACTTAAAACATACCAAGAGGCAATTGCAAAACATTCACTCCAAGCACATGCAAGTACATTGATTTTATTTTTTACTCCATTCTAAGGCATTGGTTATTTTCTTGCTTTATATATATATTGTGTCTCAGCATTGTGCTTTCGTGTGTTCATTTTTGTATCTTGTCATCTTTGATTGTCTATAGTTAAATTTCAAACTCCTAAGTAACTCATTCAGTTTAACATCACCACACTAAGTAATTATCCTTAGTAACTTAATAGGGTCTACCCCCCTTGGCTTCGTTAGGATTTGAGCCTAAACGGAGGAGTCAAGAACAAGGTGACAACCTTGACTTGAGACTTCCCCCAAGGACACACCGAGTGGCTTGAAGATTTATGCCACATGACCTAGGTGTGTGAAAGGCGGCAACAACACCCAGTATCCAGACCATCCCTTGGCCCGTGATTTTTTTCTTTTCCTGAAAACTATATCTACAAAAGCATGCAAAGTAGTGCCTATTTGTTATCATCCTAAAGCATTGCAGAAATAATGAACCAAAACCATCTAGACTTTATAGTCTATAGAATAAAAATAGTATGCCATAAATTACAAGGCTCCACATAATAAAACAACACTATTACTACACATAATAAAACAACACTATTACTACATACATAGTATTAATTTGCAAACTATATAATTGCATTGAGGTCGTGGGATCGAATCTTGTGGACACTCAAATGCCCAAATCACATCCATATTAATAAACCTCCATTACAGTAAATGACCCACGATCAAATCCTGTAGGGTCTTTAAACTTTATACAAATCCACTCTTTACCATTTACACACACACACTGTAAATCAAGCTTAAATTCTATCTATAGAGGTCATAAGACCCTTTACAAATTATATACGTTGTAATCCATGGCCTCGACCCATGCATAACCAACCTCGAACCATGCATAACCAACTATCAATTAAATTAACTCTTCAATGCTTAAACCCTCTCAACAAATTAACCTACGATAACAATTTTGAACTCAGGGTTTACACCCACAGACAAGCAATACTTTTCATTTAGGCATTACATTAATAAACTGTAACTATTCACCTTTCACACTATTGCAGCTACAATGGAGAGCTCTCATGCCATCCACAGCATGGCCCCAAGCCATACGTTGTCACTTAAGTCATCTACAAAAATAACGGATACAACTAATGCGAAATACACACACGCCCAACATAATAACAATTGAATTTTAAACATAGTATTTATATATTGATTTCAAGGCAGCATAAACTTAAACACAACCGCTACATTATCCATTGCACCATTGCGACCAATGGTGTTTCCCATGACCAAAATAGTAATCAAACATTAAATATAAATCATAGATATCCTGATATAGAGTGACTGAGGCCTCTTGATTACACAGAAAGCCATACGTTACACCCTGTACATCTAAACGATTCATGCCAAAGGAAAATTAAAAACCCCATCTAATGAAACCCAAAAAACTTATGGCATTTCCAAATACACAGAGCTCTGCCAAAATTACAGTCGAAACCCCAAAACCCAAATGCATCCATAACAAAACCAGGCTCAAGCAATCATACCCATAATGAATGGAAAATCAGTCGCAGACATAGTACCATGAGAGTTAATGAATAACGACTTGCACACGGTGATTACCAATGGAATATGGTCTTTCCCATGAACCATGACTCAATCTTTTACTCGCTCCTATGCAACCCTACAACATAATGATATCATGATGAGAAGTAACATATGGTGATACGAGCTACAACAAACAACTAAATATGCAAAACCAACCACGTCTTACCTTCCTCTTCAGACCATCAAAGTCATCCTCCTTCACAAAAACCAGATTCGAGAGCAAACAACAAATAGAGAAAAATGCCAATCTAAGGCTTGGGCCAAACCTTAAGCTTTCTCTCCACTCCTCGCAAGACGCATTGAATGCACCACTCTGGCCACCATTAATGTGCAACAACCCCATATTTTGTATAGTCCTTGAACTATGTTATAAATTTGCCACCCCAAAGTTTAATACGAGGCATAAGTTATCAGATACATAGCATACTATAGGCTCTAATCCTTACAACTATGCTCATCGAATTCTTTAGGCTCTAATCCCAAGACCATAGAATATGAAATATGCCATGTTATGTTGTTAAGTATAAACCTAAGATTTTTTTTTAACAAAAATATTGTAAGCGTGTTAAGTATATAATAAAAGTATACGTTATTGTTTTTCGTAAAATAAACATAAAATACAAATATGTTAGGATATGAACAGTTTATCATAATTACACCATGAATAATAAGTTCCGCTTAAATAACAAGTTCCACTTAAATAACAAGTTTGTGTCATACAATAATAAGTGTGGTATTGAGCTTGTCACTAACACAAGTTTGTAATGAACAACAATAACAACTAGTAGATGTCATTAGATGCAAGTATGAGTACTAGTGATCAAACGTCCAGCACTCCATAACAAATTTTCTGTCGATAACTATACCTGCAAGTAACAAGAAAACAATGCATTGGTTCAAATAGAACTAAGTAAGCCAACTGTGTCAAGAAGAGACGGTTACCTCTCACGTAGTTACACGAGAGAACTAGTCCCACCACTCCACCCCTTTTATCCATTAACCAAGTTAAGTCAGATTCATGTTTACGATAGTAAGTAGATGTAAATAACAATTAAGTACATAATCAAAGTAACTAACATACACAACAATGTATAAACCATAAGAATATCCTAGTAACGAATATTGAAAAAAAATAAGTAAACATAGTAATAATGATAAGTGAAAGTAAGGAAGTAGGATGTAAGAACACCTTACGAAAAAACAACAGTACCAATAGAGTATGATACATTCCGCAAGTTCAATAATGTCGAGCATAGGTAGTTTAAACTAACCTAATTTTTTTTTCAATTTTTTGGGACATTACAACATATATCTATTCATCGAATTAAGTAGGGGGTTGTTCAATCATTACCTTATGTCATTTCTAAAGTTGTGAAACGAGCACAAGATATTCAATGAGGGGACAGTTAGAAGTGAATTGAGTGATTAAGACTGCATTAAGAACTAGTGCAACCACAAAGTTGAGTTCTATACTGCTGAGGGAAGAAGTACTGTTATTAAGTACTTATGTTGAGTTGGAGGGGTATTGAATCTCGTTTCTTCACAACAGTGCATTCATCCTGGTGGATCAGTGGATAGGCTTAGGGGTCCTAAGACAAGAAATTGAGCTATCTTCAGGAAAAGGTTTGGTGAAACGAGCTCCTTGGGTTGTTTGTCTCTTCTACAAATTACTAGGTTCCACTGTGTTATCTTACTTATTTCTGTCAAAGTAAATGACTGGAATGAAAGTATTCATGTTTAGTTTTTCTATTAGTACTTAGATATTTTTAATTTGTGAGTAGAATCCTTAAGTATGCATTTATTTAGGAAATTTTGATAGTATATGATTGTCTAAATAAATGAACCTTGATAGTAAAATTCATTTTTGCATTTTTTCACTCATGTTACGATGATGTACTCTAGTGCAAAAGGATTGTTTAGATGTAGATAGGAATGATTATACATGGATAAAATGATTTGAACTGATATCAAATTGAAGAGTTTATGTAGAAATGAATCAAGAATCTTTTCTTATAATAAGTTACCAGCAATATCTTTGAGTAACTGTTTTAACTTTGGAAGCTTTTAATTGTCATTTTCCAGCTATTTTACCATAATAATTCCATTTCTATGACTTAATAATTTATACAAAAAACTCTAAGATTTATACATAGATTCTATTATAGCAAAATTTTGTTACACAGTCTTTAAATGGTGTATAGTATAATATAATAATAATTAGTGTAATACAATCTATTTATTTACACTCAGTAAAGAGAAACCATTCATTATTATAATACTTTAATACCTAAATTATAAACAAGTATTCTAGTTATATTATATTAAATAATGTCAAGTTAAACCTCCAACAGTTTCTTTAAAATCATCTAATATTTTTAGTTCACGCTGAATAGTCAATAAACTGAAAATAACTAAAAGTTATAACACACATGGTCTTATAGTACATAAATTATAGTACTTAGTAACCGAGGTATAAATAATCAATATAACTCTATTATTATTATTATTTTTAAACTGTTCTTCTAAACTCTAATCTCTAATACATTCCTTTATATCCATTTACAAAACAATAAGATTATCAAAAACTATTTATTAAAAGCAAAACTCTATGTTAATCCTTTATAGTACCTTTTTTTACAAATAGATTTTCAAAACAACTAAAATTGTCTTTGGCCTTGACCTTTTAAGAGCACTAGAATGTTTTACAAACACATTGTTGTCATAGTAAAACAACCTTTTACCAAGATTAATTATTTAAACAACCGAAACTACCAAAACAAACACTAACACTCATTTACACTGTGGCCCGTAAGCTCTTCCTTTTAGAAACAAAATAATTATAAAAAAAGTCTTCAATTTTATCAAGAATTTAACCATTATAGTGGCCATGTGGTTCAACTCTTAAAACCAAAATGCCTTAAGAGATTTGAAGCCACAAAAGAGTTACAATGGCGGAGAAAGTTTCTACATAACCTAGTCATAGTATGAAATACAATAACAAAAACCCTAGAATAGTAATATTTTTTACCCTAAATTGATATTACAAGAGTCGTAGCTCATTTGTAAAACCCTAAGGGTTATAATTAAGAATGACCGTAAGACCTCCATCACTAATCCAAAAATAAACAACAAATTTTTCATAAGTATTTTGAACATTGTAGTAATAATCCACAAGCACCTTTGGTATCACCCCAAACACAATCAACAAAGGGTACCCAAGTTGGGACTGAGCCTTACCAAGCCTCTCTTGCACACACGTTCCAGCTTCACGAAAATGCCTTCAATCTTCTACTGTAATTTCATTGACCATTAAAACAAGCACAACTTAGAACTGTAAATATGTAGCTTGGTATAAATAAGTAAACGAAAATAAAAATGCTTGGAAGAGTAGATATGACTCACTAGTTTTAGCATTAATCTTGTTAATGCCGAGACCTAGCTTGAAGAGCATGATAATGGAGAAAAACCACTGTTCAAGTTTGTTAACTCCATGGGCATCAAAAGAGTGACAATTGTTGCAGAGACCCGAGGAGGCTGATGGCGTGTTGGCCCACTCTCCCTTGACAAAATTAAACAACAAATGAAGCTAAGCGACTTTTTATGGTAAAGCTTTGAATGTCGTTGCATAGGGTTTATCACCCAAAACCCTTCATCAAGCGAGCATCTACCACGTTGATTACACAATTGTTGAAATCCTTTTTGTGATTGAAAGAGTTTGGAACCTCCAATTTGTGTAAAAACAACAGCATTAAGTTTCTTAACACACAATTGTTGAAATCCTTTTTGTGATTGAAAGAGTTTGGAACCTCCAATTTGTGTAAAAACAACAGCATTAAGTTTCTTAACAATCAACAAGTTATTGTATGCATTGTCAAGTTCTAGCTAGGTTAGAGTTATTATGGTATGCATTGGTTATATGCCTAGGTCAGTTTCATTGAATTTGTAGTTAGTTTCTAATGATGTTAATCTTTTATGCTTAGATATGTTTTAGGATTAACATGGTAAAGTTCATAGTTATAAACATGGAGAATGTATTTAGGCTCATAATTCCTCAATCAACTAAAAACATGTTGGATAATTACATACCATAAATCATGTAACTTATCTGTTTAAGAGCAAATAGTTACATTATCAACTCTAAATCACTACCTATAAATAGAATTTGAGGACCTTTCCTAACTTACTCTATTAGTCTTCAAAGCATTAAACTTTTACATAGTAAACCTGGAAGTAAGTTTTTACCTCATAATGATACACATTCTTGCGAACAAACTAATGATCTGAATTCATTAATTTGAATCTCATTAATCTTTGACAAACATTTATTGAAGACTGAAAATCAATATACATTGAGTGGTAGAGACAAGGAATACAACCTAAAGGAGGGGTAAAAGGTGCTCTTGATGAATAAATTCCCAATATTGGCAACGATTTTGATATGTTATTATTTGTGGTGTTATGAATTTTTTAGGATTCTATAGGCCATTTAGCCTCTTTGTTTATGTATTTTGGGGAAGATATGACTTTTGCTTGAATTTTTTTAGTGTGAATATTAATTTGGACTCAGAAGGATGCTAGTGAATATATATACACATAGTGATTCAATTGATTTGTTTTTTATGAGTAAATTGAGGTTTTGGTTTCCATTGGGCATGCAAATTTCTTTTGCCACATAAAATTTAAAAACTTTCTGGTTTGATTCATATTAAGGCATATGAATTATTGAAAGAAATTAAATTAGCAAAACTAGATTGGGTATAAATACCTAATAATGAAGAGATTGATCCCAAATGTGGAAAGTGTATGCCTTTTTCACTTGGGACCAACCTTAACTGTTTTGGTGTGCTCCAAATTAGTGGGGTTAACTATTGTTTAGAAAATGACGGGCTTGGCCCATTTTGGGCGTAAATAATGTTTTACAACAAGCATGAGTGTTTTGTTAGAGAGAACATAGAACATAATGCATGGGTGTTTTTAAAACATAGCCCATGCACATTTTAGAGCTAAGTAAGGCTCTAGCATTTTGTTTAGCTATCCTAGTTGACAATCAACTTCCTAGGTTTGAGACTAAGCTTGATTTGTCTTTTATAGATCTTTAATCATTTTTTTGAATTTACCATTAATCTAAAAAATCCCTCAACTTTGTACACTTACCTTATGTTTTTACCTTATGTTTTTAACTTGTTATTAACTTATAATCCCATTAAACTAAAGCTAAATTGAAAAGGTTTCTTTCGTATTCTCATCCAACTTTGCAAAATAAAACACCCACATTAAAGGTTTCTCTCATATTCTCATCCAACTTCGAAAAATAAAACACCCACATTTCATATGGCTTTTCACAGTTCAAATCTTCTTTATTGAAAGTGGGTAAGCATCTTCTACAAAAACTGACTCGTAGCTTTGTTATTGCTTGTTGGCTCAGAGAATCAAGGTAGTGTATGGAACCAACTTTATTAATGGCCTATTACGGAATCACGATCATTCAGATTACATCTTTCGAGGATTGTATTACACTTTTACGTTTGGCTCATCAGCATTTTATGTATCCCTGTTCACATTTGCAATGCCCAAATTCGTAAAGTAGAAGCTCTGATGTTAATATTACAATTTTACGTTTGGCTCAGCAGCATTTGATCTATACCGCTTTTAACATTTGCAATGCGCAGATTCGCAATGTAGAAGCTGTGATATCAATATTAGTATGTCATGTCAAATAATTTTTTTTGGAACGGGTGCCACTTAATTATCAGGTTGTCAAGTTAACTTGTTTTTAATATGGATTCTACTGGTTATTGAGTCTGCATATAATAATATCTGAAATGCCTGCTGTTAATGATTCTCTTTCAAGTTGGATTCTGTTTGGGCTGGACCCGAGAAACATAATATCAACACTTTAGAAGTACAATTATCTATGGCTGACTTGGAATAGTGATGAGGTGATACAAAGGCCCAGCTCCTAAAGTTGTCACGTCATGGGAAAAGCCATTGAATTAGATACAAGTCAAAGTCCAATATCCTACTGGGCTCCGTCTTGGCCTATGGAAGCGTCGTGCTTTGGTCTGGATATACAGCTTTCCAGGTGATGTTCCGGATCAAATCTGATGCCGTCCTTCTACCTAATTCTTGCACTAAAATTATTCTCTTTATGGCTATTTGACAATTGATGGATCCGGAATGGCGTATAGTGGCACCTATTTTGAATTGTTATCCGGCTCAAATATCGTTAACAGAACTCACGTGTATTACTGGAACTGTCGAATGTGCTCTAATTGCTGTAATCTACGAGCATACTAAGTCCAATCTCTGGGCTATATAATGGAATATTGAGCTTCTTACTGTTGTAAATTCGGTAAGCATCTGAACTTTCCAGAACAAGTGATTGCGATAGAAAGCATTGACGGCATTACTCAAGGAACATAGCAAACAAGATTTTAAATGGAATACACAAATCGTTGCGATAGAATGCATCGCCGGCATTACTCATGGAGCATAGCAAACACCATATTAAATGGAATACACAGCAGTTGCATCACAAATATATTTGTAATAAAATGCTCTACATTGGGCATTTTTTTTGCTCGCTTGCTGGAGAAGCAAAGAAGCAAAGGGCATTTTTTGGCTGGCTTAGTGTATAAGCAAAGTGAAAAAGCCAGAAAATTTATCAAGCTTGGTGTATATGCAAAGTAAAGGAGGAGAGAAATTAATCAGCTTCGTGTATGATTAAAGTAAAAAAAATAAAATTAATCAATCTACAATGAAGTAATGATTATTGTCACAGACTTATTTATTGCTAACTATTAAAAAAGTCATGAAACAATTAACAATAAACCTACAGCAGCGATCATTGCTTTGCAATAAGCTCTAACTGCAAAAGAGAGCCTCTATTCATTAGACTTTTCAATCCACTTGGCACCAATGTCACCCCATTTTGTATCAAGTCAATGCAATCTTCGACCTAAATAATCCATCCCATTTTCTACTAAGTCAATGCAATCTTCGACCTAAATAATCCATTCAGTGACCCTCAATATAGCCGTCATCCATTTTTTTTTTCTGCTTTTGTGCAAGATTCACCCCCATTTTGTACTAAGTCAATGTAATCTTCGACCTAAATAATCCATTCAGTAACCCTGAATATAGCCGTCATCCATTTTTTTTTTCGTTTTGCTTTTGCGCAAGAATCAGTAGTATTTGAAGTTCAATTCACTTCGAATTAGAAATTATATTATTAAAATTATAATTCATTATATGTTATTATTAAATTTTATTTATTAAAGTTAAACATGTTTATAATTTTTTTTTAAGATTTAATAGATTTTTATATTAAAAATTGTTTATTAAAATAAAAGTAAATTTTAATAACAATTCCACTGTATGTTAAACTAAATGTAGGTTAAAATAAAGAATAAGTTGTAACTTAAAATTTTAAATAATCTTTTAACTAAATTATAAAAATAATACACATTATTTAATATACATTAAAATTAGGCAAATAGTCTTTAAGGCTTTGCTTATTACACAATCAGCAATTAAAAAAATTCATACAATGAATAAGTTTTAAACTATTAATTCACTTAGAATTAAAAAATTGGTTAGTACTAAACATGCTATGGATTTTCTCTCCGATGCGGGTGCCCCAAGCCAATGTGATGCGGAGGGAGGCAACACAACGTTTTAATGGCCACCTACCTTAGTTGTCATCATCGTTTTTATAACCTTGTTTACCTCCCTTGAGAAGAGCACTCGAGCTCGCATTTTAGCCTGCACAACACCTCCCTTTGTACTTCTCGTCACTTCACACAAACGTCGGTGTGGACAGCTTCCTCCACATAGCAAAAAAATTTCATAGTCCTTGTCATTAGCATTTGCCTCCTCATCAGTATGCTCGATGGATCCGCACAGAATTTGCTCCACGAGCAACATACTATTTCATCGAGTTTCTTTGGTCGCTCCAGCGTTATTTGGCCTTTCAACCTTAGAGAAATTCTAGGGAATAGGAATATCAGCAATTTCTTTGCTTTCTCCATGGTTATTTGGCCTTCCAACAACTCACCAGACATGTCAATCAGACTAAGGGCCACTCCTCGCAGAGGTAGTAGCTCTAGGGGAGCTAGAAGCAGGGCGAATATATGATGTTATATCTCTACTCAATACGACACCCACATTCCCCTCACTATGCGCAGGGTGGTGGATGATTGGGAAGTAGAGGTTGTGGCTCACCACAGCTCCATGCATTCTTTGCGACAAGGACACTCCCATTATTGGCAAATAAAGAATGTGCTTGCACAATTGCTTTGGGAATGTGACCACGTTCCATCTCCTTCAACCTCGAGTGATTCAGAGAGTTCCACTAGTGAAGAAACTTTGTTCACTGCACCAAACCTGAACCAATAGGACCCTGCAAAGGACATGCATCAAATCCATGACACTCAACACTCCTATGAGCAACATATTGCAATAAACAATGAAAATGCATGATATAACATAAATAGAAGATAACATAAGATATTTTATTGATCGCGTGCCACTTCGAGGGGAAAACCTCCTTTGAGCAAGATCAATACAAAATAACTCATGGATGCCTTCATTGGCCTCAACACGTACTTATATAGTAAGTCTAATATAAACAACTATTACTCCCACGAGAGTAATAGTGGCATAATACAATATACTCATGGGATGACTTATAAAGCATATGTGTCCAAAAAAAATATACTAGCGAAATAAAGAAGAGGGTCTACATGGGTTCTTAACATCCCCTCCCTCTTAGAAAAAGCTATGTCCTCAAATATTTCTATGTGGAAATTTTTTTTGAATCTGAAGGAGTGGTTCCCATGTAACGTCCTCTGGTTGCATGCCATGCCACTGAATTAAGACCTTTGTGATGGACCAAAAGTGAAGCTCACGAGTGCACTTATTGAGGATGTCCTCCGAATCCAAAATGATGGATCCTTCAATATCCATTTCTGGTAAAGAATTTCACGCTCTCGTGTTGGTGCAAATCATTTTCTTAAGACAAGAGACATGAAATACTCGGTGAATGCGAAAAGAAGGAGGAAGTTCCAATTTATAAGTAACAGACCCAATCTTCATAAGAACCTTATATGGCCCATAGAACTTTGGAGCTATCTTCTGATGCCCTCTGAGTTTCAAGGAGGATCTCTTGTAAGGATGTAGACAAAGAAAAACCATATCAGCTATTTGAAAGGTGCGCTCAGCACGTTGATGATCGGCTTATTGTTTCATACGGTTTCTTGCTATGTGAATATTGTCCCACAGAATGTGAAGAATATTATCTCAGTTTCGAAGAACTGTGGAAACTACTTGAAG
Organism: Pseudotsuga menziesii; assembly: GCA_001517045.1. Classification (NCBI taxonomy): domain Eukaryota; kingdom Viridiplantae; phylum Streptophyta; class Pinopsida; order Pinales; family Pinaceae; genus Pseudotsuga; species Pseudotsuga menziesii. The sequence continues at coordinate 311,577 of LPNX010729331.1, read as the reverse complement.
TGGTGAATTGTTGGTAGTGTATGGTAGGAATACTAGCGGTTCCTAACAATAAAATGCTTCATATGCAGTCATTTGAGATGTAGTATGGTAGGAAGTATTGTACCACCATTCAAGGAGAAGTACCCACTTTTCCCACTGATGTTGTTGTTCATAGGTGAAGCAACGAAAATAAGTTTCCAAACATTTGTTGATGAATTTAGTATGAGCACCTATTTATGGGTGATATCCTGAACTCATATTCCGTTTAGTGCTAGTGAGGTTAAATAGTTATGTACAAAAATGACTTCTGAAAGTTGCGTTGTGGTTTGAGACAATGGAAGAAGGGATTCCATGAAGACAAAATATCTAGTCAATGAAAATTTATGCGACTAAGGAGGCGGTATATGGATGGATGAGAGCACAAAAATGACTATATCTGGAGATTCGATTAACCACAACCAATATTACGGTCTTCCCTTCATATTTAGGGATCCCTTCAATGAAATCCATCGAAATATCTTTCCAAATCATGGTAGGGATAGCAAAGGGTTTGAGTAATCCAAGGAGTGGCGTTTCACCCTTGTGGCACTGACAGGTATCCCATTTGGCCACCATCTATTGAATTTCTCATTTCTTTCCCTTCCAAAATAAGTTATGTCATGCCCGCTCATAGGTTTTGAGGAACCTGGAGTGCCCTTCCGATGGACAAGCATGGATTTTGTAGAAGAAAACTTGCTTAAGATCTATGCTCTCGGGAAGCCCCAAAAAAACCTTATATCTCAGAGAAGAACCATCCCAAAAGTAATGTGGTACAATAGAAGGGTTAATGGTCAACTGTTGGATTATTTCATATAATGAAGAGTCGTTGACGTAGCCTTGTTGGACATATTGTAACCAATTTGGAATAGGCATAGAAATAGTTGAAAGAGAAACATGGTCATTAAATGTGTGGGAGAGAGAATCTGCCACAATATTTTCCTTAACATTGTTGTAAGTGATCTCATAGTCATAACCCATGAGTTTTCTAACCCATTTTTGTTGTGTTGGGAATGAGACCCATTGTTCCAAGAAAGATTTCAGACTTTGATGATCAGCCTTGATGTAGAAATAATTTCATAAGAGGTATAGCCGCCACTTCTGTACTGCATGAAAAATAGCCATCATTTCCTTCTCATATGTAGAGGCGACTAAATTCTTATCGGAAAGGGATTTTTTGGTGAACGTAATGGGATGTTCATATTCAAGGAGATCAATACCTAGTCCACTATCACAAGCATCAACTTCAATAGTGAAGTGCTTGGAAAAATTGGTTTTATCTAGAACAGGTGTGGTACACATAGCGTGTTTCAGTTTGTCAAATGCACACTCAACAACATGTGTCGATATAAAGTCATAATTTTTTAGTAGATATTGTAATGGACATACAATCTTCCCATAATCCTTGACAAACTTGTGGTAGTAGCCATTCAATCACAAAAATGCACAAAGGGTCTTAAGTGTCTAAGGATGCAACCAATTTTTTAGGGCATCTATTTTGGCAGGATCTATGAGAATCCCCTATGTTGAAAGAATATTTCTAATATAATCTACTTCGTTCTACCCAAAAACACATTTAAATTGTTTCGAACAGAGATGATGATCATAGAAAAGTTGTAGTGCAAGATCCAGATGTTGGAGATGCTCATTCCATATTTTACTAAAGATGAGTATATCATCAAAGAAGACAAGAATGAAGTTTCGCAAGTAGGGACAAAATATTCTATTTATCAATTCTTGGAATGTGGTAGGAGGATTCGTGGCTTCACGAATGCTCAGAGCACGAGTGTATGGTATATTAGAATGGTATGGTATGTTAGTATGGTATGATGTTAGTATGTTATTGCATGTTAGTATGGTATGATGTTAGTATCATAGGGTATTGTAGGGTATGTTATTGTATGTTATAATGGTATGATGTTAGTATCATAGGGTATTGTAGGGTATGATATGGTATATATTACACATCCATGCATGACATAGTTTTATGATTGTTAGTGTATATAATTTAGTTAGTGTATGGTATGGTTATGATGTTAAAAAGTTGAGGATAACCATAATGTTAAAAAGTTGATGAGTCGTAAATTATTCCTTTAAGTATTGGAAATTCATAAGTTAGCACACATGTGAACCACACATATCATGTGCCAAGATCAATTCAACCATATATGTATAAATTTAAACCTTGCTTTATATTATATATGTATAGAAATAATGTTACAAAAATTGTCATGCCACATGGCCATAATACAAAATAGTGGATCAAAAGTACATCTGTGTGTATATGAACAAAAGGTTACATCTATGTATCCCCCATATACATTTATTCTAGTTATCCCCCCTTTCATTGCCACTTCCAATGTATTTGGAGAAGTCTAGCTTTCTTTTCTGACTACTCACTGGTGATTCCCATCACTGAACAAGAGGGATAGGTTGCATCACTAGAGATTGCAGAAAAACCAAATTTGGTAAGTTAATTTACCAACCTTTAAAAATTCTATGTACATTTGTTCAAATTCCAAAACCAAAATAACATTTTTACTTACTATACATGAGTAAGTAATGGTGGGTTGTGGTCCCTCACTAACAATGACCTTGATTGGGTGCTCTTCAAGCACCACTTGCTCACTATCAAGCTGCATATATATATATATATGCCAATGTCAACAAATATACATGTACCTTAGGGGGGAAGAGGTTGGTCACCAATTTGGGTCTCTTCAAGCACCAAATCAGAGACAACGATACACAAATGTACAAAGAAAGCGATACATAAACATACCTACTGGCTCGTCAAAGGTGGGTCACCGATTTAAAGCATAATTAAAGACATATAATAGGGGCCTGCATAAAGTAAGATATATGTCAATTTCAGATAAAATAGTGAATCAAAGACATATATACTACATGGATGGAAAATGATGTTACCAAAGAAAGAAAAACAAACATGTACCTGGTTGGGGGGAAGAGGTGGGTTGACAACAACCTCGCTTTCGTGCTCTTCAAGCACCACTCTCTCAATAGGTTTCTACATAAAGTAACATATGTCAAAGTGATACATAAACCTACAAAAATGTACAAAGAGAAAGCACCAAATCAGGGAAAGCCATACATAAACGTACAATGAAATAAAATTACCTACTGCCTTGTCAGAGGAGGTGTGTAACTAGTTCATCAATCAACTAACAATGAGAAAAAAGGACCTCTACTTGTACTAGAGAATAAGCTCGCTTTCTAGACATATTCATCAAACTCACGTTCCCACGTACAAAAGGATAAAGATACAATTAGACAATTTCAAAAAATTAAAAAAGTACATGTTGAATCATTAAAATCACAATTAAAAGAAAGCGATACATAAACATACCTGTTGGCTCGTGATAGGTGGGTCATCAATCTAGTGCTCTTCAAGCACTGCTGCCTCAATAGAATCCTACATAAAATAACATATGTCAAATTCAGATAATAAAAAGAATCTTAGACATATATACTACATGGACGAAAAATGATGTTTTCAAAGAAAGTGAAACATACATGTACCTGGCAGGGGGGAAGAGGTGGGTCAGCAACAACCTCGTGTTGGTGCTCTTCAAGCTCCAATGGCTCAATGGTTCCCTTCATAACGTAACATATGTCAATGTGAGATAATACAAAGAAAATGAGACATATACATGATGGACGAAAAATTATTTTTCCAAAGAAAGTGAAACATATTTAAAAGCATAATTAAAATCATATTTAAAATAATACGTGTGTTTGAGAATCTACCTCTGCATGAGAGGGAATAGGCTGAGATTCAATGTACCGATCTTGATCACCCTGCATAAAACATGTTGTATCAAAATTAGGATGTATTGAATGTTACAATCTCTACTATAAATATGTAAATAAAGTTGACAAATTAACAAGTATAGTTCTTTCCCCTACTAGTGAAGAACCAAACCCATATGCAATATTGACAGTCGCATCAATGTTCTCAACATTGATCAACGGACTATGAAACTATGGTGTGCCATGGGACACAAGTTGTATATTTGTTCACATAATTTGTTAGATAATTAAATAGAAATAGATTGTGAAATAATTGAAAATTTTGATATGAAACAAAATATAATATGAAAATAATGAGTTTTACTTACAAATTGAAGTAATCCATCGTCTCAGAATTCTGAATGAGGGCCATAGCATATGCGTCCACATGATGTGCAACGGTGTGGAGTAACACGACGCTCTGAACACTCTGCATCTCCTATGTGATCTATAGATGGGTTGGCCTTAGAAGTGACAGCCCCTTGGTCTACATTTCCTTTGACATCAGTCCCATGCTGAAGCAATGTATCTGCAAAGTCAAATAATGCCTCCTATGTATCCTCAATCACAAGACCCGCAGGAGGATGTAGCTGAGGGGGTTTTGGTGTGCGTGGAGGGCGTGGCAGATGATTAGGATCTGTCCTAGACCCATCCCTATCTTGGGGCATCCCATGACAAACACCATGGAAGCCTAATATATCGAAGTAGTTAACATGTTTCCCTAGGATGAATTCTACATAAAACTTCCTAAGGAAATAAAATGGGATGTCCCTATTCCCATGAGGGTCTTCATTGAATGCCATATACCAACGATCCATCCAATTGGCCTTTATATTTGGTTCAACGCACCAGTCTATAGAAATGTGTGCTTGACTCGTGGGTGGAACCAATCCGGTTCTAGGGTCCCGGAATAATGAAAATAATTGGTCTTTTGTAATTTTAAGGTCTTTGATGTCTTTATAACTCAATCCATTGGAGTAGTATTGCCTCTTGGATTCTCTGTATGAGCTAATGTTGTATATATCTCCTTGGGAATTGGCAATTTTGTTTGTTATTGTGTCCAATGCATTAGCTAAAGACTGTCTGAAAATATCCCCCCCTCTAATAGATGAGCTAAGGTGCCTCAATGACACCAAACGGGCAATAATCTGTGAGTTTCGATCTTGTTCCCCTTTGGAGTTTGAGTTTGGGTTCATGTTTGGGTTAGGTTATGGGTTATTAGAGGGTTGGTTTTCCACATTGTCTTGTTCATTTCTGTTATATGTTAAGATTTAAACAAAAAAATACAAGTTGTTTTACTTAATCATTCTTTGATTTAATTCATTTTTTTTAATTAAATTTGTTTTAAATAATTATAAAAACTATGAAATTAAGAAAAAAAATAAAGAATTGAAGACTAACTGAAATGGATAAGAGAATTTACTTTCCATTGGAGGCAATCCACCTCCAACTCGACCTCCAACTCGACCTCCAAAAGCTAAAACACAAATTGCCTCTATGTTTTTTCGCCCATGCGGTTTATCGCTCTCCCGATGCTTGACTTTGAAAATGATATTTGAGGCCCGCGAATTCTATTTTGTTTTTTTTTATTTTTCAATATCGCATATGCGATATTTAAATTTTACAAAATGCATATGCGATACTTTCTTACGAACCTTAGCCTTGTGTTTGGGATCGGGTTATTCCGAACGTACTATCAATAACGCATATGCGTTCTTGATTTGCACTTCGAAAGTGTGTTTCTAATTTCTTAAGTGGCACTAAAAAGTGGAACCAACTTTATTGCGAGTGCCCTATTTTCTCTTGTGCGGGTGACAACCATAGCCAACATAATTTTTTTTGGGGGCGGAATGGGTAGAAAAACAAAAACATAAAGGTTTTTAGAAAAAGAAAATTTGGAGTTGGGAAAAACTCAGGTGGGTAATTGGGGTTTGACTAGGTTTTGGACACTTTGTGAAAGACAAGGAAGTCGAAAATGAGAATTTTATAAGCGGGGTGAAATAATGGGAAAATTTGTTAGAGAAGGACAAGGAAGAAGAAATGGGAAAAAAACAGTGCAACAAAATTTGAAGGAGATTGGGTGAGAATCAAAAAAATTACGGTAAACCCTAAAAATAGACAAATGTAGGATTTCGGGCGTCGAGAAGCGGAATTTGGGATACGGTCCTCAAGGAAAGAAATATGCATAATGGAATTACAAGGGTTCTAGGGAAATTTAAAGGGAAACAAATCTTAAAAAAAAGGAAGATATGGAAAAAATATGTGGAATTGATCTGTAGCGGCTATGGAAATTTGGACTTTATCAACTGAAAATGGATATTGACCCTAGGTATGTTCAACTTCCTAAAGGTTTAGGGGAGTGACTCCACCACAAATATTATCTAACAACTTGTGTATGGTGGTAGTACCCCTCACTCCATGGATCAGGTAAAACTAATAACCACTTTGCAACAAACGACACCTCTTGGTTTGTCTCATGGGTGGGAACTATTCAATCACGTAGGGGTCATTTCCCTTTTCACTTGGAAGGTCCTCTTAATGGCCAGCTACTTTGGGGTTCCTGTGGTACTCCTCACAATACATTTTAGGGCTATTCCCAAGTATTTACCATAGTTAAGCGGATATGGTTTATTCCCTAATCCGAATGAACAAGACATATGTAAAGAAGAATCACCATTGTAATAATCATAGCACCGAGAAGAACTGTAGAAAAAAAATGGCATAAATTCCACCCAACGAGCTGATGAAAGTGCTCTGATACAAGATGTGAGGAACCTCATGCAATAAACAATGAAAATGCATGATATAACAAAAATAATAGAGCACAAAAGAGGTTTGATTGATCATAGGCCACTTTGAGGGGGAAACCTCTTTTCACAAAACTCATTACAAAATAACTCGTGGATGCCTTCATTGGAATCAACACATACTTATATAGTAAGTCTAATCTAAATAGCTATTACTCCCCATGAATGTTGGATAATAAAATATACTCACAGGATGACTTACAAAGCATATGTGTCAAAGAAAAATATACTCATGAAATAAAGATGAGGTTTGAAACAGGTTCTTAACAACACTGAATCCGTAGTTGAAGCTTCTATCAACGTGGCAGAAAAGGGGCAAAAAGATGAAATGGGCATGCAGATCGACAACCAATAACAACAAATGTCGGTTCCTCCTCCTGCCATGGATCCGCACCAAGACCCCAACTTGCTCTCTCGGGGGATGAAGATGACTACTTTAGGTCATGCCCTGTCGTTGAGGAACCTTAGTCAAATTCGTAAGGTCTATGGTCTTTATTTAATCTTCTGCATTTGTTTTATTTCCACTTAGCCTCCTAGTTTACGATACAACTGTATAAATTTTTACAGTGTAAAATTTGTTTCCCACCATAAGGGAAAGTTCATGAGAGATGTAATAATATCTAATTTCTTCCCTAGCAAGTTTTGGACAACTCTCATGAAAACTCTATCTGTACTACTTTTTGTATTTTAATATAATTTATCGCTACTTACAAAAAAAAAACATACTATGGATTTTCTTCAAAAAAACTCAGTTAAACTCGCTCTGATGACAGTTATCACTAGATTCCACCTAAAGTGAAGATGGTAGATAACACTTCTCACTAGCTTCCACCTTCATGGACCCTAAATTGTTTGAGAAATTCAAAGACGAACCAGCTTACTCCATGACTCTAAACATAATATGGGTATTTTACAGTAAAGGTAAAGTGAGTAAATATATTTGCAAATTTATATTATAAAGACTTATTAATATTATAAAGACTTATTAAATGTTACTATTAATTTTTTTATTAATTAAAGTTATCTTTTTTAATATATTTATAAAATTTTATTTTCAAGATTTAATAAAACTTTATATTAAAATTTATTTATTAAGGTAATTGAATAGAAGCTTAATTTAAATAAATATATATTAAATTAAAAAATCATTTTAAATTTAGGTAATATTTTAAATAAATGTTCAAGTAACACACAATACTTAATAAAGATTAAATACTTAATGGCTAATAAAGAATATATATACATAAGGTCGTGCCTCTATATTTATCTATTAACTCTATCTTTTTTAAATTTGAGTAAGTTGCAAGTTACTTATAAAGAAGAATGAATATTACATTTTTCAATTTTAAAAATCAATTTCTAACAAAGTAAACTCTTAACTTTTCAAGAGAAAAAGTAAAGTTTTAACTTTTAAAGAAAAGAAGTAATGAGTAAGTGAAAGATTACAATAATAACAAAAATATATGTTTAAGGTAACAAATTAGACTTTTAACATTTTAAGAGCGAAAGTGGGAAATGGTGAAATATTATATTATTACGAATAATAATAATTTATTTATAAGATCATAGTTATTTGTGGGAGAAGAAACTCTTTTGATTAAACCATTTCACTAATAAAACCTTTAGACATATACATGCCTTACCAAGTGAGTATATATGTTTAGGAGACACATGTTCTTAACTTATACTTAACTTATAAGCCCACTATTTTTTTTTTTTATGTCCTGATCCAAGTACAGATTTTAATGCCCACATTTCATATGACCTCTCACATTTCAAATTTTATTGCTTGAAAGTAGGTAAGCATCATTGCATTAAAGTGGGTAAGCATCTTCAACTACACTAGGTCCGTAGCTTTGTTATTGCATGTTGGCTCATATTGTAGAATCAAAGTAGCTTTGTTATTGCATGTTGGTTCATATTGTAAAATCAAAGTAGCGTAGAGAACCAATTTTATGAAAGATTTTTCTTTCCAATTGGAAAGAACAACTTTATATTAAATAAAGTTGTGCTTGAGAAAAACAACAATTTTTTTTTTTACAAAATGTCATTTGTGTCTAATAAGACATATCACCATCTCGTTTAAGAGGGCCTATTCAAAAAGTCACTCTAATGTCAAGAATTTATTGATATCCTATTACTCAATCACGATCACTCAAATTGTATCGTTCGAGGATCGTACTATACTTTTGTGTTTCTGCGTTTAGTCTATTATCCCTTTTAACATGTGATATCAATATTACCATGTCAGGTTAACCATTTTTTGGGAATGGGTGTTACTTATGAGGTATTTAAGTTCATCTGGTTATATTTAGAGAAGTTTAGATATTATTTCATATTTTAGATTCTTTTAAGCGGATCGATAAGATTAACCTAAGTGTAACATGTACAATGAAGATTTATTTCATGGTCATCGTATGTTGTTATGCTTAAATTCATTTTAATTAATATTTAAATAAGATTTAGTTAACAATTCACTATTTAATTATTTATAATTACTATTTAAATAAGCTTTAACTTAAGGGTTCTCTCTTTCATTATTTATAAATATAATTCACTAAAGTTTTATATTTAGTATTAGTTTTTGTTTTTTTGTTTATTATTTATTAAATAGTATTTATTTTATGTTTTTTTAGTTTAATATTTATGTTATAACTTAAATAGATATTTATAAGGATCTCGTAATTAGTTTAATGTTTAGTATTTATTTAGCAGCCACCCATCTTTACAAAAGTAATGTCGCTGTCCTAGTTTTTAATTAAGCAGATAGGTGTTTGTATCTTAGAATTTTGGGGTCGGATACTATGTGTGCACGAGCATGGGACAAGTGTACTTTGGAGATTGATTTTATGGATGTCATTAAAAATTTATAATAAACAATTATAATTTTTTTGAAAATGGCTCATGTCATAACTGCACTTAATGGCATGGCCATGTGGAGTCTCTCTACACTCGAACTCCAGTTAGCACATTCGAGTGAACTCCATTTAGCACTTCCAAGTCAACCTAATGTGCACAAGGGTTTAGTCAAACTTCTTTTTGGAGCAACCTAATCGGCCCAAGGTTTAGTCAAACTCCATTTTGCAGCAAGGAGTTGAGCTAATGTGAAATTCCTATGACAATGAAACCACAAATAAATACCTATGAACATGTGTTAATTGCACTTACTCGCATGGTAATGTGTAGTGGGTGTGACAATGAAACTTCATCTAAGAACTCCACATTGAGTTAATATGCACAAAAAATGATTAGATAACTTATTTGTAACACTTAACATCTTACCTATAGGTGTGGGTTGACCACAAATTAAGCAATTATGCTCATATAAATTCTATTGATTATTGAGTTACAATACATGTGGTGTATATATTAATATCTGATATGTTAGCAGAGCTCACGTACCTTAGTAGAGCTGTCGAATCTACTCTAACTGCTGTAATCTACAGAGCATACGAAGTCCAATCTCTTGGATGTATAATGGAATATTGAGCTTCACAAAGTTGTAAATACGGTAAGCATCTGAGCTTTCCAAAACGAATCATTGGAATAGAAAGCTTAGATGGCATTACTCGTAGAGCATAGAAAACAAGATATGAATTGGAATACACAGCAGTTGAATCACAAATATATTTCGAATAATATGCTTTGCATTGGGCATGATTTTTGCTCGCTTGGTGTAGAAGCAAAGGGAATGTTTTTACTGGCTTGGTGTAGAAGCAAAGGGCGTGTTTTCATGACCTAAATTCCTTTGAATTCTATAGTTGTAAAATGCATAGGGGTCATAAACGATTTAGTAGTTATCCTATCGCAGCTCCCAATGAAGAGCATTCTAATGGATGTAGTTGTAGATGATATTCCTATAAGTTATAGAATTTTATTATCCAGATATTTTACTATGAGAATGGGACAAGCATTATAGATGGATTACTCATATGCCATAGTTCCAGTGTTCGGTGCTGAAACAAGGCGGTTGTATAGAGAGGTATAGTTGGCATATCTCGTAAGTGATCATCAAAATCCATCGAATCATCGTTTGTATGCTATTCATGAAAGTATAGATTCATGTGTTTTGCAATTTGATGGTCAGGTTTTGGCTTCAGTACACGTTGAGAAAGAGGTACAAAACCAACTACATACATAAATTGGAGATAAGCTTTGGAAAATGTATTTCGATGGTGCATCCTCTAGCGAAGGTTTTGGAATAGGTATTATACTTATCTCTCATGTTGATGATGTAGTTAGTTTGATGTACAAACTTGAATTTGAAGATACTAATAATATAGTCCAATATGAACTATTTGTTTTTGGTTTAAGGGAAGTAAAAGACATGAATATACATGAACAAAATAAGATTAAGGTTTACCGGAATGAAGTGTGGGATTTGATTGAGAATTGTTTCTTAAATTTTAGCATTTCTCTTGTTCCTAAGAGTTGTAATGAAATTGCATATTTCTCATCGCTAGATTCAAGTTGTTTATGGTTGTCCATTGAGCCTCATATGAGCCTCATCTTATATATGTTGTGGAAGTCACGAACAGACAAACATTTAGTCCCTAACAATGTCAAAATTTGGTAGGTATTTGAGGATGATGTAAAAATTGATAAGTTCTTATAGTCAATTGGTGAATTTTTTGAATCAAAGAAATTGAAAAGTTGTATACTTCATATTTATCCCATATAATTGTTGCTCATGACATAATTGAACTCAAAGGTAAATTCTTATCTAAAGGTTTGGTTCCTCTTGAAATGTTATTTAATAATCATGACATGCTACAAAATCCTTTGGCTCAGCATGTACAAGACAACATCATATAGTGTAACATTGGTACACAGTATGATCTAAACCTAGTAAAATTATCCAAGGCTTTCTCTAATGAACAGTCAAAATGATATGTAGAATTAATGAAGGAGTTGTTGAAATTAATCAAATGACTGAAATGATGGGGGTGAATCAATTAGTTTTAAAGCTTAAACAAATTTTCAATATTTATACCATTATTACTAATTATAGATTTATAGTTATGATAATGCATCAAGTATAACAAAAGAGATGATGATCATCAATCACACACACATGAGAGAGACAAACAAATATTCATTTTTTGTTGAGCACCTACTCAAATGAGGCTCAAACCTCTGTTTTACAAAATCCTTCTTGTGGAGAGCACCAACCCTCATGTTTTTCTAGCACCCACTAAAATAACATTCTCCAGCTGCAACTAAGTGAAAGCACCAACTTCCACTTGTACAAGCTTCAACTAGTATAGAGAAGAAAACATGTTTTTCCTAACACCCTTATTTTTCATATATAAACATGTTCAGTACAATATGTAGAAAAACAGATATACCAATGCATACCAACTCTGTTCTGATCTCCTACCTGATTTTTTATGCACCTTGGTTCCTCTCATTGTCTTTGATATGGATATTCTTGAAAGAACTTGGAGTCCTCTGCCATTCTGCAATCCCCACTTTGACGATGATCTACGCACCATATTCTCTCCCTACAAAGAGCACACTTATCCATTCATCACGCACATATTTTTATACATATTTGTCCTTAAACAATTTACTTGTTCATATTCCTAACGATCCATTTTCATAACTAATCAAACCATTCGAAGCCTTATGACGAACAAGAAGCCCAATCGCTGAGTAATCATGAGTTTCTGCAACGCATCTTTGCCATTTGGATTCTTCCACAATTGTCATTTTCTGCAACTCATCTCCTTTGCAATTTCTTTCTTTTCAAAGGTTCTATAGTCCTAGTTCTGCATTTCTCATTCTGTAGGATTGTTCTGCAACATCAATTTTGTGCTTCCATTCTCCTTATCGTTGATATGAATAAAACATTTAACACCTACTTCCGCACATCCTTTTTCTGCAAATTCAATCTGCCTCGTCTATTTCTTGTACAACATTTTCGGATCGTCGATATTAGATTTGGTGCGGGATGCGTATCCCGAGTTCTCAACATTTTATTAAACAACTTCTATTATTTTTCTCTTTCTTCCTTCCTCTTGCAAAACTTTTTCCGTGCCATCGATTTCTTGTTCACCCTTTCTCAACCGTTGATATTATATCCGGTGCAGGATTTCGATCCTGCGTTTTCAACATTTGTTTAAACTGCTTCCATGCTTTCTGCTTTTTTCCTTTCTCTTGAAAAAATCCTTACACACCATCGATTTCTTGTGCACCCTTTCCTGACCATCGATCTTAGGTACAATGCATGATGCGGATCCCACGTTTTCAACATTTGTTTAAACAACTTCCATGCTTTCCGCTTTCCACTTTCCGCTTTCCACCTTCCATTTGCAGGAACTCCTTTTGCATTGTCAATTTCTTATGTTGGTTCACTCCCGACCTTCGGATCTGTCCAACATATTTTATTTCAAACTTTGGTTCTCATGACAATTTCACGTCTAGCCTTTGTGTTAACTCACCTCGTGTTTCAACGAGTGAAATGATTGATAACCATTGGATTTGAGTCCACACAGATATATGGTGGACTCCAAATGTTATAAATCATATTACATTAAAATTTTGTTCCCAATCTGATCGTTAACTCACATACTAGATGAACCTCTTAAATTGTTGAGGACCATGAGATCTAGATCGAAGGTGGACATCAAATACCATAAGGAAGACTTCATAAAAATTTTGAGCACATCAAAAATTTATTAATCCTTGCTAGTTCTCCCAATGAAATTGATGTCAGCCATTGATCATGATATCCTTCTTGGTGTTTAGTTTCTCATTTTGCAACTCAGCTGCTGCTTATCCTCCTCGGCACCAATGAAATTGCTTCTATCCATTGATCTCTTGTGTGGGTTAACTCTTGTCCATCGGATCTTTGCACAAACGATGGATTCTTCTGAGTCCTCTTCTCATATGGATCATATGCTTCAAACTATGTTTCTAACAATCAGAACCATATCACACCCTGATCTATTTTCCATATGATCACAAAACATCCAAAAATATCCCCCTTTGACATTGATGGCAACCTTCAAAATTCTGAATGCACGCTGTACATGTAATTCTCAACTTGTTTATAATTTGTAACATATAACTTCTCCCCTTTTGACATGAATTAAAAATAGTAATTTATATCTGAACTCCCCCAATCAAAGTAAAAAAGTTATTTGGAATAAGATATGATACCTAGCTTCTGGCATATGTGCCCAAACTGTGCCTTTAGTAAAGGTTTATTGAAGAGATCAACGGTCTTCTCTATAGAAGGATTAAAATTCAATTGAACCACTATGTTTGTAACATGCTTCCTTAAAAAATGATACTTAATAGGTATGTACTTAGTCCTGGAATGAAGGATTGGATTTTTTGACATACTAATGGCGCAAGTATTATCACAATGGACATGAATGGGATCAACATATTTTACCTCCAAATCTGCGAGTGTCTGAATCATCCAGAGGATTTGTGTACGGCAGGTGGAAACAACAATGTATTCATATTCTGTATTGGATAAAGATATTGAGCCTTGCTTCTTACTGATGTATGCAACTAAAGAATCACCTAAGAAGAATTCACCTCCACTTGTGCTCTTTCTTTCATCCAAACAATTTCTCCAATAAACATTTGAATATGCAGTTAAATAAATATTTTTATTTCTATGATTATAGAGACCATAAGTCATTGTTCCCTTCAAATATTTAAATATCCTCTTAAAAACCATCAAATGACTTTTCTTAGGAGCATATTGAAATCTACCTACCTTTCCAACAACTTGCATTATATCAAGACGAGATGTTGTGGTATATAGCAGACTTCCTATCATTGACCAATATTTTCTTTGGTCAACATTAGGTGAGGGATCATACTTGCTAAGTTTACAACCAGACACCATAGGTGTACTGATAGGTGATGAAGCTTCCATTTGAAATTTCTTCAACATCTACTTTAAATACTTCTCTTAGGAGAGAAATAATCCTTTAGGACTCTAAATAGTGAGAAGACCAAGAAACAACGATAGTTCTCCTATCATTGACATCTCAAAATCATATTGCATGGAATTAGCAAACCACTAAACAAAAGAATCATCAGTGCATCCAAAAATAATGTCATCCGCATACACAAAAACAACTAATAGATTATCACCTTTAGATTTAATATACAAGTTACTGTGAACAATGTTGAAATATTGTAACTTCGAAAAATATTCTATATATATATATTTTTGGTCCCTGATTGTCCTACCGGGAGAACCACTTGTATTACATTGTACCTCGATGCTTCTAATCACAACAACTAATAAGAGTCATGAGGTAGTCCCCTCTAATTGTAAAGGTTGGTCATTAGCACCCTAGTGTGGTCACTTGAGCCTACATGTGTAACTCGAGCCTACATGTCGGATTTAATTACTAAAGTGAATGGATGAATATAAATAGAGGTGTGGCACTCCTCATTTGGAACACACACTCTCACTTGTGTAGTACATTAGTGTAGGAGAGAGGAGTAGCTGGAGAAGGAGGAGGATCATGCTTTGATCTTGTTTTCGGTTTTACCTTTTATATTTTGGGGAATCTATATTGAGGAAGCTTTTGCTAGGTTTTTCCCTTCAGGGTTTTCCCAAGATAAATATTTGTGTTCCTTTTGTATGGTTTTGCTTGTCTATCTTTCAGTGCTCGTGTTTATATGCTTTTGTTATGAAATTGAAATGGAATACTAATGATCTATCTTAGCATATGAAAATTCAACATGGTATTAGAGCGAGTTTGAAAGAAGATAATTTGCAGCTACAGAATCTAGGGTTTCTTACTTGTTGGGTCTCTCTCCACAATTGATCAACAAAACAAGGCTAGGCTCACTCTCCATTGAAGGGCGCATCTTTATGTCAAAGCGGAATTCGATTCCGAGCATTTTTCATTTCTCGGTGCGAGAAATTAGGGCTTTCTATAGAAGAATAAATTTTTAGTGAGCCTAGCATAGGATTTATCTCCTCATCAAAATTGAATTTTAGAGACCTCGATCAATATTTTTGGTTGGGTAAAACTTCGTGAAATTCAAACCCTAGTTTGACCTCGAGCTAGAAAAACCCTAAATACTAAAACTCATAAGTTTTGGTACATTTGCTATATCTCGGGATTGATGAAGTATCAGGAGATCACATCTGTAAATCTCGAATAGAAAATAATTATGTACACTCTATCCAAAATGCAGCCTCAGATTCTCTATATTTTGGGAGATATGATCCCTCCAAGTTAGGGTTCCAACCTCTTCTATGATTCATCCCTAAATAGGACACCTAGGGAGAATTGCTATATCTTTGGCTAGAAAGGTCCAAATGAAATTTTGGAAGATGTTATAGAAATGGAATAGACTATAATTTATGTGTTCTGTGTTTCATACTCAAAAGATGAAATAGTGACATGTGGAAGTCTGTACAACTTCGTTGTTCTAAATAGTTCTGTAACAGTTCACCTTGGGAAAATGATCATAAGTCCCAATTTGTGAAACCAATTCTGATGAAACCTTTGGTGTTGGAATAGGGACATGCGAGGGTACCTAAGTACAAAGTTTCAGACACATTGGAGTAAAAAATTCATAGATAGCACAAAAACAGTATCAAGAATTTTTGCAAGAGAAATTGGAAAATTAGGGCTTCCTGTTCTGAGAGCTTCCCCCCACAGTTTTTAGAAAAGGAGTACATTGGATAGCTCAGCTTGAAGAGATCTATATTTCGATCAAATCAGATATGAAATATTCCAAGTTTTGAAAATGAGGGTTTCTTTGACAAACCCTAGATCTACTAGCTCCAGAACGAGGACATACACCTCAAATCGATAAGATCTAATCTTTTTCTATTTCCATTTGAGGTTCTCATCGGCTTGATGATAAGCTTGGTGAATTTGAAAAATTCCAAGTATGGAAGTGTTTGATCTCTCTAAGGAAAATGAATTGGACACCTACATGAGTAGAGAGGTTCTAGTTCCAAAGGGAGATGAGGCTCAAATCCTTACACCAAAAGAACTTGGTCAAGGCCAAGAAGATCATTGCTGATTCAGTCATGGATCAACTTGTACCACAAGTGTCTTCCATAAAGATAGTGAAAGAGATGTTTGATTCCTTGACTAATCTATTTGAAGGAAAGAACATACATCACAAGATGACCTTAAGAAATAGGTAAAAGAAGAAGTGAAGAATGCAAAAGTGGTGTTAGCCACCTTGAATGGCCTCCCTAGATCATGGGATTCATTCATGGGAGGAATGTGTGCCAGAAGGTAGTGATTAATTTTAGTTGACTTTGGGAAGAAGAAAAATCTGAACTCATAATAAGAGAATAAGAATATGGGAGCAATTGAATATCAAGCTCTCACCATTCGAACAATATCCCTCAAGCGATGAAGAATATTAAGAACTCAATTCTTGAACAACCTCTTATCCATCTTATCATTTGGATAAGAAATGATGATGTCATGAATAAAGAAGATGATGAAGTAGAAGGATCAAGAAGGAGTCTACCCACGAAATGAATAAAACATATGTATTCCATTGTCATTTCATGATATTGTTTTGTTATACATTTGATTATTCAGTTGATGTGTTATGCATGGTAGATTGGTTGCATGAATGACAGTTGTGAGATATGGATGAATTTTGTGTTGGATAAACAGTTGCATGATGCATAAGAATTTGTCATTATGCATATGTTCTATGAAATAGCTCTAAGTATGCAATTGGTGCATTTGAGTTGTAGGAAAGTTCCTGTACAACCGCCTACAGGAAAACAAGGATAAGACTTGTCCTAAAGAACAAGTGATGACAATTCAATAAACATGAATCTAAAGCTCCCAGGGTCAGAGACATCATGATGAAGGAAAGAGATTTAGAGAGTGGTAGATCCACCTCGAAGGATGAAGACCACCATGGCTATGAAAGAATTTATGATCAAAGAGTAACAATTGATCGTGAGGAATGATGTATTTGATATGGTTTCGAGACATAAAGGGAAGTACGTAGTATCTTCCACATGGATCTACAAGAACAAGTGTACAAAGAAAGGTTTGTGATTTTCCTCATAAATAAAAGACTTTGACATAACATACTCTATTGAAATGTATGTATCAAGAATAGAACCACCTGTACAAAATGAAGAGGGAAGATGATACTCCACTTCAGGGGGGTGACTCCAGAAGATATCTGAGTTTGACATGGTACGACATGATGGAAAACTTCCTGATGGATTGAGACTTTACCAAGAGTAAACTGGGTTCCAACCTTCAAGGTTGAATGCAGAAGACCAGGATATGTTGATGACCTGACAAGACGAACTCATGGAAGATGTTATGATGAAAGAATACTAGAATGATGTTTGTGATATAATACTCAAACCAGAATGAAATAATGTGGTATCTTCCAAATGGATTTGTAAGATAAAATATGTTGTTGATAGAAGTAAGGAAAGACTTGTGGATTCTCTCAGAAAGATGGAATTAATTCTGAAGAGACACTTACTCCAGGAAGCAAGGTATACTTCCTTCATAACTATCATGGTAGTTTCTTCCATGATGAAGTAAAGACAAGACTTCCTTAATGGTATGATTGAGGAAGAGTTTTTGATGTTGAAGACAGATGGAATCACATATGCAAGTTGAAGAAGGCCATCTATGGCCTGAAGCAAGCTCCCAAAGCTTGGTATGGAAGAATAGATAGTTTCCTGATGAGCATGGGATTTTCCAAGAGTAAAGTCCATGCTAACCTCTAATACAAGGTTGTAGAAGATGAACCTGCCATATTATTACTATATGTGGATGGTCTATTTCTCGTAAGGACTGAGAAACAAACTATAGAATGCAAGAATAAGATCCCCTAAATAATTTTAGATGAAATACCTTGGGTGAATGCATTATTTCCTAGGTGTGGAAGTATGGAAAAATTTAGAAGGAATCTTTCTCAACTAGGGAATGTATGCAGTAGAGATATTGAAAAGATTAGATATGTTGGAATACAAATCCGTGGCCACACCCATGGATTCCAACATGAAGTTGTTAGCTGATGACTCATCAGAGTTAGTGGATGTGACTTAATACAGACATATTATTGGGTCGTTAAATGTATCTAACAAATAACATACCAGATATTTGTTTTCCTGCGAACACCTTGAGTCAATATCGTTCAACCTAGACAGGTTCACCTAACAGCCGGAAAACATGTGATGAGATATCTGAAAGGGACTATAGACTTTGGTCTATACTATGATGTAAACCATGAATACAGATTGTATGGCTATACAGGTGCAGATTGGGCTGGAAGTATCTCAGATAGGAAAATCACATCAAGTAGATGCTTTTGTTCGTGGTTTTCTATGAGTTCATGGTTTAGAAGGAAACAATACAGTGTTTCTCTTAGCACGGCTGAAGTAGAATACATAACATATTGACCTGCTAAGTTGTGAAGCCATATGGATTCAGAAACTAATATCGGGTCTCTTTGACCTGAAGATGGATACTAAAATGATTCTATGTGATAACCAGAGTTGTGATGACAGAGAACCCTGTGTTCCGTCATAACACATAGAAATCCGATATTTCTACATACTGTAGATGCAGATGATGGTGATTCAGTTTTTCTATACTGAATATAGAGATGATTATGTTTCCATATTCCCATACTGAAGATATAGATGATGATGATTTCAGAATTCCCATAATAAAGATATAGATGATGTTTCAGTATTGACATACTGTAGATGCAGATGATGGTGATTCCATATTTCTATACTGAATATAGAGGTGATGATGATTTCAGTATTTCTATACTGAAGATATAGATGATGATGCTATCAGTATTCACATACTAGAGATACAGATGGTGATAGTTCAATATTCACATACTGAAGATGTAGATGATGATTCTTTAGATGATGATGTGTTGACAAAGCCTCTGTCTCAAATAAAATTTGAACACTTTCGACACAAGCTTGGTATTGTTCAGAAAGACCTTCCTCGAAAGGGGGAGTAGTGATGTTGCAGTGGGATTGTATCATCCTTGAACCTCGGCTCAGAATGGATCCAGTGACTTTGGTCATCGCGAATGTGGTAGGATTATATCATCTGTGAACCTCAGTTTAGAATGGATCTGATGACTTCAGTCATCGAGAATGTAGTAGGATTGTATCATCCGTGAACCTCGGTTCATAATGGATTCGATGACTTCGGTACTCGAGAACGTGGTAGGGTTGTATCATCCATGAACCTCAATTCAGAATGGATTCAGTGACTTCAGTCATTGAGAAGGTGGTAGGATTGAATCATCTATGAACCTCAATTCAAAATGTATCCGGTCACTTCGGTACTCGATAACATGGTAGGATTGTATCATCCATGAACCTCAGTTCATAATGGATCTAGTGACTTCGGTCATCGAGAAGGTGGTAGGATTGTATCATCCATGAACCTCGGTTCAGAATGGATTCGGTGACTTTGATACTCAAGAACATGGTAGGATTGCATCATCCTTAGACTTAGTCCTTAAGTGATAGGGACTGATCATCCCGTAATCAATCCTGTGACTTCAGTTGTCGAGAATGTGGTGGGATTGTATCCTCCCTGGACTTTAAGTCCAAAAGTGATCCGAATATTTCTTTGTCTTTGTACATTGGATTGCAGGTTGTTGTTGATGATGATGATGTTCCTGATCGAAAGATCATAGTGTGATGATGATGATGTTTCTGATCGAAAGATTAAAGTGTGATGATGATGATGTTACAGATCGAAAGATTAGCATGTGATGATGTTGATGTTTCTGATCGAAATATCAAAATGTGATGATGATGATATTTCTGATCAAAATATTAGAGTGTGATGATGATGATGTTCCTGATTAAAAGATCAGATTTTGATGATGATGATGTTTTGATGATGATGTTTCTGATCGAAATATCAGAGTATGATGATGATGTTGTTGCTGATTGAAAGGTCAAAGTGCTGAAGATGTTGCTACTGATCGAAAGGTCAAAGTGCTGAAGATGTTGTTGCTGATTACAAGGTCAAAGTGCTGAAGATGTTGCTAATCGAAAGGCCAAAGTGATAAAGATGTTGATGTTGATCAAGAGTTGTTGTTGTTGAAGATTGAAGATGAATACTATATGATGTTGAAAATCTTCCAATGATTTATAGATGTGTTACCCTAATTATGTTGATTATGTCCTCTATCTCTCTCCTACTATTGTTGTTGTTGATGTTGTTGTAGAATACCCTTCTTGTTAAGGGGGAGTGTTGAAATAATGTAACTTCAAAGAATATTCTATATGTATCATTTTGTGGTCCCCGATGGTCCTACTAGGAGAACCACTTGTATTACTTTGTACCCCAATGCTTCTAATCAGAAGAACTAATAAGAGTCATGAGGTAGTCCCCTCTTAATTGTAAAGGTGGGTCATTAGCACCTAGTGTGGTTACTTGAGCCTACATGTGTAACTCGAGCCTACATGTCGAATTTAATTATTAAAGTGAACGGATGAATATAAATAGAGGTGTGGTGCTCCTTATTTGGAACACACACTCTCACTTATGGAGGACGTTAGTGGAGCAGAGAGGAGTAGCTAGAGAAGGAGGAGGATCGGGCTTTGATCTCCTTTTTGGTCTTACTTTTTATATTTTGGGGCATCTATATTGAGGAAGCTTTTGCTGGGTTTTTTCCTTTAGGGTTTTCCTAGGATAAATCTTTGTGTTCCTTTTGTATGGTTGTGCTTGTCTATCTTTCAGTGATCCTGTTTATATGATTTTGTTATGAAATTGAAATGAAATACTAATGATCTATCTTAGCATATGAAAATTCAACAAACGATACCTTTATTGAAACCTTTTTCTTGTAGATATTTATCTAGTCTATAATACTGGGCTCTTGGTGCTTGTTTAAATCCATATAGAGCCTTCCTTAATTTGCAAACATTGCTAGTATTGCATGTTAGTTGGAACCCTTCAGGTTTCTCTATATAGACTTCTTGTTTTAGATCTCCATTGAGAAAATATTGCTTAGCATCCATCTGATACACATTGAAGTTCATATGAGTGGCATAGGCAAGAAACATTATGATAGCTTCCAATATTTCTACTATTGCAAAATTTTGATCAAAATCTTGTCCCTCACCTTGGGCATACTCCTTACAGACCAATTGATATTTATACCACACAATTTTTCCTTGTTCATTCATCTTATATTTAAACACTCACTTGGATCCTATTACATTTTTATCTGTAGGTACAGGAACTATTTCCCAAGTATTTTTTTCTCAATTTGATCGAGCTCTTCATTCATGTCCTTAACCCAATATTCCTACTCACTGGCCTCTTAAAAATTATTAGGTTCCATCATAGATAGGAAAGAAATCTGAGTTTTTTCTGAGGCTTTGATCAATTTTCTTCTTGTGTGCACTCCTTTGTTCTTGTCACCAATTATCTGACTTTCAGGATGATTCTTCTAAATGATTCTGGAAGGTGATTTTGTTTCTGTCTATTGTCTTGAAGCTTTTTGAGTGTTTGCACTTTCATCATCTAACTTTGAATCTTCTCTTTCTGATTCTTGGACATGTTCTTCCTTAAATTCAACTATATCCTCTGTATCTGGTTCAACACTGCTTATATGAATATATTTCACAAAAATTCCTTCATCGATCTTAATGTCAATAAAATAAACCAATTTATTCACCCTCTTATTATAACAAGTGTACCCTTTACTGTTTGCAACATCTCCCAAGAAGATACCTTCTTCAGCCTTGCCATCATATTTCCCAAGATGTTCATCATTATTTTTAATATAACATTTACTTCCAAATACGTTAAAGTGTTTGATAGAAACAGGTCTTCCAAACCATATTTTATAAGTATTATTATCATTTTTCGGCCTTAGGTGACCTTTGTTAAGAATATGGACAACTGTGTGAATTTCCTCTACCCAGTATGTATGAGAAATATTCCTTTCAGTCATCATTGATGCTGACATATGTTGTACTGACCTATTATGTCTCTCAAATACTCCATTATGTTGTGGGGTCCTAAGAATAATGTATTCTTTCTTAACTCCATGTTTATAACAAAACTCCTTGAAGTATCCTGAACAAAACTCTCTTCCTCTATCAGATCTTATTGCATCCAGTCTTTCCTCTTTGATTCTCAGTGAGGGCCTTAAAAGTTTTGAACTTCTTGAGCGCCTCATATTTTTCTTTCAGAAAAGAAACCCATGTAAGTCTAGAATAATCATCAATGACCAACATAAAATATATTTTGCCTCTTGTGCCTTCCTTTCTTGATGGTCCACACAAATCCATATGTACTAACTGAAGTGGTTTGTCTGTTGATGTGAAGTTATTGGATTTAAACTGTGTGCGTGTCATTCTTCCCATTTAACAAGGTTTACAAACAAAGTCATATGGCTTTGATATCTTTGGAATATATTTTATTTCCCCATTGTTCAAAAATTTTATTATATGATCAAGGTTTAAATGTCCAGGTTTCCTATGCCAAGGCCATTTTTCATCATACTTGGTTAGATGGCATTGTTCTTTTTCTTCTTTCAATACATAGAAATTGTTTTCAGTTCATGTACCTTTTGAAACCAACTGTCCTAAGGGTACAGACTTTATCTTGTTATATTTAGAAGTGAAAACAACTTCACATCCTTTGTCACAAGCATGACTCACACTAAGAATATTAGTTTTTAGTCCATATACAAACATCACATCTTCGGCTTTCCCTTTTCCATTACTCAACTTGACCATTCCTTTTCCTTTGATTTTACCTTGAGCGTCATTTACAAAAGTTACATTTCCTGATTTATTTCTACTTAGAGACATAAACTTACTTTTATCACCATTCATGTGTTTGGAACATCCACTGCCAATATACCAGGGGCATTTTTTCTTTTGAATAGAAAGGAGTACGCCACATTTGATATTTTCTTTCTTCTTCCAAACATTATTACATTCAACAAAGTAATTCAATCTTGGGTCTGTTTTGTAATCCTTCAGATGACAGTTTGAACCCTTGTGTCAAAAGTTATGACAAACATAACATTTTGGCTCGTTGTAGAGTAAATCAAAAGAATTGTTATTTATATCATGATTTGTTCTCTTAGTTGTGAACTGAGTTGTATTATGTTCTTGTTTTCCCGTTGACTGTCTTGTTCTATGTTGCAACAATTGATTGTTCTTTGATTGCATATTTCTAAAATTAAATGAACAGTTTGTAGCTTTGTGACCAAAATTAGAGTAACAATAACTGTAACCATGAAAAAAAATGGGTAGCTAAATCTTGGAGCTCTTCCCTTTTGTCGACTATGTTTCTGAGCTATCTTTCGTTGATAATTCTGATCTTAATTTTTGATTCTGTTACTTTATTCATTTCCTTTTGTTTGCACAGTATGTTCACATTCTGACTGATTACTGCATGAGCCTTCTTCATAGCCAAGACCTATTTTTAACCATGGGGACCTTTGCTTGTTGATAACGTTGTTCAATTCCTATGAGGATTTGATACTTGATAGATTTTGGCGGTACATGGCTTGAAATTTCTCCAAATATTTCTTAGCTTCCACTACTTCTACTTCCAAAGCTTCAAAACTCTTTGTTTAAGAAGATATTCTATTTTCTTTTCCTCTTCTAGTTCCAATTTTAACAGGGAAATATCTTCTCTTGGTTCTTTCCCATTCTTTTCATAATGCACCAATATTTTTTTTTGTTTCCTTTTCTTTAATCTAAGTCTGTGAATGAGTCCTCGAGGGCACTAATTAGGTCACCTTTCATATCAACCATGGATTCTTCCTCATTCAAGTTACTTTCTATATATTCATTTCCAATATCGTCTATGGCCATAAGCATAAAGTTACTCACTTGATCTTCACTAGATGAATAATTTTATGTCTCTTCTAAGGAATCAACGTCATTTACACACATAATTTTATTTTTGTGTGTGGCCTCTTTATTGTATTTATTGAAGGTATAATTTCCGTGATCATTAGAATTCTCCCTCTTGTGCTTGTGGGGACATTTAGATGAAAAATGACCTATTTTACCACATTTAAAACATTTAAAGGGAATATTGCCTTTGTATTTACCTGAACCTCTGTTCAACCTCCTTACAATTTTTTCCTCAGCCACATCCATGTCAAAATGAGTGTTCTTATCTTTTTTATAGCTAGCTTCTGTAGTGGTAGATTGGTCTTTATCAATCCTCATTTCATAGGTTGTCAAAATACCTAGGACTTGATCAATAGGAAGAGTTTTTAGATCAATCAATTCTTCTATTGCTAAGACTTGGGTATTAAATATTTCAGGAAGAGATCATACAATTTTCTGAACTAAGTGTTATTACTCTATAATTTTCCTATGGTTGTTTTAGGAAGTCACAGGGGTAACCATTTCAACTAATATTTAGAATGTATTATAGCCAATACAGTTATAGAGGGATCTCTCTTGACACAAATTCATTCACATATACATATGGATTGAAACAAGCATTCAGAAGGGTAGATTTATATGAGAAACAAGGTATTTGCATATTTAAAGATAGTGAAATAGACATACAAGAAAAACCATTGGGAAATGGAGTCACATCGTGAAATCAATCAAGGGTATTACAATGAAAATGAGTGGGGATTTTACTTTTTACTATGAGGAAAAGTAGGTGTCACATTCAGTCAAATATATTCAAAGGGTGATAGGATAAATGAGAATGATCCCAGTGAAGCAAGAGGAACCTATCTATGGATGAATCTCTTTCACCACCTTTAGCAACAAAAATAATAAAGGATAACAACTTATACATAACACTTAACGGAGATGGAAATCTATAAGAGTCATCATAAACACATCACAAATGAAATATCTGATACAAGGAACACCTAATGAAACAAATTCCTCACATACAACTAGAAAGCATTAGAAGAAACTGAAAGAAATGAAAATGATGCAAACAGGAAACAGAAACTGAATGTAGAACATTGTGATGAATCTCAGAAATACGGAAGAGTATTTCTCATTAACGATTCCAAGAAATTTTACAGAGATATAAAAAACAAGAGCATAAGGCTTTTGAATGAAAGTTAGAACTTTTTCTTCCTCAACTGAGGCTACATTTATAGTGTTGTGGGATCCCGAGACCAACCTCGAAACGAATCCAAATTTAGTTACAAAATTGAGAATCAATCCAAAACCATCATCTCAAATCCTAACGAACTCTTGAGGTGGCAGATTTGACATGATTTACACATAAAATAGGAAATATGAGGTATCAGACACATTGGATAAAAAATGGAAATGCAGCATCTGGGATGCAGGATCGCTTGATTGAAAATGATGTTTCGGAGAACCTCTTAACAACTTATTCTCCTAGGAGAAATACACAACCTCAAACTTGTCCATTCCCCATTTCGCACCTGCACTAATTTTTTCATCCTCGCACCTTTGGCTGTGTGAAATAAACCACAGACGTAGATATTTTGTACGGGAAATATCAACCATTCCATGATGCGGCCCTTATGCAATTTCATGATCCTTTGTCTTTTTAACCTTCATGCATATTTCTATAATGAAATCAACCATGACCGTAGATCCAATCACCACCGTGATCTTCGACATCCAAAATGTAGGGCTCTACCCTATTTTGTAGTGCCTCTTCCTATTAAACTCTGTGCACCACCTCATCGTGAAATCAACTGCAATCATTGATTAGATCCCTTGAATATCTCCACCATTGAAAGGTGTGGATTATACCAACATTTCACAACAGTGATTTGCGCTATCTTTCGTGCAAGTCACGTCCGTGAAATTCATCTCAACCATAAAACTTCAATATCCTTAGATCGTGGCCATTGAAAATGTGCGAGTCCTTCAAGATTTCATAGCCCCGACATGGTTTGACACTCATGCACATGGCCTCCAAAAATTATACTTTCACCATAGATCTTAAGCATCTTTATATCTCAGCTATTGAAACCTGAAGGATATAACAAATTGTGCAATCCTTCACAAATTTACAAACCATGCATATTTCCTCAACGAAATATTTCTCAGTCATCGATCTGCTCTGCTACGCATCTACATCATCCATATATTCTAGTGCATAACATGTAGAACCTTATTGATGCCCCTCAAGGTCCTATTATAGGGAATTTTTAGACCTTGTTCCTCCTTTTCATTGGCCTACTCCCCTGCCAACTATTCAACCCAGAATGGTGCTAACAAATCTAGAAAATATCTTCAAACTCTAACACTGGTGCTAACCGGGTGCTAACATTGGCTCTAACTTAGGGATGATATCCTTCCTTTAAGGTAGCAAAGAACTCCGTAGACCATGTGCGTTATCCCTTGGGCTGGTCCCAAGTTTTCTTGAAACATTCAAAATTTTCCTTCGTGCCTGTGACTTCTAACTTGCATAAAATGACAAACCAAATGATGCCTTCTCTTGGGGACCTTACTTCCTTTACTTCCTAATTTAAGTCTCTTAGAGAGATATCCACACATGCAATTTTAAAAATAAACGGTATATACAATGATAATGGAGCTGAACTTACTGTACATAAAATAATGTTGGAGGAGTGTTGCATTTACAGGAGCTCTAGATACTAGACCAGCTTCCATCTCGTCAAATACATAAGAATTATTTCCTCTCAAGGAATCAATTTTATATGGGCCCTTCCACATGTGATAAAACTTAACATGCTTCCCTTCTCCTCATATGGTGCATCCCATAGCAAAACTACATCTCCCAACTGGAAATCATCAGGCTTCATCCTTCTATCAAATATTTCTTTCATTTTTCACTGAAATTTATTACTTCTATCAAATAGTTGTTCCCTCTTCTATTGTAGTTCACTCAACCGATGAATCCTCCTCTGATTTGGATGTGTCTTTGTTTCCTATTCATGTACTAATTTCATCACTAAAAAGCTCAGGGAATTAGGAAAAATCATCTCAAATCCATAAACCAGCTCAAAAAGTGAGGTTCCAATGGACTTCTTCACACTAATTTGGTTGGCCTACAAAGCATGGATTAACTTTGTGTGCCAAGATTTCTTATTATCTTGCAACAACTTATTGATGATTCTCAAGAGGCTCTTATTTGAATATTTTTCTATCCCATTTCCCTGTGGATAATAGGCGGTGGAATGGACCAACTGTATTTGGTATTTGAAACAAAAGGAAACCATCTTCTTTGACTTAAAAGATCCAGCATTATCAATGATTATCTTCATAGGAACTTCAAATCTTGATAGGATATGCTCCTCCATAGATTGGATGATCACTGTCTTGGTAACTTGTCTTATGAGGATGGCCTCGATCCATTTAGTGAAGTACTCCATGGTAGTGAGGATCCAACTATGTTGTCCAGAGGAAGATGGATTTATTTGTCCAATGAAATATATCCCCCACTGTTAGAAAATAGATTCAACCTATATGAGTTTCAAAGAAAACGGTAATAGTTTCCTTCTCCCTTAAAAGATCTGACATTTGTGACAGGAAACAACCTTCTTATGAGTATGTGAGAACATGGTGGGCCAATAAAACCCTTCCCCCATGATTTTTTTATAGTGTCCTTCTAATACTGATGCCATCCACATTCCCTCCATGGAATTACTCAATGAGCCTCTTCGCCTCCTGCTCATCCTCATAGTTCAGTAGTACCCCTCATGGCTCTTTCCAATACAATCTTCCATCTAAGATGCAAAACCTGTATGCTTTCTTCTTGAGGAATCTATCCCTTGTCCTTTCCATACCATGTGGGGCCTACCAATGTTGTAACACAAATATGATATCATTGTACCATGGGCATGATATAAAATGCTCAGCTACTGGGGGGCCTAGTTTTCCTTGAGGATTTTTCTCTCCTGGTGACAATTCAACAATCAAGTGTAGGCTGAGAGCATTGTAGTTGGATTGGGCCATAAGTTTGGCTAGTCCCTACTCTTTAATCAATTTTGTAGGCTTTATTTCCAAGTCAAATTTTAGGAGGAATACTATCCACTTTCCCCTTCATCCCTTAGAATCTGGTTTAGTCAGAATATCCTTTACAACTTTAGTGGGGACATGATAAATGATGTGGGAATGTAGGATGTATACTTGAAAATCCTTTAAGTCATACACCAGATCATAGGCCTTGTTTTCCAAGATATTATACTTCAGGGGAGTATCTCTCATGGTATTGTTGTAAAAATAAATCGGTTGCTTGTGTCCCTCATGATTCTTCTGCAGCAATACCCTTGTCGTCGTGTGCTCTGAGGAAAATGAAAATATGAGGAATTCTTTAGAGGAATAAGGGATTTAAAGTACAAATGCTTCAGAAACATCCCTATTTATTTCTTTAAAGGATTGTTTGGCTTCACAATTCCACTTAATCTCCTTGTCCTTTCCCAACATATCAGTTGTGTATTTCACTATTTCGCCAAAGGAAGCAATAAATCTTCTCAGAAAATTTATCTTTCCTAGAAAGGATGAACCTCCACCTTATTTTGGGGGAGCTCAATTTTTTTGATCGCCTCAATCCTCTTTGGATCTATCCTAATACCTTCTTGAGAGATTATATGCCCCAACAACTTCCCCCCTTTCATATCAAAGAATGAATTTTTCAGATTCAAGGAGATGCCAAAATTTCTGCATTTCTTGAACATTCTGAATAGGTGGGATGCATGTTCTTCATCAGCTTTTGAAAAAACAATGATATCATCCAGATAGATGACCAAAATTTTTGTCCTTTTCATCAACAAAGGCTATGTCCATGTCCCAGTAGAAGGTTTCCCCTGCATTCATTATCCAAAATGGCATTTTAGCATACATGAAAGTGCCTGAGGGCGTCGTCATGAGTTTCTTCTCTTGATATTCTGGGTGCACTACGATATGATTATAGCCCAAGAAGCCATCTAAGGTGGAGATCCTCTATGAGTCCACTACTCTCTGGAAGATATCATCCATTTTGGGAAGTGGGTAATGATCCTTCAAATAAAATCTATTCAAGTTCATGAAATCAATACATATTGTTATTTCTCCATTGTTCTTCCTAACAGGGACCATATTTTCCACATAGCGTGAGAATATGAGGGACACAATGATTTTGGCCGCATATAACTTTTTATTTTTATTTTTTCGATCAGGGGTAGTAGCTTGCGGTTCATCCTTCTTAGCTTCTGCTTGAAATCCATATCATCTTTTTTTTATAGGTGTAGTATGTTGGATTATGCTTGTGTCATAGGCCATAAGATAACCATATCTCCAACCAAACACATATGAATATTCTATCATCAGTGATATGTATTTTTCGTTGGTTTCCATGAGAAGGTTCTTGATATCTTGATGACCTTGGGATGATATTATGTCCCAATATGTACATATTCAACATCTTCATAGCTTGGGATCAGTTGAGGTTCCTTGGCAACATCATTAGTATAAAAAATATTTTCTAAAGAAACTAAACCTCTAGGGATAGAGTTACGTTTTAGATAGAGGATTTCCTTACCATAGAGATTGTTCACATATTCCTACTATCCATCATCCTCCTACAAATATGGCTCCCAAGACTCCTCAGTTTCATCACCATCAACATATTCAACAGGAGAAATATCCTCCTCTTGGGGAATTTCTTTGGGAGCAATAATATGTTTTTGCAAGGGCCCATGAGTGGGAGATGCCTCCTTAGAAACTAATTTTATTCATCAATAACAAAGCGATCAAACTCCCCAGTAAGAGTGAGGAACTTCTATATTTTCTTGTCATCTTTAAAGACTTGGTAGCCCTTCACGTTATTTGGGATAGAGGCCTTGTGCATGAATTTGACCTTGTATTTTCCACTTGGGTGCACGGGGACCTTGAAAACCACAACAAAAGTGTTGAGGGAATCATCTATACAATTCTATAATATGGGGATGAGATTAAATTGTAGTCTTCATATCCTTCTATGAGGTCCTGAGCAACATTTATGTAGCTCCTCATCCTAGGATGTCTCACTTCATACTCACCTGTGATTTGTTTAATTACTAGCTTAGAATCCCCATGAATCACTACCCTTGTGACCTGAAGCCCTTCAGAATCTGAATGGCTAACACCATAGCCTCATATTCTGGCTCATTGTTTGTGCTGTTGAAAGCAATTTTGTAAGAGTAATTCAAATTTCTCCCTCCTCGGGGTCTCACCCACACTCTAGCTCCTGCCCCTTCTTTGCATGTTTCCTTGTCAAATATTACTTCCCACACCCCTTATACCTCCTTCTGAGTAGGCACGAAGGCAACATTCTATGAATTGTGGTTGTCTTTAGCTCCTTCTGCAAATAAAATAATAGATCCCATCTTTGTGTCCAGGGAATATATGGGGTGTTTGTGTGGCCTCTAAGTGCTGGTCACCATATATGCCAACTTTTTCTCTCTGAAGAGCCTCCTCTGTATCCCAAAGAACGGTATGGTGGCATATGACATGTCCATTTGGAGGGCACCTTTGAGCTTCACTACCCAAGATCTTGACAACAACATTTTGAAGATCTATATAAAAAATGTCAAGCATTAACATATGCACTGAAATTTATGCATCTATGAAATCCAACTGAAAGTATGCACCTATGAAATCCACATTGAAATTTACGCATCCACAAAATCTACACTGAAATCAATGCGTCCAAGGAATAACAACTACACTAAAAATTATGGAATGATAAAACACCATACACTGAAATCTATGCAAGTATGAAACGCCATATACTAATATCTATGCAAGTATAAAATTCAATATATTTTCTAAAAAATTAGGTGATCTCGAAGGATCAAACCTTGGAGCTCATGACCATTATCACAACACACTTACCACTATGCCACATATAGTTTTTATTATACATATTAAAGAACTTATATATAAAATTGAATAATATGTTTAATTATAAAAATATAAAATTTAAATTATATTTTAATTTAAATATAAATATAAATATAAAATTATATTTTAGTTTAAATTTAAATCTAAATTTAATCTAAATTATATTTTAATTTAAATTTATATTTAAATTTTAATACGTTAATTACGGGATAATATAGATGAACAATTATCTTTAAATTAATTATTAATTTACATGCTCCTTTACGTATCCTACTATCCTAAAATTCACATTGAATTTCAATACACCATACACTCAAATCTATGCAAGTATAAAATTCAATATATTTTAAAACTATAATATATTTTCTAAAAAAATAGGTGATGTCGGAGGAATGAACCTTGGACCTCACTCTTATTGTCGCAACACCCTTAGCACTATACCACAAGTACTTCTTATTATACATAGTAAAGAGCTTATATATAAACTTGAATAATATGTTTTTTTATTATATAAATTTACAATTGAAATTGTATTTTAATAGAAATATAAATATAAATATAAAATCATATTTTAGTTTAAAGTTAAATTTAAATATAATATTAAATGCAAATTATATTTTAATTTTAATTTTAATTTTATTTTTAATATATTAATTACGTGCTAATACTAATTAATAATTAACTTTAAATTAATTATTAATTTACTGGTTCCTTGAAGTATCCCGCTATCCTAAAATTCTCTCTCTATATGCTCTTTGTCAGTAAATGTTTTCGTAATGTCCGCAAAATTTGAAAATAATTTATTTATTTACTAGGTTAGTCAATTACTACCTAAACTGAATATTATATTAACTTATGAGGAATGTGTTATGCTTTGCTCACTGAACTAAATTGACGTAATTTTCTCTTACCTTCTTCTAGATGTTTTCCCCGATGTGGTTATTAGTGTGATTCTATGTGGTCGTTATGTGACTTGAATCTGAGTTAGATGGTTATACTATTTACTGAATGCTTTTTCTCATGTATTTACATGTATGTGTGTACCATTATTTGCTTACTTATTGGTTATAATGTTTGATTACTATTTTGTGAATAAAACTGACTTAACTTGTATTGTCAAGGGATGGAGTGACGTGATTTGTATCCCTTGTAGAAACAAATGGAAGGTAATTAAATTTTACTTGTCTCTACATAGTTTACTTAGCTATTTATTGAACTAATGCATTTCTTTGTTTGTTTGTGGAGGTGCACTTGATGACCAAAAAATGACTATAATAGTGAAATGCAGACATACCACCTATTTATCAAGTACCTCACTACTTGGATGACGAACAAACCTACAGTACTCTCTTGGTGATTATTATTACAGTCATTAGCGTTGTTGTTCACAGAAGGATGGTTTTAATTATTCCTATGTTTTAACTTGTTACCACTATTACTTATGGTCTTAAGACCTTGATTTAGTTTGAGTCTACACTTAACATTTATATGGTGTATGTTGTTTGTATAAGGTTTATGGTATTAAATCACAACCCTATGTTTAATTAAGGTTATTGTGTATAATTTCAAAGGAATATTGTAATCCATTCATGGAATATTTCATATGCCATGAATTAGGGATTTATCGTAAGTCTATGATACCATTGTTGGAGTTTAAGGAATGCACAAATTTCATTTGTCACCACGCGTTTTGGTGTGGCATGAACTATAGACTTGGGGTTTCGATTTCATGTAATGGAGGACATGGTGGAAGAGTTAATGTGCCTTAGGAAATGGGGGTCTCAAGTCCTAAGATTGGATTATCGGGAAGGTATGGGTCACTTTTTTGTTGTTGTTGTGTGATGTCTATTCGTCTCTCTAGTATGTTTCATGGCGTGAGGTTTCGAGTTTGGCTGTGCTAGGATGGTATTCCCTTTGTTCTAGTTTTGCATCATTTGTTTAGTTGTTTTAGTTTGGATCTTTGGCATACTCCTCATCCTTCGTTACAGTTTGTTGCAGGTTGGAGGATCCTTATGGTGTGGGTCGTGGGTGTTGCAAGTGGTCGATGCATTACCCTTCAGGGGTAATTATTGTTACAAAACAAGTTTAGAACTCATTCCTCTATGTGGGTGTTTTGATAGAGCGTGAAGCTCATCATTTGGATGAATACTTGGTTTGGGTTTTAGAGGTTGCGACTATAACGACCTGTTTGTAATTATTGTAAGGAATCAAGAGATGCAATTATATTTTGGGGTTTTTGTTGGGTTGGCGCCTTTGGGACGATACTTGTGTTCTTCAGCACTGTAAATGGATACTTTGGTTTGGTCGTGGTTAATATTATAGACTCTGCATTTTTGTTAAAGATGTTGGGTTTTGGTAAATGGTGATAGCACCATTGCTTGCAATGGTGCATTTGGCTTGTAAACACGACTATGCATTTATTATATATTTTATGGTTGTTAATATGATGCATTCTCTAGGTGTATAAGTTGTGGTTTAAATTTTTTTCTTGGCACTATTTAACTCTGTGTAAACTTCAAGTTTTTGTAATTACTTTCTTAACTATATAATTTAGTAGCATTGTTTGGCTTTTAGATCAATGCCACCACTAGCAATGGCACTCTTTCCATGTAGTGTAGAGACTATGTTGATTATGTTTATTCGTAGTGTTCACTTGGAAATGGCCGTAATTGTTGGGTTTAACTTTAGGAAAATGGATGTCATGGCTAAGATTAGCATAGACGGGGTTTAACTTAATTTATGTTAAGGGTTTGATGTTCTATATGATGGTCATGAGACACAAAATGGATACAACGTGTAAATAATAGCTTGGGCTTTTATTCTTGTGTAGAGATATATTAAAATGTGTTATAGATTGTGTAAATGATTAGTAAATAATATGGGGAAACGTTGATAGAGAACCAGTTTCGATCTATGTTTAATATTATGGCATTTGATTTTTATAGCGTAGACTATGTAGATTATTTATTGACTAATACAACATTAGAATGCTGCTAAATAATCCTACAGGATTCAATGTTGATGATGATGATGGTTAACGTCCACTCATACCAAATTTTTTTCTACCCGACCCAAAGAAAGCATTATTTAGTTTGTTTTAAAATTGTATTTCTATGCTCGAAGAGAATGGAAAGAAGCGTCCCGAGCTCACTATAATTTTGAAAAGTTAAAAGGCTCTGAAGGTCAGGATTACAACAAATATTATGAAATTGAGATCTAATGTGGGTGTACGTAGGGAATTCTAAGAGGAAGTGTTTTTCATCTCTAAGGTTCATATTCTCAAACAAATGGCAGATCCTTTATACCCATGGTGTTCAAGGAACTGGCCAACGATCAATTTCACTATGAATAGCTCATGAGAGTTCATTCTTATCTTGACTATAGTAATTTTTTTTCTTTGAACTAGTTAAAACTGAGAGATACTTTTGATCTTCTAGAGTAGGGTTGATGACCTCGTTATAATATATTAATTTTGTCTTATCCTCTAAATATTTCTCACACCACATTTTATCCTTAAACTTCAAAGTGGAAATATTTTTAATGTTATTTATATATACGATGGTTGTAAAGGATGTGTGTAAATAATTTGGTTTGGTATGAATGCCCACAGGATTCGATCATGTGACCCTTTTGCTTATACGATATATGTTAATGAGTTTTATGATTTAAATTTAGGGTAAATTTATTTTGTGGAAAACACTCCTATGAGATATGATTTGGATTATTTTATTTTATGTTTATTTTTATGAAGTATGTAGTGTGGTTACGAAGAAAGAAGCACTTGTGCCCACAGACCTTATAGGTATTCGATAGCTTATCTCTATATTTGATATTATTATTTATTTATAATAATGAGAAGGATTTATTTATAGTTTTGTTGTATTTATAATTAATTTAATGTGTTATCCATTTTATATTTTATGTTATAGTATTCTGCATATATATTAGGTTAATACTATGGATAAAGTAGTTTGGGTTTATTTATATTTAACATAAGCCTGCTGGAAATTAGAAATATGCTAGTAGAGATAATATATATAGGATATGTTTCGAGTAGTTCTAGGTCTTGGAAACAAATTTAAAAATAGGAAATAAATTGCATAAAGGAGTTAAAAAAACAAAACCCTTAAATTATTAGATAGAAGGTGAATTGCATAAATGAACTATAAGACAAACCTTTACATTTATAGACATGAAAAGAACTGTAGAAAATATAATCTAGTTTATAGTAGGAAATTACTACATAAACATTCATAATTAAATCTATTTCAAATAGCAAAACTTGTGTACTTTATAAGGGAACAATCAAGAACCTCATACCTTCAAGATGAAGCTATTTCAATGCCTGGAGACTTGCACACTAAAATAGCTAGTATCAACAAATTCATAGACAGATCTGACCTTTGTATAGATAATTGAATCACTTGGGAACTACTACCTTCCACCCAAACATGAACCGAAATAGTTCCCGGTTTCAAATTTTAATCCCCCGAGCTGGTTCCAACATGGAAGTAGCTTAGAGATACTAAGGTAAGGCTTCCCTAACTGGGATATCAGGTTCTGAATTAGTTCTCCTACTTCCTCTTAGGAAACATTTTCTCGAGGAAATCTCTTGAGAATAATTACATATAATAAATGGAATACCAAAAAGATCCCCAAGCCTCTCTTTGGCTTGGGTTTTTATAGGCAGACTTTTACGTCAAAGGGGCAGTTAAATCAAGAAACATTTGATATCTTGATTCAACCCTTTTTATTTACTTTAGAAAATTTTAACATTTAACTTAGGAACTTTTAACTAGTTCCTATTTGGACTCTTGCATGTAATTTAATATTTAATTATCTTTTAGTAATAATAGTAATAGATGTAGCCTTTTTTATTTGTTGTAGCTATTAGTATTATTACTATGCTTACTCTTTATACATACCATGTATAATATATATATATATATATATATATATATATATATATGTTATAGATGATTTCACCACTCCAGGTGAATCACACTTTGTATGGCCTTTCCTTGTCCCGCTGCAGACTCCTTAGACCGTATGGACCACTTTTTGTCCTTTGACATTTCCTTGATCATCCCTTAAAACATATGAAAAATGATACACGTGACTTTTAAACATATAAGCGCGTACGTACACGGGTTTCACCACTAAAACCGCGTACATCGGGATGTGTTCATAATCCAAATCCTTTTGGAGTTTTCCTTGACATCGATCCAAATCATTTGACTCATGGCCTTCCCTATGCCTTGAGATTGCTTGGATTCAACCTTTCATTACCCCTTTGAAAAGATATATAAGGAACCCCTTGGTACATTGAAGGGAGAAGAGAGAATTGAGAGCAAAGAAACTATAGTCCATTGTTGCCGGAACTTATGCTTGAGTCTGCATCCCTTTGTCCCTTGGAGAACTTTTGTGTTCTTCCCAAGCTTGCCTTTTGCTTGTGAGATTGTTATCGAGAGATGGAGGATTGAAGTGGTGGAGGCCCAAGTGGGCGATTCAGTTTCTCTGGTTCGCAGACATACCGTCATTGGTTGTATCTCGTAATCTCTTATTTATATTAATAGAAATATCTTTTCCTGTCCAATAATGTGTGTTTGAATGAATATTTTATCCATCGGATTATGTCAAATGCTTATACATTATTGATTATATATGCTAGAATATATCTAACACCATGATATTTAGAATGCTTGTATTGTTTACTTATTGTTGAGGAAGTAATCTATCAATTCAAGCTGAAGTTGGAAAGCTCAACGGGGATCTACTTCAACCGTTTGGAATAAGGTACGAGGTCTGATCCTTTAGTGTTAGACATTCAATTTCTATTGCATATTGGAAAGGATTGATTTTTGGAGTCAAACTGTCTATTGTGGTACCCCAAGCCATAGGAATTCTCTCCGTAACATAATTGGCGACTCTGTTGGGGATGTTCCTTGTTTTTCTTTGGGGTTGGGGGCACAATGGGTTTGATATTATTGACTTGCTCTTGGTTTCTCCCTGTTTCTGTGTCACATTTTATAGTATGTTTGTCCATTGACAGTCCCCTTTATTGGTTTGTCCTTGGCCTACTTTTTACCACTACCTTCTCTGTATACACGGGTTTTTGGCTAAAAGCTGCATACATACGTGGATTTTTTGCCAAAAGCCGTGTATATACACATCTGTTCTTTAAAGAGTCATGTACATCCTCCCTTTTGGTGATTTTGATGTTGCAGGAAGTTGTTGGGTGGGTTGTAAGTGTGGTTGGGTCTTCCTTGGGTCCAATGTTGTCTGTTGGATGCTTCTTTTGTGACCAGAGACCGCTTTTTCATTGATTTTTCTGTGAAAGTAGTTTTAGTCATTTATCCTTTTTTGTTTCGTCATTAGTGCATTACTCTTTTTGTCTCGGTGTCTTGCTGGGCTTGTATTTTATACTTGTTGCAGAGACTGAGAGTTTTAGATGATTTTTATTGCATTTTTCATTCTTTTATATTGAAAAATACAAAGTAGTTGCACTCTTAGTTGCATCTTAGATATGGATTTGAGGAGGTAGTTGCATTGGATTGCTTGGATGAGAGTTGTATTTAGGATTTCATATAGGAAGGATTGCATTGGCATTCAGAAATGAATATATATTTATGCATCTCATGTAGTGGCATACCCTATTTTTCATTTGACAAAGATTGCACTTAGCATTGTTTGTTATGGTGTGCATATTTATTTCACTGTTGAGTCATAATGTCATTAGTTGCACGGCCATTTCCCTTTGAGTAATTACAGCCAACTAAAATCAACGCATAATTTAAAATGTGTTACACTATTTTCTTTGATAGGGTACACCAACAAGCTTAGGTTTTAGGGTCTTGGAATAGTTCATTGTGAGTCAATTCTCCAAGACCACTAAACAACAACATGTATGTGTCTATCCAGGTGAGTGTGTGAAATCCTTGATATAACCAGTGTTTCTCAGGATCCTCCTCTCAAAAGAGAATTAAGCACAAGGTAGTGTTAGTGGTTATTGATTGGGATGACCCCTAGTCATAACCGAGTAACATTGG
Organism: Pseudotsuga menziesii; assembly: GCA_001517045.1. Lineage (NCBI taxonomy): Eukaryota > Viridiplantae > Streptophyta > Pinopsida > Pinales > Pinaceae > Pseudotsuga > Pseudotsuga menziesii. The sequence goes on along the minus strand of LPNX010729331.1, from coordinate 273,088 downwards.
AGATATTTCCAGGATTGTATTCATATCTGGGGTCTCTTTCGAGAGTTTTGGGCTTTTCTACCCTACCCATATGGTCAATCCCACCTGCGATTGTCCACCTGAGCATTGATTATATTGAGGGGACCTTAGTGGCCTTACCTAGGATATCGATGGGGTACTTTGTAGGGGTTATTTTGCAGGTGTCCCGGCCAGGTTGGGGTCAAACAACACATTCACTTTACGTGTTGAAGCTGAGGGCCACAATAATTCGTTATGTACCTCTGCTTGTAGTGTATGGGAGTTTCAAGCCTCTCTTAGGCGAGACATACCTGCTACATTCAGGAGCTCATATGTTCTCCCATGAGTTTGCTTGTATTTTGGCTGTATATTTTGTTAGGTGTGTGCTCTTTGTGCACTATTTGGCCTTTGGGATTATGGTTACTTGAGTATATTTATGTTCTCTTGAGTTTGGGTCCTTTTATTTTCGGTATGCCTGGTATCTTATCACCCATCCTTGGTGCTAGTATGGACCCTGGTGTTAGACTTGGGAGCATCACAACCCCTTACCCTGCTCATTGATTAGAAGTGGTCACATTATACCCTCTACTCCATTTATGAAGGATGTTGAATCCCTTCTCTTGGTCTTTACATCAGTGGTCACCCTCATGGGGGTGGTAGTGGATGCATGAACGTTGGGTCTACACCTTAATTTCCTTTTTATGTCCCATCGTTCACTGCATTGTTTCCTTTGGGTGCATTTTTCATGATCATTCCTCCCTATTTCCTACAGTTTGGATTCTGTATTGACTATTTCAAGTTGTTTTGGACTAATATGGTTGTCATGTAGGGTCCAGTTTTTGTACACTCTCTCTGAGGTTTCAACCCATTCATGTCTATCATAGGTATTATGTATGAACTGGCATATAGGTTAGGATTTCATATCCATTTGCACTTATGCATTGCCTGATGACCATTCAATATTAACCTTAGGTATGAACCCATTCCATGGTATCATAGAACCTGCGTGCTGCTCTTAGAAGTGGTACTATGTGAATGGTAGAGCTTTCCTATACATGGGTTTCCTAGTTAGCTCCCTTTTGCATTTGGTACCCATGCTCTGAGTCCTCTCTTAGGTCTGGGAGTTCCTCTTTAGTCCCACCATGTCCTTGAGCAAGAGCTTCATACTCCTCTTGAACTTCATGCTCGCCATTTCCCTGGGACTCCCTCATGTCAAGTTGTGAATGCATTATCATGAGCTTTGCTGGCCTTATTGAGCTTTATGCCGGCTCGCCTGACATTGTGTTTCAGCCATATATCCTGAGCTTGTCTCATGTCTATCCATGCAGAGCCATTTTTTATATCCTTCGTAGCTTGATTTCCTTTTTATCGGGAGAGGATTTTCCCCCAAGTGTCGATATCCTACACATGTATCCTTGCATTGAGCATAGGTATGTTCCACTTCTTGGAACTAGTTTGTTTGCCCTTATGACACTCGTCTCCTCCTATTCTGTAACTATAAAGCTATTTTATTCTTTTTTCAAGCTTTTTAAATATCTGAAAAAGTCCAAAACAAATAAAAAAACCAAAAATCCAGACAAGGAAATATGTATCTTTGGAAGCTGTCGAGTCGTGTCACCTTCGAATAGAGAACTGTATATCACATCCATTGGTTGGGTTATAGTTTGAATTTAGGAGCTGTACTCATTTATCTGAGTATATCTCCACCAACTGGTTAAGCTTCCAGTCCCTATCGAGCCTCTGTTGATGCCTCCTGTGTCGCAAAGATGTCCTAGTTTGTATATCGAGTCTATGCTACCTTCATTCAGTCACCATACACTGTTATGCTCTTGTTCGAAGGAAGTTGAAACTTGAGTTGGCCATTCCTTAGTTATATTTACTTTGCATGTCGGCCATTCCCGGTACAGTTACTGGTTCGTGCACCTTACGATCGAGTCCTTCCACATTATACAACTTTGCTGAGTACCTCATGTTGGATGATGGGGGATGCCTTAATGCCCTCCTTCCAGCAGATTTCATCCCGTCGAATTCAGATCATTTATTATGGGATTGGAATCTAGAGTCCCTTAGAGTCCATCAGTGGCAGGTTCTCTCGCCATCGATAGTTTTTGGGAATACGTCAATTTCCCCTGATCGATGGATCCTCTTAAGTGTTTGACCTCAACACGTTTATTCACACTTGTTAGTTTTCACTCTAGTACCTTGATTCCGATTTTCATTATCGGGGGGTGATCTCGCGTCTGTTAACGGTATACATTAAGGACCGGTAATTAGACGATGGACTACTAGGTTCAAGCTCGACACCTCTATTTGCATAGTAGGAAATGTACTCGTAGTGTTTTGTGTAGAAGACTTTCTAGATTGGTGGCATCTCTTATATGCTACCTCCTTGATCATGCCAGTGTTCATGAGATTTCATCTCTCATGATTTGATTCCAGTATATGTCAGATATTTCCAGCCACTATGGAGATCCTGATCTGTTATATCTTCAGCCATTATGGAGATCATGGTCCTATGTATATCTTCATCATGGATATTCTGATCTATGTATATTGTACGTGGCGATGACCCCATATGTGATATCATGTATCATACCTATTCATGGCCATTGTGCTCTTATGTATTTGGGACTACTATATGTACTTGCAGTTATATGTAGAGTTGTATTATTGTACTATGCTGATTGGGTGGCTGGTCTTCCATTTGGGATCCTTCATCACTCCACTTCTGGTATGGAATTATAATGTATTTCGGCCATCGTATGACCCCTCTGTCCTCACACATTAGGGGGCATCTATTATAGTTGATTTCACCACTCCAGGTGAATCACACTTTGTATGGCCTTTCCCTGTCCCGATCCAGACTCCTTAGACCCTATGGACCACTTTTTGTCCTTTGATGTTTCCTTTATCATCCCTAAAAACATATGAAAAATGATACACGTGACTTTTAAACCTATAAGCGCGTACGTACGCGGGTTTGACCACTAAAACCGACTACATCGATATGTGTGCATAATCCAAATCCTTTTGGAGTTTTTCTTGACATGGATTTGACTCATTTGACTCGTGGCCTTCCCTATGCCTTGAGATCGCTCGGATTCGACCTTTCATTACCCCTTTAAAAAGCTATATAAGGAACCCCTTGGTACATTGAAGGGAGAAGAGAGAATTGAGAGCAAAGAAACTATAGTCCATTGTTGCCGAAACTTATGCTTGAGTCTACATCCCTTTGTCCCTTGGAGCACTTTTGTGTTCTTCCCAAGCTTGCCTTTTACTTGTGAGCTTGCTATCGAGAGATGGAGGATTGAAGTGGTGGAGGCCCAAGTGGGGGATTCAGTTTCTTTGGTTCACAAGCATGCCGTCAGAGGTTGTATCTTGTAATCTATGATTTATATTAATAGAAATATCTTTTCCTGTCCAATAATGCGTGTTTGAATGAATATTTTATCCATGGGATTATGTCAAATGCTTATACATTATCGATTATATATGCTAGAATAGATCTAACAACATGATATATAGAATGCTTGTATTGTTTACTTGTTGTTGAGAAAGTAATCTATCAATTCAAGCTGAAGTTGAAAAGCTCAACGGGGATCTACTTCAACCGTCCAGAATAAGGTACGAGGTCTAATCCTTTAGTGTTAGACATTTAATTTCTATTGCATATTGGAAAGGATTGATTTCTGGAGTCAAGTTGTCTGTTGTGGTACCCCAAGCCATAGGAATTCCGTAACAATATATATATATATATCAATTGTTAGCATTTTTTCTTTAGGTATCATATAACATGATCCCTAAAGTTATGACACTTTCTTTATGAAGGCCTTCAAGTAGGGGTAGGTCTACTAGGTTACGCAACTCTAAACCTCCTTGCATGTTGGATTCCCTCGTATAACATGGTAGTTATTTAGTACTTGATGGGATACATAAATTCAAAATTTCATTTAATCACTTAAAAATAAGTAAGATGAGATCGATGTTTTATTCATGCGACATATTAATTCTTTTTAGTAACTTGTCACTCTTATCGAGAGCCGATACTCAATGCTAAAAATAGGGGGTTACAAACTTAATGATATTCCAAAGCTCTTCGCTCAACACTAATGCTAGGATGTACTTATACGATACACCTAGGGATAGAATGGCCAAGGATCCGATGTCCTAGATCTTAAGCTCAACATCAACTTGGAAGGCTCCAAAGCTTGTGCCCAACACTTCCAATTTATATTTTCATGTGATCCAGACCTTCATGCTCAACACAAATGTCTCAAAACTCAATTTCTCCAGAGCTTATTTCTCAACACAAATATAAATACTCAACTCCTCTAGATATTCTCGCTCAACACAATACATCAATTACCGATGTGCTCCAAAGCTCATTTCTCAACAAAAAAACATCTGATCAATCATGTTCTTCAGGGTCCACGCCCAACACATGAAAACATATATATATATATAACATATGTTGTCAAGGCCCCAATTTTGAAAAAAAAATATTATCTTATGTGATTTTATTTAAAGACAATATGTTAAATTTTATGCTAAGTTGTAATTCATGACTCAGCAGAGTCAATTATAGTCTGAATATTTTAAATTATAAATAAATAAAGGTGGAGACAACATCTTAGGAGAGTTGTTAAAAGAGTGTTTACCGGTCAAATTGGTGGAGGAGACAGGGTGGAGAGTAAACAGACATGTGGCAACATCCTCAAACCACTTCCAACTGTTGAAGGTGGCAACCTCCCTACATTTGGGGTCATGATTCCCCAAGAAGGTGGGATCATAGAAGGTGGCTCAATTAATGACAATTGACCCAAAATACCTAGGCAATCTTTATAAAAATACCCATTGAAGAGAGCTGAGGCTGCTCATTATAGAGAAGTCTTCATTCATGTGAATGTACTTTAGAGAAATTCAATGGAAGGGAATTGTGGAAAGATTTTGAGGGGTTAACTGCTAAGTGATAAAGGGTAGCTTTTCAGCTGAAGGATCTTACTGCTGAGTGCAAAGTGTTTACTGAGACATTGGAATAGACTATTGTTTGCTTGCTCCACCAGTTCTCAGTTAAGAAGACTAGAAACAAGCTCAGGGGTCCTGAGGAAGTGTTTTTTGAGAGATCTCCAGGAATTTCGTAGGGAGAAACGACCTCCTAACGCTGTTGTTTTCCATCCTAGTCAGGTTCTTCAATTCTTTTGTTTTACTGTGTTAGATAGTTAAATGTGAATCTGACTATTAAATGATTGTTAAATATTTAGTTGTAAAATGTTAGAGTTAGTAATATTTTAGATTATCAAAGACATGAATATGAAATAGATGGAAAATACTTCTAATCGATGTTTTTCCACGCTTGGAAGGAACATATCGTACTCTAGGACAGACAAAGTATTTAAACTAGATGAAGGAAATGATAAGAAGCTGAAATGAATAGATGTATTTTGCATTTCATAATAGCAGAGTAATTCATTGTTGTATGTAGGTTATTATCAAAAAGATCAATATCCAGGTTATCTATGTTCCTGTTTATGTAAATATACTGATAATGAAATAGCAGTATTCCATTACAGGTAGAAGAATTATTATGTTAAGAAAATACCCTAGTAGATAAGATGTTATGTTTATACAGAGTACATTATTTTTTTTATTCAAATTAAAATCTGTAGGAGGGTAAGATGTGTTATGTTGTACATATATAATTTCTTGTGTTTATTTAATAACCAGTTGCATATGCAGTAGAAGAAACACAGTTAAACTACTTTGTTTACATTCATTTCAATAAAGATAAAACTACTATTCATATAGTTTATATACTTATAATATTAACTAAACTAAGACTAACAGTTACTATTACCGAGGGAGAGTATTATGAAAAGTATTTATCTTATCGAAAATAAACTTGTTTGGGAATCTAATTTTTTTATCTTCAAATAACACTTTGTATTATTTTAGTAGATAAAAACCATAATAATACGATAATAACCAGTATGAAAATAAATATTTAAAACAAGGGTTTCATTCAGGAAACGCTAGCTCGTAATTCTTGAGCACAAAAAGTAAAACAACTTATGACATGACTGAATGCCAAGCTTAAAACTATTAACAATAATCTAATGCAAATAATAAATAGTAAAATTATTATTTCACTGTCGAAGAGGGTAAAAACCCTAAGTTACACAGAGTCACAAAGTATTATGCAAAACGAGTCTGAGCTCAAAGGGAATCTTTTAAAATTAAACCGAGTGTATTGCTTGACATGCCATAAGGCTATAACTTAAAGATTGTACAAAAACCAGCTCTGAGCTGGTGTGCCCATATCGTGGCATGGGTTAATAAACAAAATTAATAGTCTAATTATCAAAACCTACATCATTGTAAAATCCTTTTAACACAAGAAAAGAGCATTTACAAGTCACGGCATTGCGTCGTAGTCACCCTGCTGTAAGCGAGGGTTTTAAAAACAAAACAAAATTTATAAAATGAAGACCAACAACCCAAGACTAGGGAAGACCAAGGCCGTAACTCCTTCCAACTGCGAACAATTCCCCTAATTCTGTACAAGCAGGGAGAGCCATTTTATAACCGAGGCTTACCGATATACTGAACGTCAGTCCAAAGGTGAAGTGGTTCCTTCCAAATGTTAGGAAAACTATCACATGCAAAATGAAAACCTAAATATAATTAAAAACTTGAATGTAGAGTTGAAACTAGAATTTCTTTATATCTTTCAACTTTTTAAAAGTGGTGTGTTACCTGTAATGTTGAAAATCGAGGTCACAAATAAGGTAGGCCGACACCACGAGCACAACAACCTTTGCATTCACCTGAGAAGGATGTAGCTAAGTCCAAGTTATTATCTACCTCAACAACTAGAGCAAGTGCAAAAAATGGAAATGGCCAAACCACGACTTCAATACTGAAACTACTGACTTTGTAAACACTACCCTCATGCATAGCAAGATTTGGTTACAGAAATCAACTCAAGCACGAGCTGTGAATTTCACAACTCTCACTCTAAGCAACGGCTCTTCGAAAATGTGTAGAGAGTGGAGCTAGAGGCGAGCATTTGCAAGCCCTCATGGCCACAACAAACCCAACAATGTGGATACCAAAACCCTTGCCGAACAATGAGGAATAGGGTTGCAAGATAAAGATTATAAGTCATGTATTGCATGGCGAGGAGAGTTCCACATGTCCACAAATTTTTTCACATCACGGTGGGTTCATTTGTATAGTCCCCACTGCAATAATTTGAATCAAATAATTGTTAATTATTTACATCTTTACACACAATGACAATGTATTATATGCATAAGGTCAAAATCGTATCTTTACCCTGAAGTCAGCCATGGTAATGAACAAGGATTATGCCATCGTTAACCTAATGTTTAAACCATGAAATCATTTGTGGTAAGAACCATTTTATTTATGAATTCGATGCCCTTGTTTAGGGAAGATCATATAAGTTTTCTTAATCAAACTTGTAAGAAAAATATTAAGAGGATAGTAGATTGCTAATGCCTTTATTGACTTGTTCTTATAATCATGAACTATGATTGTTTAAGTTATGAGAACTAGACTTGAATCAATAAAGTGTTTATAGATATGGTTAATATATATACACTTAAATAGCTCCTACACTTTTAAGTGACCTACAGTACTGGATGTAGGATAGATATCTTATAAACACATAATCTTTGGTCTCCATAATTTCTACCAAGCTGTAAGATGTATCCAATCAAGGTTAAGTTAGAAATTGGGAGTTTAGGATAGTAAATTATCTAGGATTTGAATGCACTACCTTTACATATAAGTAAATAGTAGGGTAATGTGAAGTTGTCGCATTATGTTGATCATGAAAAAACAATGCGAATTCAAGTCACAACTTGATGATTTTTATGCAAAGGATACCTTATAATTTACAAGCAATGTTAAGCTGATAAATGTACTTTACTGAATCCTAATTGAAAATAGAGCTAAAAAGTACATAGTAGGCTCATGTTCTGAAAGGCTTAGGTTTATTTATGAATGATAAGTAGTGTTTTAATTATTAAAATAATAATAGCAATAAACTCTCTGTTAGAGAAAGAGTTATAATACAAAATCATGAGCTCAAGAAGAACTCAAAATAATTTAGAGTGAAGATAGAAAGAGGTTTTATCTATCTTAAATATATATCTGTTAATAGACAAATAGTAGGATGAAGTTAATAACCCTTATGACACAAAGATTAAGTAAGATCATATTTGTGAATCAAGTAAAAGAAACATTACTTTACCTTGCAGGACCTTGAGTCTTCTAAGCAAACGTTTACTCTAGCAGTACTTTTATGTTAAAACAAGTATATCTAGTTTAATTCCTTAATAAACTTTTACTGGGTCAAAATGTTACTTGTCAATCCTGTAAAGATCCAAAAATCTAGATACGTTAGCAATTGCTAAGTAAGCCTTGGCTAGAAAGTGACTCCTAACCTACTTGACATTCAAATCATCAGTACAACTAAATATTTGAATCCACATTACTCACATCACATATCAAAATTAAAACAACATTAATTTATATGTGTTAAAGTTAATGGTTACTTTTATTATCTATTTCATTTCTTCTATTAGCTGCTAGCAGTTATCCAACTGCATCTATGAACATTTTATGTTATCTCAAAATTTTAAATTTTTATGAAAATTTGGGGTTTTGACATGTGGTATCAGAGCACAAGGTTCAAACACTAGTCCTTGATGAATACCAACTAGCTTTTATGAAACAGTAAATTGAATTATTATGCTGATGTATTTTCTTTTAAATGTTATTCATCAGAGAAATTGTTTCTAAAGTTTAACAAACATGTATGGAAAGGTTGGAAGAATATGCAAAGGAGGAATCTCCATTTACTAAACCAGAAAACTTACTAAGAGATCCAATACCAGAATATTTAATCACAAACTCCTCAGAACTATTACAAATAGTAAAAGACCTAAAATCTGAAATGGAATCTGTAAAATGAGAGAATGAAAGGATTTCGAGGGATCAAGAGGAGCTAAATCAAATCCTAACAGAAATGTTTCAAACTGAGGGTAGGGGTAGAAGAACTGAATCAGAAGATACAAGTCATCAAAATAAATTTAAAAAGATGAAACATGCTAAAAATGAAAGCAGTTCATCTTCAGAGGTGTTTGGTGAACAACGTAATTTGCATTCTACTACTGATAGTAGTGATGACAATCATTACACTAAAAAGAGGAAATACAAACCTTATGAGGAAATTTCTGGGGAATTCAAAAAGATAAAACCACCAAATTTCAATGGAGATACTGAGAAGGGAGAGGAAGCAGAATCCTAGTTATCTGGGATGAAGAAGTAATTCCAGATATATAACTATTCTAACCAATTAAAGGCTAGAATGGGTATCTACAATCTCTTAGGAAAGGATGACATTTGGTGGAAGGACTTGAAGAGAGTTAACATAATAAAAGAGAAGAATGTAAATTGGAGTACCTTCAATAGGTACGTTAAAAACAAATTTTTGTCTGAGCAATACTATGAAGAGAGAGCAAAATAATTTTATAATCTTAAATTAGGATAAATGACAATGAAAGATCTGAATAGCAAGTTTTTAAGTCTACTTAAGTACGTTCCATACCCTATATATGAGAAACCAAAGGTACAACAATTCCTCAGCTATCTACCTTATCATATTAAGGGCGGGATTGAGTATGATAACCAAATACTTTGGAAGAATCCATGGGGAAATCCAACTTCTGTTATGAATAGAATCGGAAGAAGGAAAGCATAGCCAACTGGAAGGCCAAGAAGAATAATAATCAGTATGATCAAAAGAAGAAAGACTTTGTGCCCAACAGAAATTATAAGAACAATAAGGCCAGAAATTTTCCAAACAAAAATTTCCAAGGAAATAAGAATAATTCACCAAGCAATCTGAATAATTCAAAAGGTAAAGAATTTGCTAATAAACATGGTAATTACACCAAGAAATTTGAGCGCAAAGAACCTATAAAGTGTTTGGAGTGTAATGGCCCACACTATGCATCAGTCTATTCTAATACGAAAAAGACCATCAGTAATATTCATACCATACAAGAGGAGATGACTGTTGGAGAATTAGCGAGGACTATGCCCAAAATCAATGTAGCCTTGGAGAATTGAAAAGAAGAATATCAAACTTCTATGGTGGAAGTATAAGGTATGATAAATCAAACCCTATAACTATTTTGACTAATCCATGAGCTAGTCTCAGTTATATTTCACCTAAAATGGTAGAAAAATGTAAGTTTCCTATTGAAAAATTTGAAAATTCTTGGTTAGTTCAGTTAGCCATTGGTGCTAAAAGAAAGGTAACTTGTTTTGTAAAAGAATGTATAGTAGTTATGGATCATTTTGAAACTGTTGTAAAGCTTAATGTATTTCCTCTTGGTTCTTATGATTTAGTGATTGGTGTGGATTTGTTAGAACAACATAGGGTAATTTTAAATTGTTATGATAAAGCCTTTACATGTTTAAACAGTGATGGAAAACCAATGAGTGTAAACGGATTTCCTAGAAAAACCACCATAAGGCATATTTCTGCTCTACAACTTAAGAGAGATGTTAGGAAGGGTTGTAAATATTATGTAGTAACAATAACCGATGAGGAGAATCTAAATAATATAGATAAATTGAAATTAGAAGACATACCGGTCTTAAGAGAATATGTTGATGTATTCCCTAAAGAAATTCTAGGACTACCTCTGAAAAGGGAATTGGATTTCACCATTGATCTGGTACCTGGTGTAGTAGTTATCTCAAAGGCCCCTTATCAAATGAACATTCTTGAACTTAATGAATTAAAGTCTTAATTAAAAGAACTAATTGGTAAAAAGTATATTTGAACTAGTGTGTCTCCCTGGGGGGCACCTTTCATCTTCATTAATAAAAATGGCGGAACCATGCGACTTTGCATAGATTACCATCAATTGAATAAGACGACCATTCAAAATCGATACATGTTGCCCCGTATAGATGATCTGTTTGATCAACTACATGAAGCACAGTGTTTTCGAAAATAGATTTAAGATCTGGATATCATCAAGTCAGCATTAAAGATGAAGACATCTTTAAAACAACTTTTAGAACTCAATATGGCCATTACGAGTTTGTTGTCATGCCATTCGGGCTTACTAATGCCCCAGTTGTTTTTATGTGTATAATGAAAAACACTATGCATAAGTATCTATATAAGTTTGTGTTCGTGTTCATCCACGATATATTAATCTATTCAAAAACTGAAGAAGAACATAAGGAACATTTAAAAATTGTTTTGCAAGAGTTATGAGATCATAAACTCTTTGAAAAGTTTAGTAAATGTTATTTCTTCAAGGATAAGATTCAATAATTAGGTCATGTGGTGACCAAGGAAGGTATTTTAGTAGATCCCGAAAAGATAAAGGCGATCGAAGATTGGCTGGTTCCTAAGGATGTAATTGATGTTCGATATTTCATGGTAATTACCGATTACTACCGGAGGTTCATTGAAGGTTTTTTGAGGATTGTGAATCCAATAACTTCTTTGAAGAAGAAAGGAAATAAGTTTTATTGGAACCAGAAATGTGAGGAAAGCTTTAAAAAGTTGAAAAATTTATTAACCAGTGCACCTATTTTAAGAATAACTAATCCAAATAAAGAATTTGTAGTGTGCATTCATGCCTGCAATGATGGCTTAGGTGGTGTTCTGACTTGAGAAGGGTGTGTTATTGCCTATGAGTCAAGAAAATTAAAAATTCATAAAAAAAATTATGCAACTGATGATCTGGAATTAGCAGGTGTTATACATGCTCTAAAGATGTGGTGACATCACCTAATTGGCAAAAAATTTATTGTAATGACTGATAATAAAGGATTAAAGTATTTGTTACATCAGTCTAATTTAAATGCCAGACAAGCTAGGTGGATAGCTTTTCTAAGTGAGTATGATTTTTAAATTTAGCACATTAAAGGTAAAGAAAATAAAGTTGCCGATGCATTAAGTAGGAATGCAAGGTTGAATTTTACAGCAGTTATGAACACTTATACTACATATTTGGATGAACAACTTAAAGCAGGAATAGAACAAGATGAAATTTACCAAAATTTACAAGCTAAAACTAAAGAAAATCCAACGGAAAGCTTAAGTAAAGGGTACAGTTTGAATACAAAAGAATTTTTAATGTATAAAGAAAGAATGCACGTCCCTAATGTACCTAAAGTTAAGCTGTTAACTTTGGATGAAATTCATAAAACTCCATACTCAGGTCATCCAGGCTATCAAAAGACTATAACTCTGCTAAGAAAAGAATATTTTTGGTCAAATATGAAGATTGAAGTAGCAGAGTATATTGCTAGGTGTTTTGAATGTCAGCAGGTGAAAATTGAACATCAACACTTGGCTGGATTACTTTAGCCATTACCCATTCCTAACTGGAAATCAAAGATAACCAGTCTCGATTTTGTTAATGGACTACCTAGAAATCAGAATATAAATGATTCTATCATGGTAGTAGTCGATAAGTTAAGTAAAGTAGCTCAATGTATACCCGTTAAAACTACATATAAAGTTGCAAATATAGCTGATATATTTCTAAAACAGATTTCCTGATTACATGGAATACCAAAAGTCATAATCTCAGATAGAGATCCTAAATTTACAGGAAACTTTTGGAAATCTCGGTTTAAAGGATTAAACAATACTTTAAATTTTAGTACTTCGTTCCATCCTCAAACAGATGGACAAACTAAAAGAGTAAACCAAGTACTGGAATATTTATTAAGAATATATGTGAAAGACTAGCCAGGTAAATGGGAGGATTATTTCATCTGGTAGAATTTGCTTATAATCATAATTATCAAGCATCAACCAGATTTAGTCCTTTGAAAATTTTGTATGGAAGGAAATGTAATTCTCCTATCTCTTGGAGTAATCGAGTGGATAGATTGGTATTAGGTCCTGAACTATTAAAGGAAATGGAAGAAATTGTAAAGAAGGTACAAGGTAATCTGAAAGTGGCATAGGATCAACAGAAAAGTCAAGTAGACCTTAAAATAACTCCAAAAGAGTTTCATGTAGGTGAACATGTGTTCATCAAGGTGAGGCCCAAAAAGAGAGTTGTACAAAACTAGCACCTCGTTACTGTGTTCCATTTGAAATTTTGTCCAGGATTGGACAAGTAGCTGATCAATTAGCATTACCACCAAATTTAAGAGTACATAATGTTTTTCACATTTTTGTATTAAAGAAATATGTTCATGATGCTACTCATGTTGTTAACTGGAATGATGTACAAGTGGAACTATAAGGATATTTTCTAGTGGAACCAAACTGTATCCTTGGGCGGAGGGAGATCACACCTTGGAACCACACCATTAGACACATGAAGGTGCAGTGGAAGCACCTTAGTCTAGAGGAAACCACCTAGGAATTGGAAAGTAATATGTGAGATTCATATCCAATTCTGTTCTAGGAGAATTCTGAGGATGAAGAATAAATAGCATCGAGGAAAATGTTATGTTTTAAGGGGGTGTGTATGTCACATGCCTCAATTTTGAAAAAAAAACAATATTATCTTATTTGATTTTATTTAAAGACAATATGTTAAATTTTATGTTAAGTTGTAATTGATGACTCAATAGAGTCAATGATATTAATGTAATTCTGAATATTTTAAATTATAAATAAATAAAGGTGGAGACAACAGCTTAGGAGAGCTGTTAAAAGAGTGTTTACTGGTCAAATAGGTGGAGGAGACTATGTGGAAAGCAAAAAAACATGTGGAAGCATCCTCAAACCACTTCCAACTATTGCAGGTGGAAACCTCCCTACATTTGGGTTCATGATCCCCCAAGAAAGTGGGATCAGAGCAGGTGGCTCAATTAATGACAACTGACCCAAAAGACCTAGGCGATCTTTATAAAAATACCCATTGAAGAGAGCTGCGGCTACTCATTCTAGATAAGTGTTCATTCAAGTGAATGTACTTCAGATAAATTCAATGGAAGGGAATTATGGAAAGATTTTGAGGGGTTAACTGTTAAGTGATCTAGCACATATTTTCAGCTGAAGGATCTTGCTGCTGAGTGCATAGTGTTTACTGAGTCATTGGACTAGACTATTGTTTACTTGCTTCACCAGTTCTCAACCAAGAAGACCAAAACTAGGCTCGAGAGTCCTTAGGAAGTGTTGTTTGAGAGCTCTCAAGGATTTTGGTAGGGAGGAATGGCCTCCTAATGCTGTTGTAGTATTCCATTACGAGTAGAAGAATTATTATGTTAAGAAAATACCCTAGTAGATAAGATGCTATGTTTTTACACAGTACATTATTTTTTTTATTCAAATTAAAATCTGTAGGAGGGTAAGCTATGTTATGTTGTACATATATAATTTCTTGTGTTTATTTAATAACCAGTTGCATATGCAGTAGAAGAAACACAATTAAACTACTTTGTTTACATTTAGTTCAATAAAGATAAAACTAATATTCATATAGTTTATATACTTATAATATTAACTAAACTAAGACTAACATTTACTATCAACCAGGGAGAGTATTAGGAAAAGTATTTATCTTATCGAAAAAAACCTTGTTTAGAAATCTATTTTTTTATCTTCAAATAACACTAGTAAAAATTATTTCTATCATTTCAGAAGATTAAAACCATAAGAATACAATAATAACCAGTATGAAAATAAATATATAAATCTAAGTAAAAACAGTTCCACAACAGGTTTATACCTGCAAGAGCAATTACAGGGTCGAAACCCTATATTAAATTCATTGTTTTAATAAACAATGAAGCTATAATTCTATTATTTGGAACATTATCATTAAACAAATTGAACTATTGTAGACTGGTTACAGTATTCATAAGAAATATATATAAACAGAGACAAATTTAAGAAATATTATTATACACAGATATAATATTATCTTAAAACAATATTTGTTTTACAAGTAATAGAACCTACTTAAATAAATTAAAAGAAATATTTAAACCAAGGGTTTCATTCAGGAAACCCTAGCTCGTAATTCCTGAGCCAAAAAGTAAAACAACTTATGCCATGACTGAATGACAGTCTTAAAACTATTAGCAATAATATAGTCCAAATAATAAATAGTAAAATTATTATTTTACTGTCGAAGAGGGTAAAAACCCTAATTTACATAGAGTCGCAAAGTATTCTACAAAACGAGTCTGAGCTCGAAGGGAATCTTTTAAAATTAAACCCAGTGTATTGCTTGATAGGCTGTAAGGCTATAACTTAAATAGTGTAAAAAAACTAGCTCTGAGCTAGTGTTCCCATATCGTGGCATGGGTTAATAAACAAAACTAACAGTCTAATTATAAAAACCTACATCATTGCAAAATAATTTTAACACAAGAAAAGAGCATTTACAAGTCATGACATTGAGCCGGAGTCACCTTGCTATAAGCGAGGGTTTTAAAAACAAAACAAAACTTATATAGTGAAGACCAACAACCCAAGACTCGGGAAGACCAAGGCTGTAACTTATTCCAATTGCAAACATTTCCCCTAAGTCTATGCAAGCAAGGAGAGCCATTTTATAACCTGGGCTTACCGGTAGACTAAACTTCGGTCCAAAGGTGAAGTGGTTCCTTCCAAATGTTAGGTGAACTATCAACTACAAAATTAAAACCTAAACATAATTAAAAACTTGAATGTATAATTGAAACTGTAATTCCTTTATAGCTTTCAAATCCTTAAAAATGATGTGTTACCTGTAATGTTGAAAAGCGATCTCAAAAAGAAGGTAGACCGACACAACAAGCACAACAACCTCCGCATTCACCTAAGAAGGAGGTAGTTTAGTCCGAGTTATTATCTACCTCGACAACTGGAGGAAGAGAAAACAATGGCAGTGGCCAAACCACGACTTCAATACTAAAACTACTGACTGTGTAAACACTACCCTCACGTACAGCACGATTTGGTTACAAAAATCAACTCAAGCACGAGCTGTGAACTTCACAACTCTCACTCTAAGCAATGGCTCTTGGAAAATGCACAGACAATGGAGGTGGAGGCAAACAACTGCAAGCCCTCATGGTTGCAACAAACCCAAGAATGCAGAGACTGAAACCCTCGTTGAACAATGAGGAATAGGGTTGCAATATAAATATTATAAGTCACGTATTGCATGGAAAGAACAGTTCGACATGTCGACAAATCTTTTCACATCATGGTGGGTTCATTTGTATAGTCCCCACTACAATAATTCGAATCAAATAATTGTTAATTATTTACATCTTTACACACAATGATAATTTATTATATGCATAAGGTCAAAATCGTATCTTTTCCATGAAGTCAACCTTGTTAATGAATGAGGATTATGCCATCGTTAACCTAATGTTTAAACCATGAAATCATTCCTCGTAAGAACCATTTTATTTATGAATTTGATGCCCTTGTTCAGTGAAGACCATATAACTTTTCTTAATGAAAATTGTAAGAAAAAATATTAAGAGGATAGTAGAAGTTTGAACAACATTACTAATGCCTTTATTGACTTGTTCTTATAATCATGAACTATGATTGTTTAAGTTATGAGAACTAGACTTAAATCAATAAAGTGTTTTTAGATATGGTTAATATATATACACTTAAATAGCTCCTACACTTTTAAGTGACCTACAGTACTAGATGTAGGATAGATATCTTATAAACACATAATCTTCGGACTCCATAATTTCTACCAAACTCTAAGATGTATCGAATCAAGGTTAAGTTAGAAATTGGGAGTTTAGGATAGTAAATTATCTAGGATTTGATTGCACTACCTTTACTTATAAGTAAATAGTAGAGTAATGTGAAGTTGTCGCATTATGTTTATAATGAAAAAAAATGGGAATTCAAGTCACAACTTTACTACTTTTATGTAGAGAATACTTTATAATTTACAAGCGATGTTAAGCTGATAAATTTACTTTACTGAATCCTAATTGAAAATAGAGCTAAAAAGTACATAGTAGGCTCATGTTTTGAAAGGCTTAGTTCTATTTTTGTAATGATAAGTAGTGTTTTAATTATTAAAATAATAATATCAATAAACTCTCATTTCAGAGAAATAGTTATAATACAAAATCATGAAGTCTACTAAGAACTGGAAATAATTTAGAGTGAAGATAGAAAGAGGTTTTATTTATCTTAAAGATCTATCTGTTAAAAGACAAATAGTAGTATGACGTTAATAACCCTTACGACACAAATATTAAGTAATATCATATTTGTGAACCAAGTAAAATAAACATTACTTTACCTTATAGGACCTTGAGTCTTCTAAGCAAAATTTTACTCTAGCAGTACTTTTATGTTAAAAGAAGTATATCTGGTTTAACGCCTTAATAAAGTTTTATTGGGTCAAAATTTTACTTTTCAATCCTGTAAAGATCCAAAAATGCAGATACGTTAGCAATTGCTAAGTAAGCCCCAGCTAGAAAGTGACTCCTCACCTACTTGACGTTCAAACCATCAGTACAGCTAAATATTGGAATGTAGATTACTCACATCACATATCAAAATTAAAACAACATTAATCTATATGTGTTAAAGTTAATGTTTACATTTATTATCTGTTTCATTTTTTCTATTAGCTGCTAGCAATTATCCAACTGCATCTATGAACATTTTATGTTATCTCAAAATTTTAAATTTTTGTGAAAATTTGGGGTTTTGACATATGCCATTGGATTACACCCAATATATCAAACAAATCATCATGTTCATATGCAGTGAGGTATTATACCCAATATATCAAATAAAACATCAAAGTAACATCACAATCAATGGGATTATTTCGATAAGAGTTAGGTTAAAATTTGGGATATTACATCCCTCCCTACTTAGAACAACAGTGTCCCTGGTGTTCTAGCGACTCAGAATGAAATCATGAAACAAAGATGGGTAATCCTTTCTCATGGTGGCTTCATTCTTCCAAGTAGCCTCATGACCCTCGAAGTGGCTCCATTTCACTTTCAAATGGACTATGGTGCACTTCCTGAGCTGCACCTCTCTCTTATCCAGTATATGAAGAGTTTCAGGGGAAAACTCCCCTTCAGGTTCTACCTATAATAAGTGTTTGTGCCAGAAATTGTTCCTAAGGCTAGGGGAACAAGCCAACACAATCTCAAGAGAAAAAATCAATTCAAACTAGGGTTTAGGGTTTTGTTTATGTGTTTTTGGTTGTAAGCTTCAAGATCATGCAGGGAATACATTCAGAGTAAAAGCAACAACTAAATCACAGACATACACTGATGAAGATGCCCAATATATCACAAACATCCAACAAAGAAACTATGCTGTGGTTCATACATTAAAAGATAAGCATTACCAGAAAAAGACATCAACTAGCAATGAAATTACCATTTAAGAAGCAGAACATGCTCAATAACAAATCCAACATATACCAAATGAAGGGTAAAGAGTCATATATTCATATTTTAATCAGTAAATGTATATAAGAGTACAGTACCAGTTCTCTGAACAAGTCTGATAGTACAAGCAGCTAGCAGACCTCGTGATGCTCCAAAAGCAGAACCTTTTTTCTGTCCTTCTGTCCCTCCTTTATAATTACAAAGAAGTGGTTCTATTTCCATTTCATTAGGTCAAAATCGAAACTACCCAGTAGTTACATTAACTAACTAACTCAACTAATTGACTAAAAATAGCAAATCGAATTCCTCGCAAATATGGTGAATTTCTAGAAAATAGGTGTCAAATAAGCCTCCATATCTCTCAATTGGTGACCCCTGTGCAAACAATGAGAGAGGTTTTTGTGAATGGGTCCGTGATGGACAAAAACCTCTCTTTGTTTCTAAAAATGCATCTCCAATCAATCAGAATATTCCCCGCAAAATGAACACTAAAACAGGAAAATATTAAAATTTTAAAATCCCTGAAAAATAGGCTGCAAAGATTAAATTGGATCTTTCAAACCTTGACACTTGTGTAAAAAATGAGCTAGGTTTTTGTGAATGGGTCTGTTATGAACAAAAACCTCTCTTGGGTTTTAAAAATTCATCTCCAATCAATCCGAATCTTCTCCACAATATGAACACTAAAACAGGAAAATATTAAAAATCCTGAAAAATAGGCTGAAAAGATTAAATTGTATCTTTCAAACCTTGACACCTGTGTAAAAACTGAGAGTTTTTTTTTTGAATGGGTATGTTATGAACAAAAACCTCTCTTGGTTTTTAAAAATTCATCTCCAATCAATCAGAATCTTCCCCGCAAGATGAACACTAAAACAGGAAAATATTAAAAATCCTGAAAAATAGGCTACAAAGATTAAATTGGATCTTTTAAACCTTGATAGCTATTGCAAAAATGAGAGAGTTTTTTGTATATGGTTATCTTATGAACAAAAACCTATTTTTGTTTCCAAAAATTCCTCTCTATCAACTCGTGGTCTGCATTTTACTTCAATCACTCAAAACAGGAAAAATAGAGCAGAATTCTGTGCCAAATACCCTGTTGAAAAGCATTTTTCTCTCTCTCCAAGTATCAGCTGATGAAGTGCTATGTAAGATGTATCTTGCAATTTTGGCGAATTTTAAGACATCAAAAAAATTACCAGCAATGAACAATTTCTCTACAGCCTTTTCTTTTCCATCCTTGGCTCCCACAGGGAGGAGTGTTGACAGCACACGAGAACTTCTCAAAGTTATATTGACAAACAGCACAATCCATAAGTCCTTCTTCTCCAACATATTGTTGCAATACTAATGATAGACCTTAGAAAGAAATTTTTGTAAGGAAGGCTTTAAAAGCACAGTCAACAGGCCTGTTTTTAGAATTGGAGGACTTTATGTAATCAGAATAATCTGGTGCAACCAAACAGGTCTCTGAACCTCTGAACACATTGCACTCTATTGCATTATGTTTTGCATATTCTTCACCAACATCTTTCAGCACACCTTCTTTGACCATAGTGGCAAAAGAGCAATGCTTTCCACTGATTTCTGAAAACTTTCTGATTGAATAACATGCACCGAATCCGGCAAGGGTAGGCCACTGCTTTCCAACTGTGATATCCATGTCCATACGGTGACAAATCCCAGCATAAACTTCAATGAATTCCTATGCAAACTGCCCGCCATTTCTGCTCCTTGTAAGTAGAATATGGACTCGAGTTAAATAATCAAAGAGTGGAGGTAAAAGTTGTGAGGAATAATATTTGAACCGAGAAGGGCCACAGCTGTGTAAAGACTTTCACACTTTACTCTTGGAATCATTCCATTCACTATAGAGCCAGCATTAGAGTCTGTGGATAAAGAACCGAGTGCAAAGAATAGAAGCACCAATCCTGTTATGCTTATAGATAATACTTCAGCACAGTGCTTTCCCAGGAGTGGTAAAACGAGCAAAAATAAAGTGCATTAACTGTGCTCAGGAACACACACAGAAACATATCCAGCTCCATAATATTTAATTTAGAATGTCTTCCCTGAAAGTCTTGCCTTATTTTGCTCACTCTCATCATTTGCCAGAAATTTGCATTTAGTTGCCAGAACAGTTGCCAGAATCTCCCTCACATGAGACTGACGCCTGTTTACATGAACAAAAACTTGGCAAAACATATATCAAATGTGACCAATGATTTATTTAACACTTTAGCAGTGAAATCCTTCAAAAAATCAGACTGAAAAATGACCATTCTAGCAAAAAACGATTTTCCTGTAGCGCGCCTTTGTAATTTTTTGTCTCCAGCGCTACAAGAATAATTTTAACACTGTTTTGGTGCTTTTTTACAGCTTTTGGTCATTTTGCATAGAGTTTAAAAGCTGCTTGAGTGATGGCTATGCTTAGAGTATGATTTGTGAATCCACCATTCAATATATTGACCTTTATAACCCTTCAAAAGCTTAAAAGAACAAAACTAAATAAAAATCTGAAGGTAAAAATTGAAAATTTCACTAAAAATCTAAAAATTTTCACAGTAAGAAAAAGAGTAAACTCAAGCAAATATGCAAGCTAAAATAAAAATGACAATCAAACATAAAATTTGAAGAAACAAGTTCCTGACTTAACATCTGGCTCCAGCTGCGGGATGAAGTCCTCCCTGTGAGGCTTCAAGAACCTGTAGACCAGTGCCTTCTGTAACCAAAACTGCTTGCTTTTCTGCAAAACATCCATTGGGCTATGGAGTCTTTATTCAATCCCTCACACACTGATATATACAATGAAAAACAACTCTCTCTCTCTGAGGAACCTTCCATCTACTGAATCAAATCGAAATCCCATTTCCAATGTAACCAAGAAAGAATTTGATCAACCCACCAAAACTTGTTTCCAACTCCAAATATATATATAATCAGAAATATTGGAAAACGTGAAGAGCAGAGATTTAACAACTTATACCCACTTTCATCAAATAATGTCTCTGAAATAACAGATTTATAACTTGGTATTGACTCTAAATAATCTGCTATTGGATCATAAAAATTTCCATGAGTTACCTCTTCCTGCTTTGGCTGTCCATAAGAATATTTTGTTCCATGAATATCAATCAGGCATTGGTGATAAAAGACATCAGGATCAGCCTGAATTTGCTCTGTAAAATTTTGAATAGTATCATCAACAATGTCAACACTTTGAACCTCCTTTTCCACACTGTCTTCAAATGAGTGACTATTAGGCAATGGCTTTTGCTGTTCAAAGATAATAGACTGACTGCATTCTTGAATCTGCTGATCAGATTGTAACTTATCACACATCTCACAGATTTCTGGGTCTTTCTTTTCAATTTCATCATCATATTTATTAAAAATCAGACCATCTTCATAGTGATTTTGAACAGCAGATTTATCATAACCATGAATGTGAACAACTTCTGAAGAAATGTGAACAGCCTGCCCTTCATCAAACTTAGTATCAAAACCAAGAGGAATAGAATCTAATTCACCACAGAATGCTTGTCTTGGAACCCTAATCTCTTCATCATAGCAAGGAGTATTTTGAGAAATTTCTAATGATGATGCTAAAGGTTCATCTTTTCCTTCAATACAAAACTGATCTTTAACACAACACTGATTTTCAAAAGTTTGTTGAACTAGAGATTGATCTTCAAAAGGATTTGCATTCAAACTATTATTAAGGTTGTTGAAATCATTATGAGAAAGTTCCAAACTATCTCTACTGATCTCATCACTTGGACAATCCTCAAACTATC
>LPNX010729331.1:63881-250830 GCA_001517045.1 Pseudotsuga menziesii | reverse complement strand
CAGAAAGAAAAAGGGGTGACAGTGGTTCAAATTAATCAAGGCTGTATAAAGCTAGGGATGACTGAAACCTTCTAATTCTTCTAGCAGCCACTGTGTCAAACGTGGTGAAAATAGCCTTTAAAAAATGATGGTTTAAGTCCACCTCTTAAACCAGTAAAATAGATGAGTATCCCAGGGAAGATATGCTTCAGCTTCGTCCCCGGCAATGGCGCCAAAGATGTTTGTGCCAGAAATTGTTCCTAAGGCTAGGGGAACAAGCCAACACAATCTCAAGAGAAAAAATCAATTCAAACTAGGGTTTAGGGTTTTGTTTATGTGTTTTTGGTTGTAAGCTTCAAGATCATGCAGGGAATACATTCAGAGTAAAAGCAACAACTAAATCACAGACATACACTGATGAAGATGCCCAATATATCACAAACATCCAACAAAGAAACTATGCTGTGGTTCATACACTAAAAGATAAGCATTACCAGAAAAAGACATCAACTAGCAATGAAATTACCATTTAGGAAGAAAAACATGCTCAATAACAAAACCAACATAGACCAAATGAAAGGTAAAGAGTCATATATTCATAGTTTCATTAGTAAATGTATATAAGAGTACAGTACCAGTTCTCTGAACAAGTCTGATAGTACAAGCAGCTAGCAGACCTCCTGATGCTCCAAAAGCAGAACCTTTTTTCAGTCCTTCTGTCCCTCCTTTATAATTACAAAGAAGTGGTTCTATTTCCCTTTCATTAGGTCAAAATTAAAACTACCCAGCAGTTACATTAACTAACTAACTCAACTAATTGACTAAAAATAGCAAATCGGATTCCTGGCAAATATGGCGAATTTCTGGAAAATAGGTGTCAAAGAAGCCTCCATATCTCTCAATTGGTGACACCTGTGAAAAAACTGAGAGAGGTTTTTTTGAATGGGTCCGTGATGGAAAAAAAAATATCTTGGTTTCTAAAAATTCATCTCCAATAAATCAGAATCTTCCCCGCAAAATGAACACTAAAACAGGAAAATATTAAAATTTTAAAATCCCTGAAAAATAGGCTGCAAAGATTAAATTGGATATTTCAAACCTTCACAGTTGTGTAAAAACTGAGAGAGGTTTTTGTGAATTGGTCAGTGATTAACAAAAACCTCTCTTGTTTTTTAAAAATTCATCTTCAATCAATCAGAATCTGCCCTGTAATATGAACACTAAAACAGGAAAATATTAAAAATCCTGAAAAATAGGCTGCAAAGAGTAAATTGGATCTTTCAAACCTTGATACCTGTGTAAAAACGGAGAGAGGATTTTGTGAATGGGTATGATATGAACAAAAACCTCTATTTGTTTTTAAAAATTCATCTCCAATCAATCAGAATATTCCCCGCAAGATGAACACTAAAACAGGAAAATATTAAAAATCCTGAAAAATAGGCTGCAAAGATTAAATTGGATCTTTCAAACCTTGATAGCTGTTGCAAAACTGAGAGAGGTTTTTGTATATGGGTATCTTATGAACAAAAATATATTTTTTTTTTCCAAAAATTCCTCTCTATCAACTCGTGGTCTGCATTTTACTTCAATCACTCAAAACAGGAAAAATAGAGCAGAATTCTGTGCCAAATACCCTGTTGAAAAGCATTTTTCTCTCTCTCCAAGTATCAGCTGATGAAGTGCTATGTAAGCTGTATCTTGCAATTTTGGTGACTTGTAAGACATCAAATAAATTACCAGCAATGAACAATTTCTCTACAGACTTTTCTTTTCCAGCCTTGGCTCCCACAGGGAGGAGTGTTGACAGCACACCAAAACTTCTCAAAGTTATCTTGACAAACAGCACAATCCATAAGTCCTTCTCCTCCAACATATTGTTGCAATACTAATGATAGACCTTAGAAATAAATTTTTGTAAGGAAGGCTTTAAAAGCACAGTCAACAGGCCTGTTTTTAGAATTGGAGGACTTTATGTAATCACAATAATCTGGTGCAACCAAACAGGTCTCTGAACCTCTGAACACATTGCACTCTGTTGCATTGTGTTTTGCATATTCTTCACCAACATCTTCCAGCACACCTTCTTTGACCATAGTGGCAAAAGAGCAATGCTTTCCACTAATTTCTGAAAACTTTCTGATTGAATAACATGCACCGAATCCGGCAAGGGTAGGCCACTGCTTTCCAATTGTGATATCCATGTCCATACGGTGAAAAATCCCAGCATAAACTTCAATGAATTCCTATGCAAACTGCTCGCCATTGCTGCTCCTTGTAAGTAGAATATGGACTCGAGTTAAATAATCAAAGAGTGGAGGTAAAAGTTATGAGGCATAATATTTGCACCGAGAAGGGCCACAGCTGTGTAAAGGCTTTCACGCTTTACTCTTGGAATCATTCCATTCACTATAGAGCCAGCATTAGAGTCTGTGGATAAAGAACCGAGTGCAAAGAATAGAAGCACCAATCCTGTTATGCTTATAGATAATACTTCAGCACAGTGCTTTCCCAGGAGTGGTAAAACGAGCAAAAATAAAAGTGCATTAACTGTGCTCAGGAACACACACAGAAACATATCCAGCTCCATAATATTTAATTTAGAACGTCTTCCCTGAAAGTCTTGCCTTAGTTTGCTCACTCTCATCATTTGCCGGAAATTTGCATTTAGTTGCCAGAACAGTTGCCAGAATCTCCCTCACATGAGACTGACGCCTGTTTACATGAACAAAAACTTGGCAAAACATATATCAAATGTGACCAATGATTTATTTAACACTTTAGCAGCGAAATCCTTAAAAAATCAGACTGAAAAATGACCATTCTGGCAAAAAACGATTTTCCTATAGCGCGCCTTTGTAATTTTTTGGCTCCAGCGCTACAAGAATAATTTTAACACTGTTTTGGTGCTTTTTTACAGCTTTTGGTCATTTTGCATAGAGTTTAAAAGCTGCTTGAGTGATGGCTATGCTCAGAGTATGATTTGTGAATCCACCATTCAATATATTGACCTTTAGAACCCTTCAAAAGCTTAAACGAACAAAACTAAATAAAAATCTGAAGGTAAAAATTGAAAATTTCACTAAAAATCTAAAAATTTTCACAGTAAGAAAAAGAGTAAACTCAAGCAAATATGCAAGCTAAAATAAAAATGACAATCAAACATAAAATTTGAAGAAACAAGTTCCTGACTTAACAATAAGGACCAATCAATCACATTTTTAGTATCATAAACATATTTCTTTAATAAATATGCATGGAAAACATTATGGACTCTTATGTGAGCGGGTAATGCTAGTTCATATGCCATTGGCCCTCTCTTGGCCAATATCTCAAAGGGTCCACAGAATCAAGGTGCTATCTTACCACACCTTCTGAAGCTCAACGAGCTTCGTTTTTCTTTTACTTTGAAGTAAAAATGGTCTCCTATTTGATAATATTTATCTTTTCTTTTCTTATCCATGTAGCTTTTTTGGCAGTCTTGTGTTTCTTTAAAGTTCAACTAGACCTTCGTAACCAATTGTTCCATGTCCCTTAGTAAGTAAGGTCCTAACATGAGCCGATACACCAAGATATCCCAAGTAACTGGTGTTCTACACCTCTGTCCATAGAGTACATCCAAGGCACTCATCTTGGCGGAAGTCTGGTATCCGTTGTTATATGAAAACTCTGCAAGATGCAGGTAATCTTCCCACTTGGTGGGATTTTTCATGACATACATCCTAAGCATGTCATATACAATGTGGTTTACTTGTTCTGTCTTTCGATCTGTCTATGGGTGGTAAGGAGTACTAAAGTTCAATTGCATCTCTAATAAGGAGAATAAGGATCTCCAAAATTTTGTGGTAAACTTAGTATCTTAATTCGAGATGATTGTCCTCGGTATCTCATGTAATATATATATATATCCTTCACGAAGATATCAGTAATGTGTACTACCTTGTAGGTCAACTTCACTCGAATGAAGTGTGCCACTTTTGACAATTTGGAAACTACTACAAAAATAGATTCATTTTGTTTGTTACTCTTAGGTATACATTTGATAAAATCCATACTAATGACCTCCCACTTCCATTCTGAAATGGGTAATGGATGCAACAATCCCGAACAATGCTCGTGCTCAGCTTTAACCAACTGGAATTCCTAACATTTCACGATAAAAAATGCTATGTTGGCCTTTGATTTAGGATATAAAAGTGTATATTGATGATTGTATATCATCTTACTAGATCTTGGATGCCCTAAGTAGGGTGTCCAATAAAATTACGTGAGGATGTTGGACCAAATTTCTCCTCCTTCCAGAATGTATAACATCTCCTTACATCATAGCAGTCACATTTTGTCTACGTTGTACTCTTCTTTGTGGTTGAAACAACCTTCCCTCTTGGACCTTGTTGAGGATTTCAACATAGAAAGGGTCAGCTATGTTGTTCATTCTAATCCTCTCATGTAAATTTGAATCAGTTTGACTTAAAGTTACCTCATATATCATATTAATTTATTGGATCAAAGCATCAACAATATTCTTCTCTTTTCCATTTATATGCTTTAGTTCAAAATGGTACTCACTAAGGAAATCCAACCATATCGATTTTCTGACATTTAGATCTGGATGCTCAAATAAATATTTTAGAATCATATTTTCTATCTTCAGAAGGAATTTCCTTCCCGTGAGGTAGTGAATCCACATCTTCAAGGCATGGATGATGGCCACTAACTCAATATCATGGGTTGGGTAGTTATGCTCGTGTTATTTTAACTTTTATGATTCATAATAGATATCATAATCGTTCTTCAAGAGGAATCCTCTGAGCCCTTCCTTGCCTACATCTGTGCAAACAACAAAATCACCATTGGGATCCGCAATTCACAGTATTGGTAGGGTCATCAAAAGATGTTTAAGATTTTCAAAACTTCCCTCGCACGTTGTCATCTGTAAGAAATTATTTGCCATCTTTTTCAAAGCGGTCATGGGACAATCTATTCTTGATAATTTCTCAATGAATCTCCAGTAGTAACTGGCTAATCCCAAAAAGGATCTAATGTCGATTACACTAGTAGGGGTAGGACAATATTCTATGGCTTTAATCTTTTCCAGCTCCACAAATTTCTCGTCTCCGAGATGATGTGACCCAAGTACTATATTTGTGGTTTGTAAAAATTATTTTTTTTACTAAACTTGGCATGGAGCTATGGTTCTCATAAAACCCGTAGTACTATGTAGAGGTGTTCCTTTTGTTGCTCTTTACTCATAGGGTAAACTAGGAAGTTGTCTATAAAGACCAAAACAAATTTATCCAGGTATTTATTGAATATATTGTTTCTCATACACATAAAGTTCATGGGAACATTGGTCAATCCGAACAACATTACTACAAACTTGTAGTGGTCATACCTTGTACGAAAAGTGGTTTTGTGAATATCATCGTCGTGAATCCATACCTGATGGTACCCAGATCGCAAGTAAATTTTTGAAAATATCTTGTCTCCTCCTACTTGATCGAACAAGTCATCGATCCTAGGGAGTGGGTATCGGATATTGATAGTCATCTTGTTAAGCTGACGATAATCGACGCACATCCACATTGTACCATCCTTATTCTTTAAGAAAAGTATCAGTGTTTCCCAAGGGGACACACTTGGTCGAATATATCCTTTCTCAATCAACTCCTACAATTGTTGTTTGAGTTCCACCAACATTGTTTCTCTCATGCGATAAGGGGATTTTGAAGCAAGAAATGATCCCAACGTTAGTTCTATGGAAAAATATAGGTCTTTTTTTGGTGGTAATCCCAGGATTTCCTGAGGAAATACATCCTTGAAGTCTACAAATACTGGAAATTCCTCAGTGTGTTGTTATATTTCAACTTATATGTCTTGTTTGTTCACTGCAAACATATTGCATCCTTTCCTAATGAACTTCTTTGCTTGTAAATCGAATATCTTCCTATTTAGATCTAAAATTTCGGACCTAACACTTACAGGAATGATCCCCATTGATTATGATGTTACCTTGATGTTTTATTTTGATATACTGGGTCAAATACCCCATTGCATATGAACATGATGATTTGTTTGATATATTGGGTGTAAGTTAATTGCATATGATATATATATGTTTGCTTGTGTTGGGCGTGGACCCTGAAGCACATGGTTGATGAGATGTTTTGTGTTGAGAGAGGAGCTCTAGAGTACATGGGTAAATTGATGTTTTTTGTTGAGAAAGAAGCCTTGGAGCACATGATTACTTATATTTTTTCTTAGCAATAAGATTTGGAGCATAGTGAATCTTGAGACATTTGTGTTGAGCATGATGCTCTAGAACACATGAAAAGATAATTTGGAAGTGTTGGACATAAGACCTAAATCCTTCCATGCTGATGTTGAACATAAGATTTGTAACATCGAATCCTTGGCCATTGTCTCCCTTGGTGTATCATATAAGTAAATCCTATCATTATCGTTGAGCGAAGAGCTCTGGAATTGCACTAAGTTTGTAACTCCCTATTTTTTAGTGTTGAGTATGGGCTCTTGTAAGTGCTAGGAGTTACTAAAAAGAATTAATGATTCCCGAGTGAAAACGACTCGATAAAAATATTGACCTCATTTGACTTATTTATAAGTGGTTAAATGAAATTTTTAATTTTCGTATACTCATCAAATACTGAAGAACTACCATGTTATACGAGGGAAGACAACATGCAAGTATGTTTATAGTTTCCTAGCCTAGTAGACCTAACCATCTACCTGATGACCTTAATGATGAAAGTGTAATAAGTCTACAGATCATAACACATGATTCCCAAAGACAAATGTTAACAAATGTTATATTATTATGCATTTTATACATGGTATGTATCAAGAATAAAATATACTAATAATATTAATAATATAAGAAAGAAGGAAAAACTTCATCTATTATTATTTATTACTAAAAGATAATAAATAGTATAATACCTACATCTAAATATGAACTAGTTGAAAGTTCCTAAGTTAATGTATTAAAAATAACTAAATTGAATAAAAAAGGGTTAAATCAAGAAATCAAGGATTCTTGATTTAAGTGCCCCTTTGACTAAAAATTTTTCCTATAAAGTCCCAAGGCAAAGAGAGGCTTGGGGATCTCATCATAACTTTTTTGGGAGTCATTATTCTTCCTGCTAATTCTCAAGAGAGTTCTTGGAGAATATTTCCCTAAGAGGAAGAAGGAGAACGGGTCTAGACCTGTTATACAAACTAGGGCAGCGTCACCTTACAAGCTTCAAGCTACTTGCATGTTGGAACTAGCTTGGGGGGATCCATATTTAAACCAGAAATGGTCCTGGGTCATTGCTGGATGGAACGTGGTAGTTCCCAAGTGATTTGGTCATCTATACAAAGGTTAGATCTTCCTATGAATTGTTAACGCTGGGTAATTGAGTGTGCAGGTTTTAGCCATTTAAGGAGCTTCAAGTTATAGGTATGAGGTTCTGAACTGCCTATTTCACTTCCTAGAATAAGTGTTGGATACATTATGCAAGGGTTTATATTAAATGTTCTAACCCTATGTATTATTGTTTTCCTTTTCAAGATTCTTCTAGGGTTTACATATTAAATTATAAACCCTAGGCTATAAATTTAATTCATACTGCAAGTTTTATTGAGGGTTTTGTTTCTTTTTCTCCATGTTACTTCTGTAAGCTCTTTTACAACTTAAAATCCATTCTCTCAAAACAGGGCCTATATGTTTTAATTGTGTTGAAACCCTATTGGCATATTTCATATTGCTAGTAGAGCCTTTCTTAGATATAAGACTAGGTTCAGTTCCAGTTAAAAAAAAAAAAACTAATTTTAGGTTTTAATAAACTAATATACTATAAATACTAAATTAACAATATTATAAACACAATATTCTTTATTTATGAATAACCATAAATTTTAAAGTAACTAAGCTAAGATAAAAACCATAAATAAACTTATGCTAATAACCAAAGATAATCATTATCATAAACCATTTAACATTCCAAGTATCGAGACCATACAAATGGTCCATGATTTATAACTTCTATAATATCTATATCTACCAAATATAAACAATAATATTATTATCAAAATTAGAAATCCATGGCATAAATAACAATTCAAACCATCTAAATATTAAAATCCACATAACAAATCTACATAATAGAAATCGTGTGACATAAATTAAAAGTTCCAACATAATATTACCCATAGCTACCAATTAAAACACAACCATAAAATATTTACAACAATAACTTAAAAACCCAAGGTATTTGTGCAAAGGTTGGAGGATAGAATACCGTGGACACGCAAATGCAAAATCAGTTTCCATATATTTTATAAACCCTCATCTTAGACAAATCATCCATGAGAAAATTCTGTAGATTATCGTTTTCTTCTACAAAGCCATGTTGTATTACTTACACGTAGGTTGTAATTAACACTTAAATATTTTACATAGAGGTGGTAAGACCCATCACAATTATTATACACAGTAACCCATGGTCTCGGACCCTTATATATACAACAGTAAACTAAGGTAACTACGTAATACTTACGACCCTGTAAAAAATAACCAACAGTAGCAGCGAAGGATTTATACCACCGTAAACCTCAAATATCATTTAAAGATTTATAAAACAAACCATAAGGTCTAAATCTATTTCGCTATCACAGCTACAATGGTGAGTGCCAACTCCATTCACGGTCTGGCATCAAATCCATCAACACTAACTATGATTCCTTCTTTTAACCAATACAACCAATAAATAATAATTCCATACAAACCATAAGCATAATAGCCATGGAAATAAACGTATCCATTATATATTGAAATCAACACAACATAAACTTATAAACATAGTTGCTACCATTAACCATTTCAACATTGCAAGCAATGGTGCTACCCATTGCACATAACATAATCCATAAAAGAGTTTATACACAGTCTTTTCTTACGGACTTGAACCGTTGTGAGAAATGGTGCTTCCTATAGCCAGAACCATAACCAAAACACTAATTATAAAATGTACAGATCCGCTCATGGAGACACTCAGGCCTCTTCAATACATAAAGTGCCATACATTAATCCCTCCCCATCTAAATGACCAAAGCCGAAGGAGAAATAAAAACCCCAACTAATGAAACCCAAAATCTTGGGGCATTTTCCAATACAGAGAGATCTATCAAGTTAAATACAAACCCCCAAAACCAAAACGCATCCATTGAAGCAAGAGGCAAGAAAACTAACCCATGAGGAGTGACACCCAGTCGCATTTATGATACTAGAAGAGGAAACAAGTAAGGAATTACACAGTGGAATTACCAATAAGGTTGGAATTACTATGGTTGGGCCCATGAGCGATGACCCAACCCTTCCCTCACCCCTCTGCAAACCAGCAAAAAAATAAATCCAAATCGTGAGAGGTATGAATAGTACCTATGAATGAGACCAACAATGATTCCAATGGAAAACCAGACACCCATCTTACTTGTATGTCGAAGTATCACCATCACCTTCCTTCAAGAAAATGAGTA
Organism: Pseudotsuga menziesii; assembly: GCA_001517045.1. Classification (NCBI taxonomy): domain Eukaryota; kingdom Viridiplantae; phylum Streptophyta; class Pinopsida; order Pinales; family Pinaceae; genus Pseudotsuga; species Pseudotsuga menziesii. Next base: position 241,314 of record LPNX010729331.1, on the reverse strand, counting down.
GTAGAGAGCGAGCCACCAAGAAGTGAGATGCCAAACCAAGTCTTGGGCCAAGCCCTAAGATTTCTTGGCACATATCTCAAGGCACATTGAAAGCTCCACCCTGGCCACCATTAATGTGCAACAACCCCATAGTCGTATAGTGAATGCATTATACCATAAACTTGCCACCCCAAATATTAACATAAGGTTTAAACCCTTGCATGCTGCGAATACTATAGGTTATAAGCTTTAGGACCATGTGCATCGAAATATTATTCCTTAAGCCGTAATACTATAGCATATGAAATATTCCATGGTATATATATTTTAACCCAATATTTTTATTAACAAAGAAATTAGAAATGTTATAAACATATAATAAAAACATATGTTAGTTCGTTTAATAAAACAAACATATAATAAAAATATGTCATACCATGAACTGTTCTAAATATTTACACCATGAATAATAAGTGCCACGTAAATAACAAATCTGGGTCATACAATTATTACATGCGGTGGTGACCTCGTCACTAAGCCCAAATTCTAATAATAAGGACCAGTGAATGTCATTAGGAGAGAACTGACAATGCGAGCACTAGTGATCAAACGTTCATCACTCCTTGACAAGTCTTTCATTGCTAAGTATACATGCACGTGAATGGGATAAGAGTGCATTAGTTTGACAGAACTAAGTAAGCCCATTGCATCAAGTAGAAACTGTTACCTCTCAGGTAGTTACATGGGGGAACTATTCTTTTCACTGCACCCCTTTATCTATTAATCAAGTTAAGTCAGAATCATGTTTACGACATTAAAACATGTGAGAATCAATGAAGTACATAATCAAAGTACCAAACATACATAGCATGGAGTAACCATAATAAATGCCTAGTAATCAACATTACGACATCATAATTATCCATAGTAATAATCACATCGAAAAGTAGGGAAGCAAGGTATAAGAACAACTTACAATGAACCAAATTGCATGAATAGAGTACGACACATTTCACAAGTACAATAATGGAAAACATAGGTAGTTTGACTACCCTACTAATTGTTGTTTTATTTTCAATTTTTTGGGACATTACAAGTGGTCTCAAAGCCCAGTTTCACTACTAGGAGACCTAATGGGTGTATCAGACATTCATTGCAAGGTAAATAAAGTATGATTTAAATATTGTTAACTAACATAAATTTTTCCTGTTATTTAAAATTTGTAATTACAAGAATTTTTACAGAACGGTTCAGGTCATGAACACTAAAGAAGATAACAACTGAGAAGGGAAATTGAATACCCCCACCCAGGAAGTAGAACTGGTGGTCGAACTGAATTCTGACATTATGAAAACTATACAAAGTATTTAAGTAGAAATGCAAAGTTTTAGAGATGACAATCTAAATGAAATAAAGGAACAACAAGTAATTAATGAAGCATTGCTGCAAAATATGAAAGGAGGAATATCATAGGGAAAAACCACTCATTCAACAAATAGGTTCAAGAAGGAACCTCATCATAAATGGACCAACAGCCCAAGAGAGGAGGAACATACCCCTGAGCATCCAGAAGGATAAAATCACAGTCTCACCAGTGAGGAATCTCTTTATCCATGTAGAAAGAAGCAAATAAGTGATGAGAATCTTCAGGGGGAGTTCAGAAATATAAGAACCCCAACCTATGAAGGGGAAGTGAACATGGGAGAGAAGGGAAAAGAATGGTTGTTGGGTATGAGCAAATATTTATGAGTTCATAAGTACTCAAGAAAGATGAAGGCCCGACTTTCCATCTATAATTGAAATGAAAAAGGAGAAAGATTGTGGAGAGATTTGAAACATACCAAGAAATATGCATTAAGGGAAATATGTTGGAGTAATTTCCACAAAATCTTTCAAGAAATATATATGTCGGAAAGGTTCTTCGACAGAAAAGTGAAAGAGTTTCACGAGCTACGTATGGGATCCATGAATATGGATGCTTTTATTAACATATTTCTAGATCCCTTACATTATGTAACATACATAAAGGATGACAAGGTAAATATCCAACAATTTCTAGGATGTATTCCTTCCAACTTTCGGGAAATGATTGATTTCGACATGCCCGAAACCTTGGACACCACATTGCACAAAGCTAGGCAGTTCTATGAGTATGGACAATTAAGGCTAGAGAACATCAACAAAAACAAATATAAGTCTAAAAAGTTTCCTGATAACCGCAAACCAAGGTTTACCCCACCCCCTTATAGGGAACAAAACAATAGTTTTCTAGAGAACAAGAACTTCAACAAATGAGGTACAAAACCATATGTACGAGGTCCAAATGCTAACAAACTAATAGCAGCTAAGGGAGCCAATGCTACCTTGATATAGTTCAAATGCTATAAATGTAGTGGACCTCACTATGCCCAATGTTGTAAGAAGAAGACGAATCGGGCCTTGCACAAATTATAGGAAGAACTAATGGTAGAGGACATAGATGGAACACTATGGATTTATGCAGCCTTGGATGGTTGACAGAAATACCCTCAAGTTACCATGGTTGAGATAGAAGGTAATATATTGAACATTTCTATTTCAATGCGGATTAACCCCAGTGCTTGTCAGAGCTATGTATCGCCTAAAATTGTTGATGTATCCAACTAGGAAAAGTAAAACATGATGAACCTTCGCTGGTACTCTTAGTGCCAGAAATTGTTCTTACACTACTAGAAGAACAAGCCAACACAATCTCAAAGGTAAAATTAAATAAAATAGGTTTTAGGGTTTTGGTTTATGGTTTTGGTTGAAAACTTCATCAATCAAGGAGGAAATAAAAAACAAAAAGCTAATACAGAACTGAATCATGCAATTTGGATAAACTGGGGATCAAACACATTCCATAAAACCATAAACACCACACATGAAACACTAACTTCATCCATAGGCTATAAGCATTTACATGAATAAACCTTTAAACATGAAATGAAATTGTAGACTGAGTAATCAACCAGATCAGAAATGAAAAAACCATGATAGGTAAAAGGGCTCATCAGTTTATATATAATAAATAATAGCCATCCACTTACATAAGAGTTATAAGTGCTAGCTTGAGAAATCAAAGCTCCAAAAGCCTCTCCTTGAGTGAAAAATTCCACCAAAACTGTATGTTTGTCTTCCTTTTATCATTAAAAAGGTAAAGTAGTTCCATAACTACCTTCTAGGTCTAAATTTGAAATATTTACATCAATTAGTTACATGATAACTCAAAATATTTAAATATAATTAACCCAAAAATAACAAATCGGATTTGGGGAAATTTGGCGAATTTGTGAAAATTTGGGTCTTAAAGACACCTTTATATCTCTTGATCCGGGACACCTCTCTAAAACTAGAGAAAGTTTGTTTTAAATTAGTATGTTATGAACAAAAACCTCTCTTGGTTTTTAGAAATTCCCCTTTAATTGGTCTGAATATGTGCTACAAATTTGTGACTAAAACAGGCAATTATTAAATAATTCAAACCCTGAAAATAGGCCACAAAGCTGAATTCGAATATCTCAAATGATAATAGCTGTTTAAAAACTGACAGAGGTTTTTTTGAATGAGTATGTTGTGGACAAAAAAATCTTTTGGTTTTCCTGAATTCATTTCCATCTCTTCATAATCTGCCACCAACGACAATGACAAAAACAAGAAAAACAGAACTGCTACAGGAATCTCCTCATGAAAACATTTGACAAAGGACTAAAAAATGAGAGTTAGATTATAAATCAAAACTTGGAATAAACATTTATTATAATCTTTTGAAAGCTTAAAGATGTACATATTAACTAATAATCCCAAAAGACAAACCTTAAAACTAAAATAATGAAATAGTTCAACCATTAAAAGCATTAAATCCAACCAAAATTTCTTAAAATCAACATAAAATGTAAAATCATTTTAAACCAACAGTTGAAAATTAGGAAAAAAAAATAGATAAATGAAGAACAAGATCTGGTTATAACATCTGGCTCTTGTTGCGGGATGAATTCCTCCTTGTGAGGCTTCAAGAACTTGTAGACCTTGTGCCTTATTCATTGGGTGATGGAGTCATTTACCAAATCTCTGCAACTTTCTCAAACTCTAAACACATACCTCTGAAATGACAAAATACTGCTACAAACCAGCATACTGAAAATAATTTACATGCTTGTATAGTGGGCTTATTCCACTATTTACTCCTACTTATAATCATAAAAAACAACCCAATCAAGTGTAATCATACTTCCAGTGAATCCAAGAAACCATTTGATTGAGAATCATAATTCCATGCATGCTACTATTTGAGAAAACCCACAAAAGATGTGATAAATGTAATAAAGAGTCTGTAGGAAGCCAATACTTATGACTGGAAATAGGAGGTATGCCAAAAGCTGGAGGATTAGAAACCTTTCAAAAATAGAACTCCATCCAAGAATCCATGGGATCATGAAATTTCTGATTTAAAACTTTAATGTCTTCATTATATGCATCATAAAGTGAAGCATTCTCTTCCTCTCCATTTCTATTCTTTTTAAACATTGGATCAAGAATGGAAACCAAGGGCTTTTCAAACTGCTTCTCAACCTTTAAATAAAACCCTTGATCAAAACTTGAACAAATAAAATTCTAAAAGTGACCATAAGTCAAGAATGCAAACTTATTTCTTATATCAATAGTAAGAGGTTGAAGAGCATCAACGTCTTCTTCATAACATGATACTCTCATAGCAGGAACTAAGAAATTTCTACTATAATCCACTGAAAGTATATTATCATCGAAAAAGTCAGCAAACTGATATGAAGAATCAACACAAGCATCATTTATATCCTTGTTCATATGAAAATATGAAAATGGTGAAGAAAATTGTCTTAAATATGAATGATACCTACGTTCTTCTTCCTGATCATAAGCTTGTATATCTTCAACATGATACTGATCTTGAAGCATTTTGCAAGCTTGGATGTTCTCCTCCACCCCTTTTGCATCCTCAAACAATTGTCTTAAAGACGATGATTTCCTTTCGAACAGGAAAAATACAAGATATGAATGTTGAGCCATAGCATAATATACCATAGCAAGTTTTTCTGAAAGTCTAATCTTCGGAGGCATACTGATATAAAAACTTTGAAACCTCCAATTAAATTTACTAATTGGCTCATCATTCTCTCTTTTCAAACTATAAAATTTGGAAAGAAGTTGATCATAAGATTTATTCTTACCCCAATACTTCAAAAAGACATCATGTAACTCATCCCATGATCTAATTGAATTAGCTTTTCAATTTCTAAACCACAACCCAGCATCTCCAACAAAGGATTTCGAAAATAACCTCATGACAACATCCTCATGCATGATTTAAAAATTATCAATGAAATTATGAAAATATTCTAAATTCTTCTCTGTTGTAATATGGTCTTTTCCACTAAAATGGAGAAGATATTCAACAAAGTAGGAAGGGTAAGGATGTAAGAGAGATGGTAGCCTCAGAGGTTTAAACATCTTGTGTCTGAGTCTAGACTGAAAATGAGGTTCAACAAGATGTTCACAAGTTTCAGCAGTGATGGTAGAAGGTAATAGGTTTGTTTTATTCTCTACAAGATGACCAGAATAATCAGTTTCAATAGATATGGGCATATGTATATCATGCTGCACATGTATTTGTTGGGATGAATTAATGTCGTTTTAATTCCATTGTAGTAATTTCCCATCCATTTAATTTTTCAATCCAAGGTTCGTAGGCTTACGAAGCACCTGGAAAGTATATGCAATACTGAAGTGAAATTAAGCTAATCTAACCCCCCGTAAAACTAAGACTAATCTAATCTAACCCCCCTTCAAATGAAACAAGCAATTGCTAATCTAATGTTGGAAGATGAAACACACGGCTGAAAGTAAATTGCATAAAAGAAAGAAAATATATGAAGAGCAACAAGACAACACATGTGAGCTCACATTAACCATAAAGCAATCTTAAATTACACCACAAGAAACAATTATAAATCATGAAAGCATCAGACCAAGATTATGAACAAAAGCTAAGAATCCCCTTCTCCATATTACAAAGTCAAGACTAATTTCTACAATCTACTGTTCTCTAAGATAATCTAAGATCTAAAATATTCTAAGATAATATCCCCTCTAATAATTATTATGAAATGAAGAGAGAGCACTCTCTTTTATACATGAAGGAGAAAACCATCTCATAATGCGAGATCCACTATTCACTCAACCACTCAACTACTTTCCTATTATTACAAGATATGATCCCTTCAAATCCTCCACATATCTTTCACAAATTCTCCACATGTCTCTCAACCAAATCTCCATGGTCTTCTCCTTAGAATATTCTTTGCATAACTATCTCCTTGAAATGATGGAGAAGATATACGTGAATTCTTTTCTTTGAATTAATCCTTCACATATTCCTACACATTACAAAGCTCATCCATACTTTGAGATATTAGTGAAAAACATGTTAATTTTCTAATATTTAATCACAAATTCACTTATAATACTAAAAATAAATAAAGTGGAAATAATAAGGTGAAAACCACATATATGTATGGAAATGATATGATAAAAGGTTAATGGGACGATGAAATGTGAGGCATAGAGGAAGATAAAGTGGATGAAAAATGGACATTTCTGCGTCCCAACAATATTTCAAACGAAGGAATAGGATCAACATCAATAAAACAAGAAGAATGCATATTTTATTCTTCCTAAGAGGGATATGTACTTGAAGGTTTATGATCATCAGAATAGATAAAACAAAAAATAATTCTTTTGGCATGCAATGAGAAAGATAGGAAAGAACTAATGAATAAGAACAAAACCTCATAGAAGAAAGTGACAAGCTCATACCCAGTCTTTCCATTTGGCTTCTTCATTTTTCTATCAACAAAGTTCTCCTTTTAGTGGAATCTTTAATCGTGGAGTTTAAAAGATTTTTTGACTTTGTCGGCCTCCCAAAATTAGATGAATAATGATATTCCCGGGAAGATATAGTTCAACTTCGTCCCCGGAAATGATGCCAAAGATGTTAGTGCGAGAAATTGTTCTTAGACTACTAGAAGGACAACCCAACACAATCTCTAAAGTAAAATTAAATAAAATAGGTTTTAAGCTTTTGGTTTATGGTTTTGGTTGAAAACTTCATCAATCAAGGATGAAATAAACAACAAGAAGCTAATAAAAAACTAAATCATGCAAGTTGGATAAACTGGAGATCAAACGCATTCCAATAAACCATAAACACCACACATGAAACACTAACTTCATCCATATGCTATAAGCATTTACATGAATAAACCTTTAAACATGAAATGAAATTGTAGACTGAGTAATCAACCAGATCAGAAATGAAAGAACCATGATAGGTAAAATGGCTCATCAGTTTATATATAATCAATAATAGCCATCCACTTAGATAAGAGTTATAAGTGCTAGCTTGAGAAATCAAAGCTCCAAAGGCCTCTCCTTGAGTGAAAAATCCTACAAAAAATGTATGTGTGTCTTTCGTTTATCATTACAAAAGTAAAGTAGTTTCATAACTACCTTCTAGGTCGAAATATGAAACAGTTACATCAATTAGTTACATCATAGCTCAAAATGTTTAAAGACAATTAACCCAAAAATAACAAATCGAATTTGGGACAATTTGGAAAATTTATGAAAATTCGGCAAGGTTGCTTTAAATGAGTATGTTATGAACAAAAGCCTCTCTTTTGTTTCCAAATTCCCCTTCAATTGATCAGAATACGTGATGCAAATTTTTGACTAAAACAAGAAATTATTAAATAATTCAAACCCTCAAAATAGGTCACAAAGATGAATTTGAATCTCTCAAACGATAATAACTATTGTAAAACTAAGAGAGGGTTTTGTGAATGAGTCTGTTGTGGATAAAAACCTTGTTTGGTTTTCCTGAATTCATTTCCATCTCCTAGTAATATGCCACCAATGACAATGACAAAAATAGGAAAAACAGAACTGCTACAAGAATCTCCTCATGAAAATATTTGACGAAGGAATAAAAAATGAGAGTTAGATTATGAATCAAAACTTGGAATAAACTTTTATTATAATTTTTTGAAAGCTTAAATATATACATATTAACTAATAATCCCAAAAGGCAAACCTTAAAACTAAAATAATGAAATAATTCAACCATTAAAAACATTAAATCCAACCAAAATTATTGATTGTCAAAAATTCTTAAAATTAACATAAAATGTAAAATCATTTTAGACCAACGGTTGAAAATTAAGAAAAAAAACATATAAACTAAGAACAAGATCTAGTTATAACAGGTACTATTAGCCACAAGAACAAAACATAAAGTTTGAGAACTAGTTAGAGATTGCAAGGTAAAACTGAATGGTTTTCCAACAAATTTAAACTTGAACATCCTACATTCAGGACCGATGACATGTTTGATTAGGTAGAAGGAGCCAAAATATTTTCAAAGATTGACCTACGATTTGGGTACCACTAGGTACAAATTCATTGCAAGGATATTCACAAAAATTCCTTTCGTAGAAGGTACGGGCACTACGAGTTTGTAGGAATGTCGTTCAGGTTAACCAATCCACCCACAAACTTTATGTGTATGATGAACAGTATATTCAATAAATATTTGGATAAATTTCTTTTGGTATTTATAGATGACATCTTAGTTTACTCTAAGAGTAAAGAGGAACAAGAGGAACACCTTCACATAGTACTATGAGTTTTGTACGAGAACACCATCTTTACTCTAAGTTTAGTAAATGTGATTTTTACAAACCACAGATACGGTACTTGGGTCAGATTATCTCCCAGATAGGGATAGTTGTGAAACCACAAAACATTAGAGCCATAGAAGACTGGCCTACCCCTACTAGTGTCAACGACCATTAGAATAAATTTCAATTTAAAATGGGCCTTCCAAAAATAATACAAATTCCATTTCTTCATGTATTAGCCAATCAAAATTCTTTAAAATTAAAAAAGGGAGCACCTCTTCAACAAATTTTTAATATAAATTTGGGGATAGGTGTCATAAAAAAACTACTTTTTTTGTTTGTATTTTTGACATATCTCCCTATGTTTTTACTCAAATTTTTATTGGGAGAGCTCGCTGGATGCCGAATTAAATTTCACATCCAACGGGTACCCACTCAGCATACTTTTAACAGGCCTTGCTACCCCAAAAATAAGAAATACCTGAAAAATGTGATGATGACATCATCATCACGTTGTTTCAGGTATTTCTTGTTTTTGGGGAAGCAGGGACTATAAAAAGTATGTTGAGTGGGTACTCATTGGATGTGTAATTTAATTCCGCATCAAACAAGCTCTTACGATCGAAATTTGAGTAAAAACACACAGAGATATGTCAAAAATATGAACAAAAATGTAGTTTTTTTTCTTCCTCCAAAATTAATAAATTTTATTTTATTATTTTAACTCTTATTTTATTAATTTTCTTTAGGAGGCCCATTTTGAATTCAAATTTCCTCTAATGATTAGGTCCTTTTTGGGATTAGCTGGATATTATCAAAATTTCATTGATAACTTCTCGAGAATATCTTGTTCCATGACTGCTTTGCAAAAGAAAGAAAGAAGTTCTTATGGACTACCAAGTGCGAGGAAAGTTTTCAAAATCCTAAGCATCTTTTGATGACCGCACCAATACTATGAATTACGAATCTCGATGGGGATTTTGTTTTTTTCACGGATGCAAGCAATGAAGGACTCATAGGAGTCCTCTTGCAGAATGATTATGTGATCTGTTTTGAATTGTCAAAATTAAAAGAGCATGAGTAGAAATACCCCACACACGATCTTGAGTTAGTAGCCATCATCCATGCCTTGAAGATGTGGAGGCACTACCTCATGGGAAGGATATTCCTTCTAAAAACAGATAATATGAGTTTGAAGTATTTATTCGATCAACCGGATCTAAATGTGAGGAAATCAATATGGTTGGCTTTCCTTAGCGAGTACCATTTCAAGCTAAATCATATTAAGGGAAAAGAGAACACGGTTGCTGATGCTTTGAGCTGATGAACTCATATGATATATGAGGTTACTTTATGTCAAAATAATGCGTATTTGCAAAAGAGGATTAGAATGAATGATAGAGTTGACCCTTTCTATGTACAAATCCTGAAGGAAGTCCAAAAGGAAAGGTTGTTTCAACAACAAGAAGAGTACAAGGTAGATGAGCCACGACTGCTATGGTCCAAGGAGAGGTTGTATGTTCAAGAAGGAGGGGACATTTAATCTAGCATCCTCCCAGAATTTCATCGAGAACCCTACTCGAGGAATTTGGCATATCTAAAGATGATATCCGTCGTTAAGAGACACTTTTTCTAGCCTAAGTTAAAGGCTGACATATTGTTGTTTATCGCAAAATGTCAGGAAGGTCAGCTAGTCAAAGTCGAGCATAAACACCCTTTGGTATTGTTGTAGCCACTACCCATTCCAGAATGGAAGTGGGAGGTTATTAGTATGGATTTTATCACTGTTCTACAGAAAAGTAAGAAGCAAAATGATTCTATCTTTTTAGTAGTTCACAAATTCTCAAAAGCAGCACACTTCATTCCAGTGAAGTCGACTTACAAGGCAGTGCACATTGTCGATATTTTATTGAAGGAGATATTTATATTGCACGGGATGCCCAAGGAAATTATCTCAGATGGAGATACTAAGTTTATCGAAAACTTTTGGAGATCGTTATTCTCTGAATTAGAAACAGAGTGCAAATTTATTATTTCTTACCACCCGCAGATAGACGGGCAGACAAAAAGGGTTAACCATATTTTTTAGGAGTTAGGATGTATGTCATGAACAACCCCACCAAATGGGAATACTTCTTGCATATTGCAGAGTTTTTGTATAACATTGGATACCAGGCTTCTGCCAAGATGAGTCCCTTTGAGGTACTCTATGGATAGAAGTGTAGAACACTAGTTACTTGGGATATCCCAGTGGATCGTCTCATATTAGGTCTGATTTATTAAAGGACTTGGAATAGTTGCTTACCAAGGTCCAGGAGAACCTTAAATAAGAACAAGACCGCAAGAAAAGTTATATAGAAAAGAATAGAAAAGATAAATATTATCAAATAGGAGACCATGTCTACTTGAAAGTAAAAGAAAAATAAAGCTTGTTGAGCTTTGGAAGATGTCGTAAGTTAGCACCTAGGTTTTGTCGACCTTTTGAAATACTGGACAAGAGAGGGCTAGTGGCACATGAACTAAAATTTCCTATGCACATAAGGGTCCATAATGTTTTCCATGCATCATTATTAAAGAAACATGTTTATAATACTAAACATGTGTTTTATTGGTCCTTATTATAGGTGGAGCATGAAGGGGAGTTTTCCCTTGAACCTATTCTTATATTGGACAAGATAGAGGTGCAAATCAGGAACCACATCATAATCCAGTTGCAATTCCAATGGAAGCACTTAAAAGCCAATGGGGCTGCTTGGGATAATGAATCCACCATGAGAAAGGATTACCCCACCTTGTTTCATGATCTTATTCAGAGTCACTATAACAATAGGGACGGTGTTGTTCTAAGTTGTGAGGGATGTAATATCCTAAATTTTGGACCCAACACTTATGGGCATGAGCCCCATTGATTATGATGTTACCTTGATGTTTTATTTTGATATACCGGGTCAAAGACCCCACTGCATATGAACATGATGATTTGTTTTCTATATTGGGCATAAGACAATTGTTGATGATACATATGGATATATATGACAGTTGTGTTGGGCATCGACCTTGAAGCACATGATTGATGAGATGTTTTGTGTTGAGCGAGGAGCTCTAGAGCACATGGGTAAATTGATTTTTTATGTTAAGCAAGAAGCCGTAGAGCACATGAGTACTTATATTTGTGATGAGCGAGAGGTTGTGTTAGTATATTTAGACACTTAGGAGTTAGTTAAGATCAACTTGTGTAATATAAATGTTAGGTAAAAGTGTGTTTCTTTAGTATGCATTAGTATGCATTTGTAAATATTCTATTCCGACGGTCATGATATGTTCTAGACATACAATGATCCGATGGTTCAACTTCCCTTATATCATACCTACCATTGATTTGTGGATTAATACATGATTGGTGTATGATCTCTATTTAAAGAGCATAGAGGATCCTTGGCTAGTTGATCGATTACGACAAGCTCATGTAACTTTCGTTCTTTTGCATAATAAATTACTCCAAGTAGCTATTTGGCTGGGGCTGTGGACTATTTCCCTCTAGAGGGTTTTCACCACATGAAAAACATCAGTGTGTTGATCTATGATCTATTTGTGTGAAGTGGTTGCTGAAGGTGTTCAGTCTTTTGGGAGTACCATGTGTACTCGAACATGGTATCATAGCATTTATGAAGAGCCACTTTTGATTTTGCTCAAGATCTGGAATCAGTGTTGCTGAAACTTTGAAAGGGTTTCTGGTTCTAGATTTTCTATACATTCGTGGCCTATGGGAGCTATTTTATTATGTCTGGAGCATTGTTTCCATTAGGAAATACTTTTCGTTTCATCGAAAAGTGTTTTTGTTTGTTCCAGAAACACCCATTTCGGCAAATCTGAAGGTATAATGTTACAGTGACGGATTTGTTTAATTTTTTTTTTTTAAATCTCTAATAATTTATCAGTTTTATTATTAGATCTCTACTATTTTATTCTTGGACTGTTGCCTTCCCTGGCTACATATGCGCTTTGCAGTGCACCTTGCGTGATCGTGATGAATCAGAAACAGTAAGGGAAAGTTTTTTTCTTGTCTTTCCGGCTACGTATGTTGTTTTCCATGCACCTTATTCGATCACAACAAATTAAAAATGACGATAAAACATGAAAACATAGACTTTTCGAGTAAGCTAACCAAGATCTAACCCCATTGTGTGGAAAAAGTTTTTTGTTTTTTTGTGATTTGCAGGAAAAGAAGGAAAGCATGGAGAACGAGAGAGAAGAGTAAAAAAAAAGGCCCCCTTTCTCTTTCCATTCTTTTATGTACCTTTTAAACTTAGCTCCCTTGGTCCAAACTTGCTTTTTTCCTTAATAGGTCTCAAGAGTTCAAGTCTTATTAAGCTAATTTTTAATGCATTCAATTTCTACTTTCAAGTTACTTTATTGTAAAAGTGCATCTCACATAAATAAAATAAAATAAAAAAGTGAGTCACTAAAGTCTTTTAATTTATTGCCACACTATTTAAAAGCAACATCATTGTAAAAGTGAACATCATTTATTCTACAAAAATGACTATTGGGGAGATCTTCAACATTTTCTTTGATCAAGCATAACTTCATCATCCAAAATCAATTTTTAGTGCCTTCTTTTTTAAAACGGCATATGTTTTCGAGCTCTTTGCATCCAGACAATTAGTTTCTGTTCTTTCAGCCATTAATTTATAGTATGGTCACCCCTTGTGATATTATACTTACAAGTTCTAACTATTTCTCCTAGAAATTTTGTATGGAGGATGTTCTACGAAGTAGGGGAATTTTCAGCATAACCTCAGGGAAAGAAACAGAATCCAATGATGATCATAATAAAATTAAATAGGAAAATAGATGTGATGAAGCTCATGGATTGATTGGGATGTCAATCTCTACTAATTTGTGATTCCACATTACTGGAATTGATGAACCTGATATCGCTTGGGAAAAGTTGGAATCTATGTTTGGTAGACACAATGAAATTCACGGTCATCAACTTGAGCATGAGTTGCTTTCCTTGAATCCAAATGATTTTTCATGCATTCAAGATTATTTATCTAAGTATAAAAGTCTTATACTCTTATGTGCAGAATGCAATATTAAGAAAGAAGACAAACAATGTATTTATCATATTCTTTCCAAACTTGGACCTGCATATTCTATTTTTATATCTACATTCTACTCCATGAAAAAATCCTTGACTGCAGCTAGCTATCAAGAGCCTAGACTTGAATCCTTTTGTGATTCCTTAATTAGAGAGCAATATAAGCTCATTCACCTTGGAATAATTAACAATGGTTATACATCTGGGAAATCCTTATTGACCCAACAAAAAGAAAAGTCCAAGCCTCCGAAGAAACAAAATTTTCGCAATAATAAGCCAAAAAACAAGTGTCCCAAAACTTCTCAGTCAACTCCTTATTTAAAAATGAAAAAGGATCTAAGCCAAAAGGAAAGAAGACTGAGCGTCATTGCAATTTTTGTGGGAAAGATAATCATGATGAATCTAAGTGTTTCAAGAATATGCCTTCCTTGGAAGTAGCAATGACGAAGCACCACATCAGCCTAGATTCATCTTCAGAATCTAACTCTCATGGACATGCACTTTGTGCTTCCGGTTACTATTATAATGCATCTTCTTCTTCTACTTCAAGTGAATGGCTCATTGATTCTGGAGCATCTTATCATATCGCTAGGGATCAAGCCATCTTTTCTACTATGCATGAATGTAACACCAAAAAAGTATTTGTTGGTGATGATGGATTTTTAAGTGTTGTAGGATATGGAATAGTTACAGTAGAAAATGGTCATTTCAATGATGTAATATGTGTTCCAAAAATTTCCTACAATTTGTTATCAGTCTGTCAAATTAATCATTCAGGTGAAGGTAAAACTGTGACATTTACACCTCACCAAGTTGTAATCAAGGATTTTAAAAATCCTCAAAATGTCCTTGCTACTAGAACTGTTGATGATATTACTAGGTTGTACAAATTTAACAACTTTGGGTCATCACCTTTTCCTTCAGTTTTTGTTGTTCATAGTGATAACTTGAGAAAACTTGGCATGAGCAATTTGGTCACTTAAATTATCGCTCATTGCAACAACTATGTAAAGACAATATGGTGACTGGTCTTCTGATGATATCTTGTAAGAATGGTGTTTGTTTTGGTTGTGTACTCAAAAAACATCGTTAGGATAGTTTTGACAAACGTGCCTCTTGGCACACTTCAGTTCCCTTGGAGCTTGTGCATAGTGACTTGTGTTGTACTCTTCCATCTGCTTCCTTTTCTAGTTTCAAATATTTCTTAAATTTCATTGATGACTACTCCAGTCACACTTGGGTTTACTTCCTAAGACTTAAGAGCGAAGTATTTAACATGTTCTTCGTCTCCAAGGCTCTTGTTGAAAAACAATCTGGTCATCAAATTATTAAGTTAAGATCTAACCATGGGGGGGAATATGTTAGCAATAAGTTCACTACTTTCTACACTGAACAAGGAATCCAACAACACAATGTTCCATATACACCACAAAAAATCGGTGTAGGTGAACGGAAGAACCGCACTTTAAAAGAAATGGAAAATTGTATGATCCAATCTAAGGGACTAAGTCTTCAATATTGGGCTGAGGCCATAAATTGTGCAAATTACATAGTTAATAGCAGACCCACTAAAGTTTTGCAAGGTATAACACCAGAATAAGCATGGAGTAAAATTAAACCAGATGTAAGTCACTTTTGTGTGTTTGGTTGTGAAGCATGGGCTCATATTCTGGATGAAAAATGGAAAGCATTGCAGCCTAAAAGTGGAATGTGCATATTTGTTGGATATTCAGAAGATGTAAAAGGTTATAGAATTCTTCAGCCCCATTCACATGATATAATCATTAGAATATATGTTAAATTTGATGAAAATCTCTTGGCCTACGAGCCTAACTTGGCGGGTGTGCCATCTTTGGCCTGTGAGCCTGATTCGGGGATTGTGCCTTCTTCCTCTTCTTCCAACTTCTTTGACATATTTCCAACTCCAATTTATAATGACGATAGTGAGGATGAAAACCCACCTCCACTTGCTCATGTTCCTCCAATTACACCAGAACCAATACTTCCTCGATGGGTCCGTTCAACATGTGAAGCAGATGGTGGTCTTCCCGGTGATCTTAGAGATCAACTTCGAATACATTCTTAGTTTCAGCAAGCCTCTTCTCTTTTGGCTCAAGTTTCTAAAAATCATGATCTAGAAACTTTTGCAGAAGCTTCAGGAAATCCATATTGGTATTCAGCTATGGATGAAGAATATCGTTCGTTAATGGCGAACAATACTTGGGATCTTGTTCCTCTTCCAAAACGAAGAAAACTTGTCAGATGTAAATGGGTCTATAGAATTAAGTATGCATCAGATGGAAGTGTTGAAATACTTAAGGCAAGGTTATTTTACAAAGGTTTTTCCTAATTTGAAGTTATTTACTACAATGAAACCTTTTCTCCTGTTGCAAAAATGAATTCCATCTGCCTTGTTCTTTCCCTTGCATCCTTACATAACTAGGAAGTCCAGCAAATGGATGTCAATTCTACCTTTTTACATGGTGATTTATAGGAGGAAATATGCATGGAGAAACCTCTTGGATATGTTCAGGATAACTCTAGCCTTGTATGTGTCCTTAAGAAATCCTTATATGGCCTTAAGCAAGCTCCTAGAGATTGGTATGCCAAAATGGATAGATTTCTCCTTGAAACTGGTTTTTCTAGATGCAATTTTGATCCCAATGTCTATACCAAGAAATTAGGAAACCATCTCCTCATACTTGATCTTTATGTTGATTATATTATCCTTACTGGTAGTGACCCTCAGAACTTATAACCCATGTGAAATCTAGTCTTAACATTTTTTTTGAAATGCCAGACTTAGGACATTTGCATTATTTTCTTAGTCTCCAAGTCTTGCAAAGCAAAGAAGGAATCTTTATTTCCCAGTCTAAGTATGCTTGTGACCTTCTTCGTCACTTCCACATGGAATATTGTAAACTAGCCCCTTCTCCCTTCGAGTCTGGAGTCAAACTTTCTGCCACTTGTACTTCCCCTGAAGTAGATTCCACCTTGTATCATTAGCTTGTTGGTAGTCTTTTATATGTGAATCATTCTTGTCCTGAACTTTTCTTTGTCGTTGGTCGTGTTTCCCGTTATGTGAAAACTCCTCCTGAAAGTCACTGGAAAGCAACAAAAAGAATACTTTGATATATTCGAGTTATAATTTAGTTTCGGATTCATTACAATACACGGGGGAAACCTTTGTTGGTTGGTTTCACTGATTGAGATTGGGCCGGCAATCATGATGATCGAAATTCTACTGCAGGTTGTGTTTTCAGTCTAGGATATAGATTTGTCACTTAGGCTTGTAAGAAACAATAATATATTTCTCTTTCTTTAGTATAAGTAGAATATTGAGCCGCAGTTAATGCCAGTCAGGAAGCTTTATGGCTTCGAATGATCCTTTCGGAGTTTGAATTCGAGCAGCATCAGCCTAATCCACTTTGGTGCAAGAATCAAAGTGCCATCAAGCTTGCCAAAGATCTAGTTCTACATCAACGCAGTAAAAACATTGAGCTACACATGCACTTTACCAGAAATCTTGTTCATGATCATGTTCTTGAAATGCTCTATTTCCCTATAGATGATCAAGTTGTAGACATCTTAACCAAGTCTCTTACAGAAGCAAATTTTTCTAAACTTCGATCTATGTTAGGAGTTCAGGAATGTGTCCTTAAGGGGGGATAGGCTCTAATTCATTCTTCCTTCTCCTAATAGTGTCACTTTTGTAAATCCTTCAATCCTATCCCAAGTTGTTCTTAAGGGGGGATGTTAGGATATTTAGACACTTAGGAGTTAGTTAAGATCATCTTGTGTAATATATTCGTTAGGTAAAAGTCTGTTTCTTTAGTATGCATTAATATGCATTTGTAAATATTCTAATCCGACGGTCATGATATGTTCTAGACATAGAGTGATCTGACGGTTCAACTTCTCTTAGATCATACCTACCATTGATCCGTGGCTAAACACCCAATTGGTCTATGATAACTATTTACAGAGCATAGAGGGTCATTAGCTAGTTGATCGATTATGAGAAGCTCATGTAACTTTATTTCTTTTGCATAATAAATTGCTCCAAGTAGCTATTTGGCTAGGGCCATGGACTATTTCCCTCTCAAGGTTTTTAACCATGTGACAAACATCGGTGTGTTGATTTGTGATCTATTTGTGTGAAGCAGTTGTTGAAGGTGTTCAGTATTTTCGAGTACCCTATGTACCCGAACAAGCTATGGAGCACATGAGTCTTGAGACATTTTTGCTGATCATGAAGCTCTGGACACATGAAAAGATAATTTGGAAGTGTTGGGCGTAAGCCCCGAATCCTTCCATGTTGATGTTGAGCATAAGCACTAGAACATTGGATCCTTGGCCATTGTATCCCTACATGTATCATAGAAGTACATCCTAGCATTAGTGTTGAGCAAAGAGCTCTCGAATTGCACTGAGATTGTAACTCCCTATTTTTTAGCATTGAGTATGGGCTCTGGTAAGTTCTAGGAGTTACTGAAAAGAATTAATGATTAACGAGTGAAAACAACTCAAGAAAAATATTGATCTCATTTGACTTATTTATAAGTGATTAAATACTGAAAAACTACCATGTTGTACGAGGGAATCCAACATGCAAGGATGTTTATTGTTTCATAGCCTAGTAGGCCTAACCATCTACATGATGACCGTAATGAAGAAAGTGTAATAAGTATATGGATCATAAAACATGATGCCCAAACGCAAATGTTAACAAATGTTATATTATTATGCATTTTATACAAGCTATGTATAAAGAAAAAAATATAGTAATAATATTAATAATATAAGAAAGAAGAAAAAAATTCATCTATTATTATTTATTACTAAAAGATAATAAATAGTATAATACCTAAAAAAGTCTAAATAGGAACTAGTTGAAAGTTCTCAAGTTAATATATTAAAAATAATAAAATTAAATAAAAAAGGGTTAAATCAAGAAATCAAGAATTCTTGATTTAACCACCCCTTTCACTCAAAAGTCTTTCTATAAAGTTCTAAGCCAAAGAGAGGCTTGGGGATCTCATCATATATTTTATGGGAGTCATTATTCTTCTTGCTAATTCTCAAGAAATTTCTTGGAGAACATTTCCCTAAGTTGAAGAAGGAGAGTTTATCCAAACCTATCATTATTATACCAAATTCTCGTCACCCTCATGTTATGAGATAGGTATTCCCTTGACTGCTCCAATCACTCAAAGGTTTTCCCAAAGAAATGAAGGTTAAAATTAACCCCCTACAATTTTTCCTTGTGTTGAGCTAGTAATGATCCTCTCCCATTGACAAAAAGCGTTACCCAATTCAGCACTACTCTTGATACATGAGCAAAGAGAGGTGGCGGCGCTCTTTCCCTTACTGCAAGAATTGGTGCCCCCTTAACAATGGCTGTTTTCTTCAGTGTTCACTGGAGGTGCGGTGCTCAAGTTTTCAAGGAAAAAAAGAGAAACTTTGAGAGGATTCTTGAAGTTGACCTCCATGGAGCCTCATCCCAATGGCTTAGGACTAGCTGGAGCTTGAGATGCTCCCGTTTAGGATCTAATATCCACATCACCCATGATATCATCAACCATACCTATCATCCCATGCCTTTAAATACTGGATCACCCCCATGCGAAAAAGGAGGAAGAACTGTGTTTCATACCCAAACTCTGTCAAAATCATTCTTGAGTCTTTGCAGGCAAGGTGAACTTAGAGGCAAGGAGCCATTGGAAGAAAATATCAACACCAAGGCATGAAGGTTGTAGTCTCTCCAATAATTTATTAATAAAGAATGTCTTTTCTTTCCCATATTTACTATTTCATATGTATGTATTTCTTAGCTCCTTGGTCACAAGAATAGACCTACTTGATTATATTATATGCTATCATATTTCTCTTGTTGTTTTCCATCTTTTATAGGTTCTCATGTGAGGATAACGAGGAAAAAATTTGAGAGAAGTATCATGGAATTCCATTCATGTGAGTAACCATATATAGGGGAAGTTTAACATTATGTGTTTGTGTTTTGTTCTAGATCTAAACCATTCAGACTAGAGGAACAACTTCTCTTCGCAGAAGGTGCTATATTCCTTATAGCAGTTATACAAACTATGGTAGACTCACCTTAGGAGCTCTAAGATACTTGCATGTTGAAACCATCTTGGAGGGATCTGGATTTAAACCAGGAACGGTTCCAAGTCATGGCTGGGTGTAACATGGTAGTTCCCAAGTGATTTAGTCATCTATACATAGGTCAGATCTTCCTATGAATTGTTAATGATGGGTAATTGAGTGTGCAGGTTTTATCCATTTAAGGAGCTTTGATTTACAAGTATGAGGTTCTAAACTACCTATTTCACTTCCTAGAATAAGTGATGGATACATTATGCAAGGGTTTATATTAAATGTTCTAACCCTATGTATTATTGTTTTCCTTGTCAAAATTATTCTAGGGTTTACATATTAAATTATAAACCCTAGGCTATAAAGTTAATTCCTGTTGCAAGATTTATCCACGGTTTTGTTTCTTTTTCTCCATGTTACTTATGAAGCTCTTTTACAGTTTAAGCTCTGTTATCTCAAAAGTTAGGTTTTATTTCTAAAAATAAGGTCTCATATTTTTTTATTGTGTCAAAACCTTACTAGTATATTTCATATTGCCAATAGAGCCTAGCTTAGATATAAGACTAGGTTCCATTCCAGTTTTAAAGAAAACTAATTTTAGTTTTTAATAAATCGATACACTATAAATACTAAATTAACAACATTATAAACACAGTATTCTTTAGTTAATAATAACCATAAATTTTAAAGTAACCAAACTAAGATAAAAACCATAAATAAACTTATGCTAATAACCAAAGATAAACATTATCATAAACCATTTAACATTCCAAGTATGGAGACCTTACAAATGGTGCATGATTTATAACTTCTATATTATCTTTATCTACCAACTATAAGAAATAATATTATTATCAACATTATAAAGCCATGGCATAAATATAAATTCAATCCATCTAAATATTAAAATCCACATAACAAATATACATAACAAAAATCGTGTGACATAAATTAAAAGGTCCAACATAATATTACCCACAACTACCAATTAAAACACAACCATAAAATCATTACACCAATAACTTAAACACCCAAGGTATTTGTATAGAGATCACAGGATCAAATCTTGTCGACACTCAAATGCCAAATCACTTTCCATATATTTTATAAACCCTCATCTCAGACAAATGACCCAGGATCGAATCATGTAGAGTCTCATTTTCTTCTACAAAGCCATGATGTACTACTTACACACAGGTTATAATTAACACTCAAATATTTTACACAGAGGCAGTAAGACCCATCAAAATTCTTATATGTTGTAACCCATGGTCTCGGAGCCTTATATATACAACATTGAACTAAAGTAACTACATAATACTTACAACCTTATCAAATGAAATAACTAACAACAATGAAGGATTTAGACCACTGTCAACCTCACATATCATTTATATCTTTATAAAACAAACTATAAGGTCTAAATCTATTTCTCTATCGCAGCTACAATGGTGAGTGCCAACACCATTCACGGTGTGGCCTCAAAGCCATCAACACTGACTATGAGTTTTTCTTTTAACCAATACAAACAACGAAGGATAATTCCACACTAACCACAAGCATCATAAGCATGGAAATAAATTCAATAATTATATATTGAAATCAACACAACATAAACTTATAAACATAGTTTCTAACATTAACCATTTCACCATTTCAAGAAATGGTGATACCCATTGCACATAGCATAATCCATAAAATAGTTTATACACATTATTTTCTTACAGTCCTGCACCATTTCCACAGTCATGGATACTCTCAGGCCTCTTCGATACACAGAGTTCCATACATTAATCCCTCTCCATCTAAATTACTCAAGTCGAAAGAGAAATAAAAAACCCAACTAATTAAACCCAAAATCCTGGGGAATTTTCCAATAAGGAGAGCTCTATCAAGTTAGAGATAAACCCCTAAAACTCGAATGCATCCATTGAAACAAGATGCAAGAAAAATAACCCACGAAGAGTGACACCCAGTCGCAGCCACTATACCGTACAAGGAAACTAGTATGGACTTGCACATTGGACTTACCAAGAAGGTTGGAATTGCTATGATTTCTCCC
This sequence comes from Pseudotsuga menziesii, assembly GCA_001517045.1. Taxonomy (NCBI): domain Eukaryota; kingdom Viridiplantae; phylum Streptophyta; class Pinopsida; order Pinales; family Pinaceae; genus Pseudotsuga; species Pseudotsuga menziesii. The sequence continues at coordinate 219,320 of LPNX010729331.1, read as the reverse complement.
ATGAGCGATAACCCAACCCTTCACTCACCCCTCTGCAAACCTACAACAAAATAAATCCAAATCATGAGAGGTATGAATAGTACCCATGAATGAAACCAACAATGATGCCAATGAAAAACCAGACACCCATCTTACCTTTCTAGCAAACTATCACCATTTCCTTCCCTCATGTAGAGCAAGGGCAGAGAGTGAGCCACCAATAGGAGAAATTCCAAACCAATGCTTGCACCAAGCCATAAGCTTTCCTGACACATCTCCCAAGGCACATTGAAAATGCCACCCTCGCGACCATTAATATCCAACAACCCCATAGTGGTATAGTGAATGAAGTATACCATAAAACTTCCACCCCAAATATTTCCATAAGGTTTAAACCCTTGCATCTTGTGAATACTATAGTTTATAAGATTTAGGACTACGTGCATGAAAATATTAGGCTTGAAGCCCTAAGACCATGGAATATGAAATATGCCATGGTATATATATTTTAACCCAATATTTTTCTTACCAAATCAATTACAAATGTTATAAACATATGATAAAAAGATATGTTAGTTCATTTAATAGAACAAACATATAATAAAAATATGTCATACTATGAACCGCTCTGAATATTTATACCACGAATAATATGTTCCACATAAATAACAATTCTGGTTCATACACTTAATACATGTGGTGGTGATCTCGTCCCTAATCCCAAATTCTAATAATAATGACGAGTGAATGTCATAAGGACAGAACTGACAATGCGAGCACCAGTGATCCAACGGTCAACACTCCTTGACAAGTTTTCCCTCACAGAGTATACCTGCACGTAAACAGGATAAGAGTGCATTAGTTTGATAGAAGTAAGTAATTCCCTTTCGTCAAGTAGAACTAAGTAACCTTAGGTAGTTACATGGGAGAACTATTCCTGCCACTCCATCCCTTTATCCATTAACCAAGTTAAGTCAGAATTAAGTTTACGACATTAAAAACATGTGAAAATCAGTGAAGTAAATTATTTTAAAGTACCTAACATACATAACATGTCATAACCATAATAAATACATAGTAATCAACATTACAAAATCATAATTAGCCACAATAATAATCACATCGAAAAGTAGGGAAGCAAGGTGTAAGAACAACTTACGATGACACAAAGAGTATGAATAGAGTACAAAAAATTCTACAAGTACAATAATGTCGAACATAGGTAGTTTGACTAGCCTACTAATTTTTTTTTAAATTTTTTTAGGACATTACATTCTTACAGAAACTTTCTTAGGTATGACTTGAATCTTCACTTGATTCCCTTGGATATTTGTACACAAGATTAACTTGTGTAAGCAATTGATCATGGCATGGTGTTGTTCCAACTAGTCCATGTCGATAAGTATATCATATGATCCTAATGGTAGGATTTTCAATTTTACTCTAGTAGGAAAACCATTCAAGTTTACCTCACAGTCTTTAATTAATTCAAAAAAATTATGTTTTATACCTGTGGCTAATTGCACCATCCAAGGTTTATCATATCTAACTTTTCCTAGTTTACATACATCAACAATTTTAGGCGATACACTGCTCCGAAAATCACCAAGGTCAATCAATATTGAAATAGAAGTATTTAATATCTTGCCTTCTATCTCAACCATGGTTGCATGATGTCCTTCCTGTCGTCCATCCAAGGCTGTATAAATCCATGGTGTTCTAGTGATGTACTCTACCATTGGTTCTTCTTGTAAGCCATGTAAGAATCCATTGGTCTTGTTGTTTCCCTCTTGGGAATAATGAGGCCCTTGAAATTTCTAGCATTTGATTTGCAGTGGGGAAACATTGGATCCCCCATTTGTTGTTGGCTTCTTAGCATTTGGATCTGGTACATATGGCTTTGTACCTGTTTTGTTGAAGCTCTTGTTGGCTGGAAAGCTATTGTTCTATTTCCTATATGGTGGTGGGTTGAAACCCGGTTTTCGGTTGTTAGAGAAGTTTTTAGAACTATCTTTGTTTTTGTTGTTGTTCTCTTGCCTCATCTTCCCATGCTCATAGAAAATCCTAGCTTTGTGTAAGGTGGTGTCCAATGTTTTAGGCATGTCAAATTCAATCCTTTCCCGAAAGTTGGGAGGAAGACATCCTAAAAACTGTTGTATTTTTACCTTTTCATCCTTGATATATGGTACATAATGCAATAGATCAAAAAATATGTTAATAAAAGAATCCATGGCCCTATAACCCATACCCAACTCATGAAACTCTTTCACTTTTTTGTCAAAGAACCTTTCCGACATGTATTTTTCCTGAAAAATCTTGCGTAAATTACTCCATCATATTTCTCTTACCTCATATTTATTGGTATGATTTGAGTCTCTCCACCATCTAGGTGTTTTTCCATTTACATTATGGATGGCCAGACAAGATTTCATTTCGCTAGAGTAGTTATGAACTTGAAAATATTTTCTCATACCAAGAAGCTATTCTTTAGATTTATCCCATGCATTCGTCTCTCATTCATAGGTTGGGGATTTTGTTTTTCTAAACTCTCCCTGAATATTGTCATCGTTTCTTTGTTTATTTCTGCATGGAGAAAGAGAGACATCACCAGAAGGACTTTGATAATCTCCTTCTGCAGGTTCAGGGGTATGTTCTTCTTTTCCTTCTTCTTTCGGGATACTAGCCCATTTATGATAAATTTATTTCTTGACCATGTTTTTGGAATGAGTGGGTTTTCCCTATGGGCTTCCTCCCATCATGTTTCACAACAATGATTCATCGATTGGTTGTTGTTACTTTCTTTCATTCACATTATCATCACTAAAACTCTATGAGTCTTCTTGGAGACGTTGTATGGTTTTTAATATATCAGAATTTAGTTCCACCATTACTTCTGCTTCTTGGGTGGGGGTACTCAACTTTCCTTTCTAGTTGTTGTCCTCTTCAATGTTCATGTTCCAAAATATTCCCTTAAAATACTGCAATTTCAAATTTTTAATAACAAAAAAATATCTTGTTAGTTAACAAAATTTAAAAACATACTTTATTTTCTTGCAATGAATGTCTGGTATGCCCATTTGGTCTCTTAGTGTTGACATTGGGCTCTAATACCACTTGTAATGTCCCAAAAACTGAAAATATATATTTTTTATTAGGCTAGTCAATTATTACCTGAACTCAACATTATCTTAACTTATGCAAAATGTGTCATAGTTTGTTCACTAAACTGAATTATCGTAAGATATTTCTACCTTCTTCTAGATGTTTTCCCAGTGTGGTTATTAGTGTGATTCGATGTTGTCATTATGTTACTTTAATCTAAGTTAGATGGTTACTCTATTTATTGAATGCTTTTTATCATGTGTGTACATGTATGCGTCTATCGTTATTTGCCTACTTAACTTGTATTGTCAAGGGGTGGAGTGACAGTAATTGTATTCCTTGTAGAAACACCTCGAAAGGTAATTAGTTTTACTTGTTGCTACATGGTTTCTTAGTTCTTTATTAAACTAATGCATCTCTTTGTTTGTTTGTGCAGGTGCACTTGGTGATGGAAAACTGGCTATAATAGTGAAATGTATACATACCTCCTATTGCTCAACTACCTCACAACTTGGATGATGAACAGACCTATAGTCCTATCTTACTGATTATTATTACAGTTGTTAGTGATGTTCTTCACACAAGGATGGGTTTAATTAAGCCTATGTTTTCACTGGTTACCACTATTACTTATGGTTTTAAGACCTTGATTTAGTTTGAGCCTACACTTAACATTTATATGGTGTATATTGTATTGTATAAGGATTATGCTATTAAAACACAACCCTATGTTTTATTAAGGTTCTTATGTATAATATTGAAGGAATATTGTAATCCATTCGCAGCATATTTCATATTCCATGAGTTAGGGATTTCTCCTAAGTCTATGATACCATTGTTGCGGTTTATGGAATCCATGGATTTCATTTATCACCATGTGTTTTGGTGTGGTATGAAATATAGACTTGCGTTTTTTGTTTTACGTAATGGAGGAAAAGATGCTAGAGTGAATGTGCCTTAGGAAACAGGGGTCTAAAGCCCTAATATTGGGCTACCGCGAAGGTATGGGTCATTTGCATTTTTTTTGTGAGAGTTCTGTTCAGCTCTCTAGTCTAATTGATGGTGTGAGGTTTGGATTTTGGATTTACTCGGATGGTATTCCCTTCATTATGGTTTTGTTGCACTTGTTTAGTTGCTTCAATTTGGAGATTTGGCATACTCCTCATCCTTCGTTCTGGTTCATTACAAGTTGCAGGGTCCTTATGGAATGATTCGTGGGTCTCCCAAGTGGCCAACACACTATCCTTCATGCGTAAGCCCTATTACAAACCAAGTTTAAAACTCGTTCCTCTATGTGTGGGTGTTTTGACAGAGCATGAAGCTCATCAGTTGGATGAATACCTGGTTTGGGTTTTAGGGGTTGCGACTCTAACAGTCTGTCTGTATTTATTGTAAAGCATCCAGAGATGTGATTATAGGTTGGGTTTTTGTTTGTTTGGCACCTTCATGCCGAGACTGGTGTGGTTCAAATTTGTAAATGAATACTTTGGTTTGGCTATGTTTAATACTACAGACTATGCATTTTTGTTAAAGATGTTGCGTTTTTTTAAATGGTGACAACACCATTTATTGCAAGGGTGTATTTGGATTGTAAACATGACTGTGTATTTGTTATATATTTTATGATGGTTAATATGATGCATTCTCTACAACATATAAGTTATGGTTACGATTCTTGGCTTGGCACTGTTTAACTCTGTGTAAACCTCTATTTTTGTAATTAGTTTCTTACATGTATAATTTAGCATCATTGCTTGGATTTTAGAGCCATTCCATCACTGGGAATGACACACTTGCCATGTAGCATAGAGACTGTGTTGATTATGGTTATTCGTAGTGTTTACTTAGAAATGGCCATAACTGCTTGGTTTAACTTTAGAGAAATGGATGTCGTGGCTAAGCTTAGCGTAGATAGGGTTTAACTTTATTTATGTTAAGGATTTAATGTCCTGTATAATGGTCGTGAGCCATGAAATGGGTACCATGTGTAAATAATAGCATGGGATTTTATTCATGTATAGAGATATGTTAAAATGTGTTACAAATTGTATAAATGATTGGTGTTGTAAAGGAAAGTATCCTATGGCTAGGGTTTAAGAGGCCATCAACGTACTGGGGTTGAAAGAGAGATGCACAATGTTCAGCAAGCATATAACAACAAGTTTAAGAGATAAGAAAGCTCCACACCTGATTAACTGAAAGTTGGTCCAAGCTTTCTCTTCAATCCTCTTCTTGCTCCTCTCGCTCCAAGAGACCTGCAAAACGAATTATACCTTCCTCAAACCATTATGACCACATATAAGACAATGATAATCAAATAAACATGAACTAATGATCTGAATAACATCATCATATGATCAAAAACAAAGATTCAATCACACATTGAACAATGATTTGGGAAGAAGAAGGACATCGCATCTTTATTAATCCTAAAAACAAGTAGAGGTATACCTTCTCTTCAGGTTTGGCACCTCACGAAACCTTGATCTGGTTCTGCTACTTCTCTTCTCCAAAGAACTCAGCCTCCAAGCTCTGCAACACAAGGGGAAGACCTCTAGGGAAAAGGTGTGGGCAAAGAGAGTCCCAATTCCTCCAGCATAACAGTGCAAAAATCCAAGTCCTCTTTCATGACCCTCCCTACCTCTATTTATATGAAAAAGAAGAGTTAGGGGTGAAGCCAAAGTGGTTACAACTGAAGAAGTCAGTTGCATAACTACCCAAACTAACTCAAAAGGCGTTTTTTAATGTTTAAATGTCGAGGGACAGATTCGTGACTATGAAGGAGGACAACCCGCAAATGATCCACGAGTTTGCACAAGAGAAACCTGTGAATATATGCATTCGCAACTTGTAAAACACGAGACTCGCGAATGATTCGCGACTTTCATATAAGGAGAGTCATGAATATACAAAAAAACGCATTTTTAAGGTATTTTTGGGCATTTTCAGACTTTAGTGTCTTGTGGAAAGTTTTAGCTAACTGAAATACCTTTCCAACGATGCAGAAATAAGGTCAAATGGAGTTATAGAACTCAAGATATGGTTCCTCCAATATAGGTGTTTTTTCAGTGACTTTCAATGACTTTCATGAAGTGCCGTCATGCGACGGAAACATGGGAAAGTGGTCACAGGCAGAGATGTGTCATTTTGAGCTATAACAGATGCCCCCTAATGTGTGAGGTTAGAGGGGAAGATGATAGATGAAATACATTATAAAGGAAACAACTGAGTATGGAGAGAGCAGAGAATCCAAGATCGAAAGGCTCGAGTGAAGGTACCTAAAAGAGAGATAAATGTCAGAAAAACTGATCTCCGGGACATACAAGTCCATATACAAAACATCGCCATAAAGATAAAGGCAGATCCAACATATGTATAACTGATGAAACTATCATGGTCGCTCAATATGCAAAAAGGCGCCATATCAAATCTAAAGGAGTCATGGCCACAAATGAACAAGGTGGATCCATGCTCAACAATCGATCATAGCCACAAGAAATACAAGGTGGATCTATGTCTCATAAAAATGTCATATAAAGTATAACAAGGTCTTGCGCAACTTAGGCAATAGCAAAAGATGACAATGCTACTGTTAGCCCAAGGTCTTCAATCCAAACCGCCCAAAAAAGGTATGAATCCTAACCATGTGAATAAAGGAGCTGAAGTCGAACATGGAGGAAGCCGTTTGATTACCGGTCAATAATGAAAACCGTTAACAAATGCGAGGGAAACCACCATTAATGAAAATGGTCCCTAAGGTACCTAGTACATTCTAACAAGTGTGATTACAAGGACTTGAAGTCCAACACTTGAAGAATCCATTGAGTAGGAGACATTAAGGTATTCCCACTACCCAATAGCAAGGGAAATTGCCAATGAGGCCAACAATTCCCAAGGTACTGCCATAAAACTCTAAATCTCATTCCCAGAGCAAGATGTGTTGCAGTCGATAGGAAGAGATCTGTTGGAAGGAAAGCAGTAAGGCATCCTTCATCATCCAACACGAGGTAATTCAAAGACTAATTGGATCTAGAATTGGTACTGAATTTCACAAAAAGGACCGCTGAAGACATGATGTAATGAACTGATACCAGGGAATGGCCGACACAAAAGGTCAAGGCAATTGCAGAATGGCCGACAAAGGTTTAATCCTTGAACAGTGAGCACGACACCAAAGTGACTTAAGTAGCTTTTGACACCAAATAGGACCAATGAAACAAATCTACAATGTAGGAGACATTGACAGATTCCCCATAGAATTAGAAAAGAGACCAACTAGAGGAGTAAGAAAACTTTGAATCAGGATAAGGTCAAAAGACTAGGACCCAACTGTTGATAGAATCAAAACTGGTGCTTTGTTCAAGGAAACAAGACTTGCTGCCATGATGTAAAAAGACATGGAAATAAACCTTCCCCTTCCCTTCTTTCTTGTAAAGGTTTAACGAGTCCAAGAAAGCAAACTCGTAACCATCTTCATTTTTTGACAAGCTCGAAGAAAAGAAAGAAGAATGCTTGATAAGGCAATAATTCGTGGATTTTACGAGCCCGAACTAGTACATCCTCGATGGTGTTTTCATAGTTTAGAGAGTCTGAAAACTCCAAAGAAGACTCCAGGGGGGTCCTTTTTCATACAATTTAGTCTCCTAATGCCGAAAAAGTATAAAACAAACCAGAGAAGAACTCTCTTAACTTCCGAAGAAGAAAAGGAACACCTTTTTCGTAATTAGTCAGGAAGGTCCGAAAAAGGTTAAATTACCACCTACCCAACGCTCCTTCAAAAGCAGCATATAGCCTGAGTTTAACGAGTGTGAAGGAAGGCAAGATCACTTGGAAATATCCATTTGATTATGAGAAATGGAGCTTACAACAATAAACTTGATGCTTTGTTCTTTAGGGTATAACAAGCATGACAAAGACATAAAGTACACTCGGAATCTTTTTCATGTTTTGGTCCAAAGCATGAAAAAGAGAAAACTAAGCTCATACCGAGGGTTCCTTTTCCGTAAGTTTAGTCCCTCAGGTCCGGAAAAGAGATAAACCTATGCCATAGAATACTCTTCTCAATTCAATAGAAAAGAGAGGGATCCTTTCTCGTATTATTTCACATGGTCCCAGAAATAGATAACCTACCACCAATGTGGATGCCCATTCACATATTCTTAAGGAGCCTAAATGGACAAGTTTACTCAGCAGTCAAGTCCATTTGGAGGAGTCAGACTTCGGCCTAAATAAACTCAAAATCTTTCCCGTGAAGTTTTAATGATTCTGGAAAAGTCAACTCGCGGCCTCCTTACTGTTTTTAACGAGCTCGAAGGAGAGCAGAAAGAATGCTCTAAATGCGATGAGACGAGTGTCATAAGCAGGCGAAACTAGTTCCAAGCACAAGGAACAAACCTATGCATAATGCAAGAAAAGTGAGCAAGATAAGGACACTCGGGAAACATCTCCTCAAGGTAAAGGGTGTCAAGCTGCAAAGGAAAAATGAGACAAGGCTTAGCGACGATGAGAACAAAGATGAGGGCTTATACAACGAGCTAAAAGCGTGGAAGCCGGAATCAGGCTCATAAGCGCGAGCAGGGCACATGCAAATGCAATTACAACTTGAACAAAAAGGTGAGGCTAGTAAATAGTTGTGAATCCAACTACAAATCCTGTCTCCAAGAAACAACAACATCAAGATCATATTCAGAAGAAAAGATCCGATGCGGGTCACTTTGGTAGAAACACATGTGACTTTGCTATCCTCTATAAAAGGTAAAGTCAAGGAAGAATCAACCGAAGAAGATTCTATAGGACCAAGGCTCGAGGATTTATAATCAATAAGATTGACCTCATAAGGAAAGGAAAAATCAACAAGGGAGATAGAGTCTACAAGAACAAACTCAATATCCAAGGAGTTGAAAAATTCATAAGAAAAATCAAACTCAGCAGGATCACTGATTTGCGGTTCAACGGAAAAGTCAAAAGACTCAACTAGACCAACATAAGAAGAAAAGTCAGGATTACTAGGCAAATCAGGGTTAGACTTAGTCACAACTGAACCAACATCCAAAAGAAGGTCAGACTGTATCAAAGACTCTAGGAAGACTTCATCCAAAGGAAAGAGATCATCCAAGATAGGACACATGTCTAAACTTTCAAATGGATCAACAGATTGGAGAATAGGCTCCACACTCTGTATAGGATGACTCACCCGTTCAACTACTGGGACCAAGTCCCAAGAAGGTAAGCATGAAAACAGAGGCTTCTTCTCAGTAGCAATTGAACACAAGGGACAAGAGGCCACATAGTTCACCTGTGGTGGGGTGGTGTCTATAGAAACACTGGGAACCAATAAAGGAAAGACTTGGTCTCTAGCTGGGTCAGGAGATGAATCAAGGAAATCCAACTGATCAATAGTGACAATTTCTTCGCCATGATTAAAGTACATCACACGAAAGAATGTTGACACCACAGCTTGCATGGCAGAGACATAATCACGTCCAAGGAGCATATTAAAGTCCAAGGCATCTTCTATCACCATGAAGTCAACTAAGACGGTCTTCCCACCCAAAGTAACAGGTGTTTGAGCAAGAATTCCCAAGTCTATATAAGTTCTTCTATCAAACGCCAGTAACTGACTAGCAGTCGACACAAGGCTGGGAGATCCCATACCTCGCCAAGAACGAGCAGACAAAATACTAACTGAGGCTCCTTCGTCAACAATACAGTGAGCAATCGTATATGGTTCAACCTTGACCTTTGTCTGGAAAGGTGCATGGGAAGGAAGGCGTGGCTCAACTAGGCTATCCCAATCAAAGGAAGCAATCCGAGAGCTTGGTGGGGTTTGATCCGAAACAAGTTCAGTGCCCCCTTGTTCAGTAAGATCTGAACTGGCAGTGAAGAAAATGTGACGAGTAGACACTTCACTCTCCAAGGGAAGAGTGGGGTTTATCGATACTAGAATCGATTCAACCGCTTCGTGAAAGTCACTCTCCAAAGGGAGAGTGGGATTGAACAAAGATGACATTGGTTCAATCACATTAAGATCACTCTCTAAAAGAAGAGTGGGATCGACTAAATCTAAGATTTGTTCGACCACTTGATCAACCAAAGGTTGAGTAGGATGTTGAGAAACTATAGGGTGTTCAGAAGAATGAAATCCATGAGTCTCAAACCACACTCTTCGCACCTCTGGGATAGTAGGGCACAGATGAGTAAGGTGATCTCCCTTGCATAACACACAAGGGAACTTAAGATGATGCTTCAAATGACTAGTTTTCTCAACTGAGTCAACATGACTAGTAGTGGATGACTGTTTGCTCTTAGCATGACCGACAGAGGCTAAGATTTTTCCCCCAGCATGAACAACAGAGGCCGGATGACTAGGTCCAACCTCACTAAGAGAGGCTGGTTGTTGAGAGACTCCAGAATGTTCAAAAACGGGATGACCATGAATCCAAACTCTTCGCACCTCTGCAATAGAAGGGCATTTATAAGTAAGGTGGTCTCCCTCACAAAGCTTACAAGGAAACTTGGGCTTGTGTTTTGAACGGGTAGTCCTGTCAACAGTGTCAACATGACTCACAGTGGTTGACGAGTTGTCTTCAGTTTGAACCACAGAGGCTGAAAGACTGCCCCCAGCATGACTTGCAGAGGCCAAGAGACTAGGTCCGACATGACTTGCAGAGGTAGGACAGGCACCATCAACATGAACAGTAGAGGCTGAATGGTTAGGATCAACATGCTTTACAGCAGTTGAGAGTGTGCCCCCAGCTTGAACAATAGAGGCTAGGTGGATATGTCCAACTTGAACAACAAAGGTTGGATGGGGAGGTTCAACTTGAAAACCAGAGGTTGAACGAGTGTCTTCAACATAAACAACATAGGCTGAGAGACTGGATCCGACATGACCTGAAAAGGTTGGAAGGATCCTACCATCATGATCAACAGATGCTAGATGGTGAATATCAACTTGACTTGCAAAGGTTGAATGGGTAGGTTCAACTTGAACACCAAAGGTTGAACGGGTGCACTTAGCATGAACACCAGAGGCTGGGTGGTTGGATCCGAATTGACCTGGAAAGGTTGGAAGGATCCTACCAGCATGATCACCAGAGGCTGGATTTTGAAGATCAACTTGACTTGCAGAGGTTGAGTGCTTGGATCCAACATGAACATCAGAGGTTGGATGAGTGCCCCCAGCATGAACAATAGAGGCTGGGTGGTGAGGTTCAACTTGAGTTGCAGAGGTTGAATGGGTGCCCCCTTGCTTATGTGCTTTCTTCCTATTTCTCCTTCTTTTACTCCTTTAGACTGGCAGTTACTAGTATCAGTACTTTCACCGCATGAGGTAGAAGGAGGAGGAGAATTAACTACACGTGAAGGGGAAGTAGTGTTTTGATGCCCTTGATATAAGGAGCTTACTTGAGAAGCATCAGGAGCATTCAGGACAGTTGGAGTGGAAAACAACCACACCGGTAGCCCTAGGGTGAATCCCGGAAGATTCAAGGTGGCCATCAAGGGAACACCAACATTCCCTGTGAGAGGAATAGAAAAAGGAGTTCCCAGCAAAGGGATCTCTTGGTTGGTGTTCAAAGGGGTGTTAGCCATAGTTTCAAAACAAGAGACAAAGTCTGAGGTTGATGGTCAACCAAAATTACAAAGCAGACACCTAAAGGTCCACTAAGTACAGACAAACCACACAGCACTCACTAAAAATTACTAAAGCCCAAGCAGACAAATAGGTATAAGATGTACTTTCCAAAAGAAAGCTGATAGACAGTTACTTGGCGTCCCATGTAGATGTTCTTAGGCACAAACGAAGGAATCACCCACCGCCCTCCCACACTTTCTACCGGGGTTACCTTCCAAGTCTATCCAAGGTCAACCAGAAATAACCTTCCTGTTTACCTGTGTATGAACCCTAGATGTCAAAGAGACTAGAGGCTACCTTAACTAAATTGACAGTCTGGGGGGACAGTTGTCATCCGAACTCGTATGCATGGGCAGGGTAGTTGAGCCCGAAACTCTATCTAGGACAGAATCCCCAGATGCATAAAAGTTTTGACTTACGTTTTGACAAGGACTCAGAGGGTTATCTCCTCTGTCCAAGCCTCCACGCGGCCTAGTGCTTAACTCCCGTTTGAGAGGAGCTTCCCAGATGCAATCAATGTAGAAAAGGATTTACCTAGTGATAGGCCAACTACGTCTAAATTTTAACACTTGTGGAGAGTTGAAACTCCCTAATCCACAAGTCTAGCCTGAGCTAGTTGGTGTATGAACCTATAAAATAAAACTTACTAGTAAATTTTAAATTATATCGTTTATTTTAAGGGTTTTTTTTAGTCAAAGGGTAAATGGCATGAAACTTATGTGGTGTTTTGACTCAAAATTGAAACAAAATGACTAAACAAAAAGAAATGAAATGCAAGAAGCAAACTATTCTCTTTATATCTTCAAATAGAAACTTGAAATCCAAAAAAGATCAAATCTTTTTATATTTTTTAATTTTTCCAAAAACAATGATATGTCATGCAATCTAGACTAAAAAGCCTAATCTACATGCACATAAAGCAAACATATGTTTTTGTCTTTTTCTTTTATAAATGCAAAAGAAAAATCAGCCTATCAACTAATGCAAGCAAGTACTGTAAGCACAACAAATAGACAACTACTTCATACCCCAAACAAACCCTAGGTCTCCCTAAAGTTGAATATAAACCTCTCTTAAAATGAAGGCTCACTAAGGAAAACAAGCCAACAACTTTGGAATGAAGAGACTGAGCACAAAGAATGACATAAAAAAAGGTCAACAAGTCCTAAGTATCAATCTAAACCTACAAACAAAGGCTGCTCAGTACCTTGTACAACAAGATCAAGCCAAAGAAAGAGGTTGGGGGGGGGGGGGGGGCCCCCAAAAAAAAAAAAAAAAAGGGAGGGGGGGGGGGGGGGGGCAGCAGTACAAACAAGTAAACGTTCTTTTTAATTTTCTTTTATAAAGACAAAAGAAAAACTATCTACAAAGCAAAAGCATGCAGATAACAAGAACAAGGAAAAAGGAACTCTGCTAAACAACCACCAAACGAACTCTAGAATGCCCTAAAGTCAGTATAAAACCTAGCTAGAAGGAAGGCTCATATAAAAGACAAGTCTACTATCTTGGCAAGGTGAAGTTAACCAACAAAAGAAGAAGGAAAGCAACACCAACAAGATTCTGAAATCAAACACAAAGATCACTAACAGAGGCTGATCAGAAACATAGGCCAAAAATCAAACCAAGCAAAGGAGATGAAGGAAGAGGAAAGAACAACCCAAATGCTATAAAAAGGCTAAAACTCTAGCATGCACCTAAGATGCACTAGACTTGAGCGAACTTGAATCAAATAAACTGTATAAAAGCAAAGAACTGAAACACACAGGCTAACAGAACCAAAAGACAACCAACTAAGGAAGGCTAGGAACCCTAGCTTGGGTGCAAGCAATGACAAGAAACACTACAGGCTTACAAAGGCAAGTGAGAGTCAGCCACTATCAGAAGACAGACTGAAAAAACAGGGCCCAGGATCCTGAACACAGGTCTGAACAAAGACACTTTAACCTACAACCCAAACCGGCCAAAATACTTCAGCATGCAGATAGTAAACAATCCAAGCAAAAAAGGCTCAAAGGGCTTCCGAAAAAGCACAAACTGTGATCAACAGAGGCACCCAGACAAGCCAAACAACATTTATAAATAAAATCCACTCAGAAACAAGGATTACCCAAAGCAAAGACCAAGCAAACTTTAACTTTAAAAATCCCCACTTCCAGGAGTATTCGCGACTGTCTATAAGGGCGGGTCGTGAATGACTCGCGACTGTTCAGTGAAGCAACCCATGAATACAAGACTGTATTCGCGACTGTCTAGAACAATAGCTCACGAATAGGTAGAAAAAATCCCCAAAAAAGGTCAAAAAACTACCTAAAGAAGGCAGGGGAAGTGTGTAATCAGACTGGAAAGGTGTTCCTAAGTGGGAAAAAGGACTTGAAACAATGCAAAAGCTGAAAACAATCAAGAGAAACCCCAAACAGACAAGGCTATCCCCAGCGGAGTCACCAGTTCTGTTGTAAAGGAAAGTATCCTATGGCTAGGGTTTAAGAGGCCATCAACGTACTGGGGTTGAAAGAGAGATGCACAATGTTCAGAAAGCATATAAGAACAAGTTTCAGAGATAAGAAAGCTCCACACCTGATTAATTGAAGGCTTGTCCAAGCTTTCTCTTTAATGCTCTTCTTGCTCCTCTCGCTCCAAGAGACCTGCCAAACGAATTATACCTTCCTCAAACCATTATGACCACATATAAGACAATGATAATCAAATAAACATGAACTAATGATCTGAATAACATCATCATATGATCAGAAACAAAGATTCAATCACACATTGAACAATGATTTGGGAAGAAGAAGGACATCACGTCTTTATTAATCCTGAAAACAAGTACAAGTATACCTTCTCTTTAGGTTTGGCATCTCACGAAACCTTGATCTGGTTATGCTGCTTCTCTTCTCCAAAGAAATCAGCCTCCAAGCTCTGCAACACAAGGAGAAGACCTCGAGGGAAAAGGTCTGGGCAAAGAGAGTCCCGATTCCTCCAGCATAACAGTGCAAAAATCCAAGTCGTCTTTCATGAACCTCCCTACCTCTATTTATATGATAAAAAAGAGTTAGGGGAGAATCCAAAGTGGTTACAACTAAAGAAGTCAGTTGCATAACTACCCAAACTAACTCAAAAGGCGTGTTTTTATGTTTAAATGTCGAGGGACAGATTTGCGACTATGAAGGAGGACAACCCATGAATGATTCGCGAGTTTGCACAAGAGCAACCCACGAATATATGCATTCGCGACTTGTAAAACACGAGACTCGCGAATGATTCGTGACTTTCATATAAGGAGAGTCATGAATATACAAAAAAATGCATTTTTAAGGTATTTATGGGCATTGTCAGACTTTGGTGTCTTCTGGAAAGTTTTAGCTAACTGAAATACCTTCCCAACAGTGTAGAAATGAGGTCAAACGGAGTTACAAAACTCAAGATATAAGTCCTCCAAGATAGGTGTTTTTTCAGTGACTTTCAATGACTTTCATGAGGTGCCGTCATGCGACGGAAACATGGGAAAGTGGTCACAGGTAGAGATGTGTCATTTTGAACTATAAAAATTGGTAAAATGACATGGGGAAACGTTGACAGGGAAACGGTTTCTATCTGTGTTTACACTTATGGAATTTGATTTTTATAGTGTAGACTATGTAGATTATTTATGGATTAATACAGAGTTAGAACGCTACTAAAGAATCCTACAAAATTCAATGTTATCCCAACTTTGAAAGCATCTTTGGTTTGGAATTCGTGAGCTTCACAGAATTCGATCTTGGGCTACGATGGTTGTAAAGGATACATGTAAATAATTTGGTTTGGTATGAATTCCCGCAGGATTCGATCATGTGGCCCTTTTTATTATATGATATATGTTAATGAGTTTTGTGATTTAAATTTAGGGTCAATTTATTTTGTGGAAAACTCTCTTATGATATATGATTTGGAGAATTGTATTTTATGTTTATTATTATGAAATATATAGTGTCATTACGATCAATCAGGTGCTTTTGCCCACATACTTTAGAGGTCTTCGATAGCTTAGTTTGATATTTGATATTATTGTTTATTTATAATAACGAGAAGGATTTGTTTATAGTTATGTTGTATTTATAATTAATTTAAAGTGTTAGATATTTTATATTTTATGTTATAGTATTATGCATAAAGATTAGGTTAATAATATGGATAAAATGGTTTGGGTTTATTTATAATAAACTTAATCCTGCTGGAAATATTAAATCTTCTAGGGGAGATAATATATATAGGATCTGTTTTGAGTAGTTACAGGTCTTGGAAATAAATTTGAAGACATGAAATAAATTGCAGAAAGGAATTAAAAAAAATGAAATCCTTAAATTATTAGATAGAAGATGAATTGCAGAAATGAACTATAAGACAAAACCTTTACATTCACAGACTTGAAAAGAACTGTAAAAAAGATAACCTAGTTTATAGTAGGCAATTACTACATAAACATTCATAATTAAATCTATTTAATATAATAAAAATGTAGAATAATCAACCCATAGTTAGCTACCTTAGACATTAATTATCTCCATTTTTGTCTTATTTTCCTAGTTTCCATATTCCACTCTATGCAAGTTCTCCTCCACATGTCCTAGATGGTCAAACTTGCTAAAAATGAGTCATAGAGTGCTTGGGAAACCTCTTGGAAGCATTTCTGCTTTATTCCTAGCCTTCCTAGTGCATATCTATTTTTTCTACTTTATTGTTGCTTTTACTGAGTTTTAAGGCAATTGGGAAAGTTTGATTAGGTGAAGTTAACTTGTTTTTTGTCCCCATCATCCTCCACTCTTTTATTCTAATAAAATCATGTATGAGTTTTCCTTCCATCACCTATTAGCCTCCCTAATTGATTTTTCCAATTCGTGAGATCCTAGACAGATTTGGAAGCTGCTTTATGCACATATGGGGGATTTGCTTAGTTTTAGTAAGCCTTCATTTGACCAATTTGAATGGCATCCCAATGCATTTAGATAATGTTATAGCTTATTTTACCACTCCAGGTGAATCACACTTTGTATGGCCTTCCCCTGTCCCGTTGCAGACTCCTTAGACCCCATGGACCATTTTTTGTCCTTTGATGTTTCATTGATCATCCCTATAAATATGTAAAAAATTCTATATGTGACTTTTAATCCATTAATCGCGTATATATGCGGGTTTGACCACTAAAAATGTGTACATTGGGATCTGTACAAAATCCAAATCCTTTTGGAGTTTTCCTTGACATGGATCCGACTCACTTGACTCCTAGCCTTCCCTGTGCCTTGAGATCGCTCGGATTCAAACTTTCATTACCCCTTTGAAAATCTATATAAGGAACTCTATGGTACATTGGAGCCATATGAGAGAATTGAGAAAAAAGAAACTATAGTCCATTGTTTCCAAAACTTATGCTTGAGTCTGCATCTCTTTGTCCCTTGGAGCACTAGTGTGTTCTTCCCAAGCTTGCATTTTGCTTGTGAGCTTGCTATCGAGAGATGGAGGATTGAGGTGGTGGAGGCTCAAGTGGGGGATTCAGTTTCTCTGGTTCATAGACATGCTGTCAGAGGTTGTATCTATTGTAATCTCTGATTTATATTAATAGAAATATATTTTCCTATCCAATAATGTGTGTTTGAATGAATATATTATCCATGGGATTGTTTCAAATGCTTATACATTGTTGATTATATATACTAGAATAGATCTAAAACCATGATATATAGTATGCTTGCATTGTTTACTTGTTGTTGAGGAATTAATGTATCATTTCAAGCTGAAGTTGGAAAGCTCAACTAGGATCTACTTCAACCGTCCGGAATAATGTACAAGGTCTGATCCTTTAGTGTTAGACATTTACTTTCTATTGCATATTGGAAAAGATTGATTTATTGAGTCAAGTTGTCTTTTGTGGTACCCCAAGCCATAGGAATTTCTCTCCATAAAATTATTGGCGACTCTGTTGGGGTCGTTCCTTATTTTTCTTTGGGGTTGGGAGCACAATGGGCTTGATATTATTGACTTGCTCTTGATTTCTCCCTATTTCTGTGTCACATTTTATAGTATGTTTGTCCATTGAAACTCCCCTTTATTGGTTTGGCCTTGGCCTGCTTTTTACCACTGCCTTCTCTATATACGTGGGATTTTGTCCAAACGTTACATACATACGCGGATTTTTGGCCAAAAATCGCGTATATACGCAACTGTTCTTTAAACAGTCGCATAGATCCTCCCTTTTGGTGAGTTTGATGTTGTGGAAAGTTGTTGGGCGAGTTGTGAGTGTGGTTGGGTCTTCCTTGGGTCTGATGTTGTCTGTTGGATGCTCCTTTTCTGACCAGAGACCGCTTTTTCGTTAATTTTTATTTAAAAGTAGTTTTAGTCATTTATCCTTTTTGTTTTGCCATTAGTGCATTACTCTTTTTTGTATTGGTGTCTTATTGGGCTTGTCTTTTATACTTGCTGCAGATACTGAGAGTTTTTGATGACTTTTATTGCATTTTTCATTCTTTTATATTAAAAAAAAAAAGTAGTTGCACTCTTAGTTGCATCTTAGATATGGATTTGATGAGATACTTGCATTGGATTGCTTGGATGAGAGTTGTGTTTAGGCGTTCATATAGGAAGGATTGCATTGGAATTTGGAAAGGAATATATATTCATGCATCTCATGTAGTGGCATACCTTATTTTTCATTTGAAAAAGATTGCACTTAGCATTGTTTGTTATGGTGTGCATATTTACTTCACTGCTGAGTCATAATGTCATTAGTTTCACGAGCATTTCCCTTTGACTAATTACAGCCAATTAAAATCAACGCATACTAAAATGAATTCCACTCTTTTCTTTTATAGGGTGCACCAACAAGATTAGGTTTTAGGGTCTTGGAATAGTTCATTGTGAGTAAATTCTCCAAGACCACTAAACAACAACATGTATGTGTCTGTCCAGGTGACTGTGTGAAAATACTTGGTATATCTAGTGCTTCTCAAGATCCTCCTCTCAAAAGGGAGTTTAGCATGAGGCAATGTGAGTAGTTATTGATTGGGATGACCCCTAGTCATAACTATGTAGCACCAGAGATATTTCCAGGATTGTATTTGTATCTAGGGGCTCTTTTGAGAGTTTTGGGCTTTGCTACCATACCCATACAGTCAATCCTGTCTGTGAATGTCCACCTGAGCGTTGATTATATTAGGGTGACCTTAGTTTCCTTACCTAGGTTATCGAGGGGGTACTTGCAGAGGTTATTCTGTGAGTGTCCTGGCCAGGTAGAGGTCAGATAGCACAGTCACTTTATGTGTTGAAGTTCAAGGCCACTATAATTGGTTAGATACCTTCGCTTGTAGTGTATGGGAGTTTCGAGCCTCTTCTAGGAAAGAAATACCTGTTGCATTTAGGAGCTCACATATCCTTCCCTTGGTTTGCTTGAATTTTGGATATAGATTTTATTAGGAGTGTGCTCTTTGTGCGCTAATTGGCCTTTGGTATCGTGGTTACTTGAGTATATTTATGCTTTATTGAGTTTGGGTCCTTTTATCTTCGCCATGCTTGGTATCCTATCACCTGTCCTTGGTCCTAGTATGAATCCTAGTGTCAGACTTGGGGGCATCATAGCCCCTTACCATGCTCATAGATTTGGGAATGGTCATATTTAATCCTCTACTTCATTTGTGGAGGACTTTTATTCCTTTAGCTTGGTATTTAAACCGATGGTCACCCTCATGGGGGTGGTAGTGGTTGCGTGAACGTTGGGTCTACACCTTACTTTCCTTTTTATGTCCCATCATTCACCACACTATTTCCTTTGGGTGCAGTTGTCATGATCATTCCTCCCTATATCCTATAGTTTGGATTCTTTATTGACTATTTTGGGTTGTTTTGGACTAATATGGTTGTCATGTAGGGTCCACTTTTTCTACACTCTCTCCGAGGTTTCGACCCATTCGTGCCTATCACATGTATTATGTTTGAACCGGCATATAGGTTAGGATGTCACATCCGCTTGCACTTATGCATTGACTTATGACCGTTCCATCTTAACCTTAGCTACGAACCCATTCCATGGTATCATTGAACCTTCACACTACTGTTAGAAGTGATACTATGTGAATGGTAGAGCTTTCCTAGACATGGGTGTCCTAGTCAGCTCCCCTTTGCATTTGGTACCCATGCTGTGAGTCCTCTCTTAGGTCCGAGATTCTGTTGTATAGTATTTCCATGAAATTTTGCAAGAGCCTCATACTCCTCTTGATCCTTTTCTGGCCTATTTCCCTCAAGACTCCCTCATGTCGAGTTTTGAATGCACTACCATGAGATTTTCCTGCCTTATTGAGCTTTATGTTGGCTCCCCTGACATTGCGTTTCAGCCATATGGCCCGAGCGTGTCTCATGTCTAGCCATGGAGAGCCATCTTTTATATCCTTCGTAGCTTGTTTCCCTTTTATCGGGAGGGGATTTTCCCCCGAGTGTCCATATCCTACACATATATCCTTGCATTAAGCATAGGTATGTTCCACTTCTTGGAACTAGTTTGTTTTCCCTTATGACACTCGTCTCCTCCTAGTATGTAACTATAAAACCATTTTATTCTTTTTCAAGCTTTTTAAATAACTGAAAAAAGTCCAAAAAAAATCAAAAACCAAAAAGCCGGACAAGGAAAGATGTTATCTTTGGAAGCTGTCGAGTCATGTCGCCTTCAAATAGAGAACTGTATATCACATCCATTGGTTGGGTTATAGTTCGACTTTAGGAGATGTACTCATTTATCTAAGTTTATCTCCATCGACTAGTTAAGTTTCCAGTCCCTATGGAGCCTCTGTCGATGCCTCCTGTGTCGCAAAGATGTCCCAGTTTGTATATCGAGTCTATGTTGCGTTCATTTAGTCACCATATGTCATTATTCTCTTGTTTGAATAAATTTGAAGCTTGAGTCAGCCATTCCTTAGTTATCTTGACTTTGCATGTCAGCCATGCCCGGTACAGTTACTGGTTCGTGCACCTTATGATCGATTCCTTCCACATTATACAGCTTTACTGAGTACCTCATGTTGGGTGATGGGGGATTCCTTAATTCCCTCCTTCCAATATATTTCTTCCCATTGAATTCAAATCATTTATTCTGGGATTGGAATCTAGAGTCAGTTTGAGTGCGTTGAGACTTCCAGTCATTAGTGGCAGATTATTTCACCATCAATAGTCTTTGGGAATACATCAATGCCCCCTGATTGATGGATCCTCTCAAGTGTTTGATCTCAACTCATTTATTCACACTTGTTAGTTTTCACTGTAGTACCTTGATTCCCATTTTCATTATCGGTGGGTGGTCTCGCGTCTATTAACGGTATACATCAATAATCAGTAATCAGATGATGGAATACTATGTTCGACCTCGACACTTGTATTCGCATAGTAGGACATGTACTCATAGTAGTGTGTGTAGAAGACTTTCCAGATTGGTGGAATATTTTATATGCTACCTCCTTGATCGTACCATTGTTCATGAGATTTCAGCTCTCATGACTTGATTCTAGTATATGTCAGACATTTCCAGCCATTATGGAGATCTTGATCTGTTATATATCTTCATCCATTATCGAGATCATGGTCCTTTGTATATCTTCATCATGGAGATTCTGATTTATGTATATTGTATGTGGTGATGACCACTTATGCGATATCTTGTATCATGCCTATTCATGGCCATTGTACTCTTATGTATCCGAGACTGCTATATGTATTTGCAGTTATATGCAGAGTTGTATTATTGTACTATGCTGATTGGGTGGCTAGCTTTCCATTTGGGATCCTTCATCACTCCACTTCTGGGATGGACGTATAATATATTTTGGCCATCGTATGACCCCTCTGACCTCACACATTAGGGGGCATCTGTTATAGCTTATTTTACCACTCCAGGTGAATCACACTTTGTATGTCCTTCCCCTGTCCCACTATAGACTCCTTAGACCCCATCGACCATTTTTTTTCCTTTGATGTTTCATTGATCATCCCTATAAACATGTGAAAAATTCTATACGTGACTTCTAATCCCTTAATCGCATATATACGCGGGTTTGACCACTAAAAATGCGTACATCGAGATGTGTACAAAATCCAAATCCTTTTGGAGTTTTCCTTGACATGGATCTGAATCACTTGACTCTTGGACTTCCCTATGCTTTGAGATCGCTTAGATTCGACCTTTCATTACCCCTTTGAAAAGCTATATAAGGAACTCTATGGTACATTGAAGGCATATCAAAGAGTTGAGAGCAAAGAAACTATAGTCCATTGTTTCCAGAACTTATGCTTGAGTCTACATCCCTTTGTCCCTTGGAGCACTAGTGTGTTCTTCCCAAGCTTTCCTTTTGCTTGTGAGCTTGCTATCGAGAGATGGAGGATTGAGGTGGTGGAGGCCCAAGTGGGGGATTCAGTTTCTTTGGTTCATGGATGTGCCGTTAGAGGTTGTATCTATTGTAATATTTGATTTATATTAATAGAAATATATTTTCCTATCCAATAATGTGTGTTTGAATGAATATATTATCCATGGGATTGTTTAAAATGCTTATACATTGTTTATTATATATGATAGAATAGATCTAACACCATGATATATAGTATGATTGTATTGTTTACTTGTTGTTGAGGAAGTAATTTATCAATTCAAGCTAAAGTTGGAAAGCTTAACAGGGATCTACTTCAACTATCCGGAATAAGGTACGAGGTCTGATACTTTAGTGTTAGACATTTACTTTCTATTACATATTGGAAAAGATTGATTTATGGAGTCAAGCTGTCTATTGTGGTACCCCAAGCCATAGGATTTTCTCTCCGTAACAAATCTCTCTCGTAATTATTTATTGTGGCAGTCTATGACTTCAGAAGGTTGTCTATTGTACACTTATTCAATACAGATTAGTGTTATGCTCCATATTCAGTCTCCTTTGTGTGTAATTTGCATGTGTAATTGGCAATTTTTGTGAGTGTAATTGTTCTAACACCTAGGTTCAATTTCCACATGGTATTAGAGCCTTTATAGATCAATTTATATCCTTCATATTGTTATTGCAGGTTCGACATCATTGAATGGAAGGATTCTGTTGATTGAAGGGACAATTTCTGAGCTGTGCATCAATCTCAAAAGATCATCTTGACTCCATTTAATTTATTTGAATGGAAAGCAGAGACAGAGATACTGTTGAGAGTGAAAGGCCTCTATAGAGTGACTATGGAAATAGAAGCAAATACCAATGCGGCTGCAGAGAAAATTTAATGGCACAACAAGAGAGATCAGGCTTATGGTCTCCTGTGTCTAAGCATATCCAAAGACCTCCTTTTCTATCTTGATGGATTGACATCACCAAATGAAGTATGGGAGAATATTGTTGAGATTTTTGGTAAAAAAAAATGAGATGAGAGGACATCAAATTGAGAATGAATTGATCTCCTTAAGTCCCAGCAGCTTTGAATCCTTGCAACTCTACTTTTCAAAGTTTAAAGCCCTTATTTTGTAGCTAAAACAGTGTGGAATCGAAAAGAAGGAGGAGAAACTGGTTTTGTCCATACTCTCGAAGCTTGGACCTAACTATTCAGTGTTTGTTTTAACCTTCCATGGCACCAAGTTGACAGCTTGAGCTTGGAATATGCCTAAACTTGCAGAGCTCATGGAATCTCTCACATAAGAACAAGATAAACTGGTGATGATGGGCACCATCAAACCTTCCAAAGACCAAGCTCTAGTTGCTATAGATTCGAGGGTGGATTCAAAAGGAAAGAAGAAATATAAGAAGCCACCTAAGCAAAAGAAAGACAAGCACAAGTCTCCAAAGGATCCCCAAGGTTCCAAGAAGAACCCCCAAAAGAAGAAGAACAAAGCAGAAATGAGCAAGTGTGCATACCACAGTAAGGGAAATCATCATGAAAGGTTCTGCATGAAGAAGCCAATTGACATGCTGACCTAAATCCTAGAGAAGAATGGAATCTCCCTTCTTGATAGCTCTAAGAAGAGGGAAGGACGATCAAATTTAGAAGACAGAGAGAGAGTTCATGCATTGGTTGCTGGCACATCAAGCTCACCTAGTTTCATCATTGATTCTGGAGCTTCAAGACATATGGTTTCGACCAAGGAGGCATTCACCTCACTGGACATTTCGAAAGGTCCACCAATAGTACTGGGAGATGACTCTCTCACTGAAAGTTTGGGCAAAGGGAGGATTGATCTTGACCATGGTAAGTTCAGCACTGTATTGTATGCTCCAGGTCTTGCCTCTAACCTATTATCAGTGTATCAGATGACCCACATAGGGTCTCCAAAGAAGGTCATATTCTCCCATGATGAATTTGAGATCACAAAGATGTCGAGTGGTAAAGTCATTGAAAAAGGAGTTGGAAATCACACTTCGAAGGTATACATGTTTTCACATTTTCTACCCTACTCAAACCCCTCCGCTCTTCTGATTCATGCTAATGAGGAAAGCAAGATTTGGCATGAAAGGTTTGGCCATCTTAACTATAAGTATATTTTTTATCTTATTGAAAAAGAAATGGTCATAGGGTTACCAAATATTAAGTTTTCCAAAGGATTCTATCAAGGTTGCATCTTAGGAAAACACCCAGAGCATAATTTTGAGAAACCTAGTCATGAGAGAACCTTTGCATCTATTGAGTTGATCCACATTAATGTTTCTAGCCCATTTCCTCACATGTCAATGAGTCAGGCCAAATATGCATTGACATTCATAGATGACTTTTCTAGGTTCTGCTGGGTTTACTTCTTGAAACACAAGTCTGATGTTTTTGGCCCCTTCAAAGTCTTTAAGGCTTTGGTTGAAAACTAGTCTGGGAGGAAACTTAAGGTCCTCAGATCTAAAAATGGTGGTGAGTATCTCAATTCTAAGTTCATTCCATATTTCACATATTCAGGTATTCATATGTAGCATTCTATCCCTTACACACCACAACAAAATGGTGTTGCTGAGAGGAAGAACAAATCACTGAAAGAGATGGCAACGTGCATGATGGAGGCTAAGGCCTTGCCACCAAAGTTTTGGGCTGAAGCTATAAAATATGCATCCTATATCCACAATAGGGTTCCTCATAAACATCTTTATGGTATTACTCCTTTCGAAGCATGGAGTGGGCACAAGCCAGATGTGACCCATTTCAGGATTTTTGGCTCAAGGGCTTGGAGTAGAATTCAAACAAAAAAGAGGAAGGCTTTGCAGCCCCAAAGCCAAGAGTGTCTATTTTTTGGGTACTATAAATATTCAAAAGGTTAAAATATGATCAATTTTATCACAAACAAAGCATTCATTGAAAGGAGTGTTCAGTTCCATGAAGAGCCTTTAGTAGCAGTTGAAGTTGGAGAGTCTTCTTCACCACCAAAACCACTGAATGTAAGTGAAGAGATAGGGGAGTTTGCTGATTCTGATATGTATAATAATGATGATTTAGTTGAAAATACTAACATTCCTACAAGACAAAAATTGGCATCAAATACCATTCATGCAGTTGGGGAACTAGCTAGAAATCCTAGGGATTCTAGGAGGACTAGATCTCAATTTGAGAGTGCCCTATGTATGAAAGACCCCTTGTTTGCAGAGAAATGATATCTGATGGTTGAATTAGACCCACCTTCATATTAATATTCATCACATGATCCAATATGGAAAAAACCCATGAAATAAGAATTCAGCTCACTCCAGAAGAACAACACTTGGGAGCTGGTTGATCTTCCCCCAGGGAGGAAGCTAGTTCAATGTAAGTGGGTTTTGAAAACCAAGTTTTCTGCTGATGGTTCACCTTTTAAATGTAAGGAAATATTTATATATAAGGGATACTCACTGGTACATTTCATAGAAAACAATGATACCTTTCCACCAGTGGCAAAGATGGACTCCATCAGGCTAGCCTTAGCCATTCCAGCTTCAAAGCAATGGGAGGTACATCACATGGACGTGAAGTGTGATTTCCTGAATGGAGATATTACTGAATATATTTAAATGCATCATCCTCAAGGATTTTTTACTAATCCATATCTTTTGTGCAGGATAAAGAAATCATTGTATGGGATTAAGTAAGCCCCCAGGGCTTGGTATGCCAAGATTGATGCTTTCTCCTATCATTGAATTTTTTTCGATGAAACTCTGATACTATTTGAAGATGATTCATGGTTCCTTGATGATTACTATCTTTTATGTAGATGACCTTCTCATTACAGGAAGCTGAAAGTATGAAATTGCCTCCTTGAAGGATGCAATGAACCATGCTTTTTCTCTGACTGATTTGGGGTTATTGAGGAAATTCTTAGGTCTCAAGATTGCTCAAAACAAACATGGAATAAAATTACATCAGTCCAAGTATGATTTGGATTTTCTAAACAAGTTCAACATGAAATACTAAAATCCAAGCAAGACTCCCTTCCTTTCAGGAGTTAAACTAGAAGACGTAGATCCTTCACCTATGGTAAATAATACACTATATAGGAAACTGATTGGGTGTTTGTTGCACCTTACACATACTTGAACTGATATTTCTTATGCACTAAGTGTGGCTTCAATATACATGGATTAGCCTCATGAGATCCATTGGAGAGAAGCCAAAACGATCCTTAATTGTGTTCAGGGAACAAGGACTCATGGGATTTTCTACAAATCTAAATCTGATCTTGATTTGATTGGGTTTTCTGACAGTGATTGGGTAGGTGACAACACAGATTGAAATTCAACATCAAGATATGTGCTCATCCTTGTTGAATGACCAATTATCTGGTCAAGCAAGAAACAGAGTGCCATTGCACTTTCATCTACAAAAGCAGAGTACAGAGGAGTTGTAAATGCAACAACTCAATATTTATGGTTGCAGGGGTTACTTGGTGAGTGTGGCTTCGAATAAGAATACTCAACTACTATCTATTGTAATAATTAATGTACCATTTGAATCTGCAATGATCCATTTTAGAGACAGAGAACCAAACACATTGAGATCCATATGCACTACATCAAACAGCTTGTCCATGATGGCACCATTCACCTACTCTTATGTTCATCTTCAGAACAAGTAGCAGACATCTTCACCAATTTTTTTTGTGATAATAATTTCAGCAATCTCAAATCACTGTTGTGGATTTTTTATCATGCTGTGAAGCATGATTGGTGACAAGATTTTCAAATTTTGTTTTACTGTCCATGTTTAAGGGAGGATTTTTTCCACTGGGTTTTTCCCTCTTTCCTTGGTTAAATTGACATGCAGTATGTAAAGGGAGACTAAGCCTTGTTTCTAGGCCCTATTATTTTTTGATATTTTACTCATAATTCAGGATTAAGGGGGGGTGTTAGAATAATCAACCCATAGTTAGCTACCTTAGACATTAATTATCTCCATTTTTGTCTTATTTTCCTAGTATCCATATTCCACTCTATGCAATTTGTCCTCCACATGTCCTAGATCATCAAACTTGCTAAAAATGAGTCATGGAGCTCTTGGGAAACCTCTTGGAATAATTTCTACTTTACTCATGGCCTTCCTAGCACATATATGCTTTATTGCTGCTTTTACTGAGTTTCAAGGAAATTGGGAAAGTTTGCCATAGGTAAAGTTAACTTGTTTTTTGTCCCAATAATCCTCCACTCTTTTCTCCTAATAAAATCATGTATGATTTTTCCTTCCATCACCTATTAGCCTCCCTAATTTATTTTTCCAATTCGTGAGCTCCTAGATAGATTTGGAAGCTGTTGTATGCACCTATGGGGGATTTGCTTACTTTTAGTAAGCCTGCTTTTAACCAATTTGAATGGAATCCCAATGCATTCAAATATCTCATGTAATTATTTATTGTGGAAGCCTATGACTTCACAAGGTTGGCTATTGTACACTTATTCAATACAGATTAGTGTTCTGCTCCATATTCAGTCTTCTTTGTGTGTAATTTGCATGTGTAATTTGCAATTTTTGTGAGTGTAATTGTTCTAGCACTTGGGTTAAATTTCCACAAAAAATCATGTAGTTTATAAGGGAAAAATAAAGAACCTCATACCTCAAAGATGAAATTGTTTCAATGTATGAAAACTTGCACACTCAAATACCCACCATTAACAAATTCACAGACAGATCTGACCTCTGTATAGAGAACTGAATCACTTGGGAACTACCACGTTCCACCCAATGATGACCCGGAACCATTCTTGGTTTCAATCTGGATCTCCCCGAGATGGTTCCAACATGCAAGTAGCTTAGAGCTCCTTAGGTAAGGCTTCCGTAACTGGGATATCAGGTTCTGAATCAGTTCTCCTTTTTCCTCTTAAGAAAAATGTTCTCCAAGAACACTCTGGAGAATAATCAGACACAATAAATGCAATAACGAAAAGATATCCAAGCCTCTCTTTGGATTGGGTTTTTATAGGCATACGTTTCAGTCAAAGGGGCATTTCAATAAAGAATCATTTGATTTCTTGATTCAATCCTTTTTATTTAATTTAGGAACTTTTAATATTTAACTTAGGAACTTTTAACTAGTTCCTATTTGGGTTCTTGTCGATAGTTTAATATTTGATTATATTTTAGTAATAATAATAATAGATAGATAC
The DNA here is from genome assembly GCA_001517045.1 of Pseudotsuga menziesii. NCBI lineage: Eukaryota > Viridiplantae > Streptophyta > Pinopsida > Pinales > Pinaceae > Pseudotsuga > Pseudotsuga menziesii. The sequence goes on along the minus strand of LPNX010729331.1, from coordinate 191,024 downwards.
TTTCTTTATTTCTTATAGCTATTAGTATTATTAGTATGCTTACTATTTATACATACCATGTATAAAATATATACTTATATATATATATATATATATATAAGTTGTTAAAATTTTGTCTTTAGGTATCATATAAAATGATCCCTAAAAGTATGACACTTTATTTATTAAGGCCTTTAGGTAGGGGTTAGGTCTACTAGGTTAGGCAATTGTCAACCTCCTTGCATGTTGGATTCCCTCAAATAACATGGTAGTTCTTCAGTACTTGATGAGATACAAAAATTCAAAATTTCATTTAATCACTTAAAAATAAGTCATATGAGATCAATGTTTTATTCGATTCATTTTCACTCGACATATAAATTCTTTTCACTAACTCCTAACGCTCATCCAGAGCCCATACACAATGATAAAAACAATGAGTTACAAACTTAGTGTAATTCCAGAGCTCCTTGCTCAACACTAATGGTAGGAAGTACTTGTAGGATACAATGGCCAACTATCTGATGTTGTAGAGTTTAATCTCAACATCAAATTGAAAGGCTCTAGGGATTATTCCCAACACTTCTAATTTATCTTTTCATGTGCTCTAGAGCTTCGTGCTCAACAAAAATGTCTCAAAATTCATGTTCCCTAGAGATTTTTTCTCAACAAAAATATAAATACTCATGTGCTCCAGAGCTTCTCGCTCAACACAAAACATCAATTACCCATGTGCTCCAAAGCTCATTGCTCAACAAAAAACAACTCATCAATCATGTGCTTCAGGGTCCATGCCCAACACATGAAATCATATATATATATATATATATATATATAACATATGCAATTGGATTACACCCAATATATCAAACAAATAATCATTTCCATATGTAGTGGGGTCTTACACCCAATATATCAAATACAACATCAAAGTAACATCATCATCAATGGGGCTTATGCCAATAAGTGTTAGCTCAAAATTCAGGATATTACAGTTTTGTTTCCTTTTTTCTTCTTGCTCTTTTGCTGTCAATCCATCTAACTTTCTCTTTTGATATTCTTTTTGTCGATTTGTGTTTCATTTTCTTAGTTCTTCTCATTTTTCTATTGTCATCTCATCAAACTTTCTTTTTCGATATTATCTTTGTTTTTCTTCTTTTTGTTTCAAGTATTATTCTCATTCTTTTGTTGTCATTTCATTATATTTTATTCCTTGATACACTTTCTGAAGTTCGACATTCTGTATTTTTTTTGTTCTCATGTCTGTATCATATCATCTTCTGCATGCACATCCTCCATTTCTAGTTTAAACACTATATAAAAGATGACAAGCAATAACATAAACACTGAAATTTATGGATCTCTGAAATCCACAATCCACAATGAAATTTGTGCATCCATAAAATCTACATTGAAATCAATGCATCCAGAATAACAATTACACTGATAATTAAGCAATGATAAAACACCATACACTAAAATCTATGCAACTATAAAACACCATACAGTGAAATCGATGCAAGTATAAAATTCAATATATTTTCTAAAAAATTAAGTGATCTAGGAGGATAAAACCTTGGACCTCATGTCCATTATCCAAACACCCTTACCAGTATACCACAAGTAGTTCTTATTATGCATTGTAAATAACTTATATATAAACTTGAATACTATGTTCAATTATATAAATATAAAATTTAAATGATATTTAAATTTAAATTTAAATAGATATATAAATCTAATATAAATATAAAATGATATTTTACTTTAAATTTAAATCTGTTATTTGTCCCCCATGCAATCTCCCCGAAATTACACTGGTTAGGTTGATTCACTCTCAATATCTTGTTGGCTAAAATTCATGTTCCAATGTGGACAACGAGATCATTTATTCTTTCAATGTGGTACACCCATTCATCACGCTGCAAGTTATATTTCTTCTTCATCCTTGCAGCCAAGCTCTTGTCATTATCTTTTCCCCTGAAACACTGTGAAAGGTCAGGCCTGTCCTTGGGAAACCATGTTATTTCTGAAATGATTGTCATGTGACTGTGATTAGCTCATCCAACCACAAAATCCTGCCATGGAATCACGAGAAGAATTTCTTTGTAGATGCATTCACTTCGTTCAATCGCCCAAATTATGACATGTTGATAATATCCAAAATTCTGGATATCTGCAAACCTCATGCCCAGTCCTATAGAATGGGTAATGTTGGGTCACCTCCAGCGGCTACCATACGTTCATACAGACCCTTCATGATTTCCATCAATGCAAGCATATAGTGATCATCATACTTCATTCGCATTAGAGAGGGAATAATATCCATGGTGCATACCATGCCATGTGGTATCGTCAACATCTTCCTGGGTATTTCAGGTTCTTTGGCATCTTCCTCTGCTTCACATTGGACCCACAAGCAGGCACATACCCAAGGATATCTACAGCTGACAACCCTGTGTGGGATGATGATTCCATAGCCCTGAAGTCAATGGACGTGGGTCGTTGTGCCACTGTATTATTCTTCGAAACTAATGAGGATCCTTCCACCATGCTGGAAACTCTTCTTCAATGGTAACTTTGATAATTGGTGAATCCCTTTCACTGGAAATTTCAACCTTTAATTTCTCACACTGCACGCCACACCAGTCCCCCCACTGCTCAATGGGAACTCAATGTTACTTCACTCTATAACTCACCCAATCACCAAAATTCAACTCAATGCAACTCTTCTAAACAACGCGATAAAAAATCACACTTTGCATAATGGTGAATTCCAACCGCATTCGACCCCTTCTTATAGCGCCGAATCGATCACATACCCATCATTACCAAATCATTGCATTCTAATTTTCCTCATCATGAAAAAATCATGCATTAATCCCTCGAATTCACCAACGATCCTATCAATCCAACGGTTGGATCCGTTATTAAGATGTGTCTCTTCCAATAGGGCCTCCAGATTGCTTTAACTATCTACATTTATTATTGATTTTACTATGTCATGACCCTATGGTTGTCATGGCATGACTTCTTAACTGCAATACCGACTTTGCTACTTGCGCATCTCCTTCCTCTTGGTGCATCATCCTCCTAACTATTATCCCATGCAGAAAAAAAAAAAATATTTTTTTGATACCATAGTGCCTCAATCATCGCGCGGCTTCGGGACTGTTCTGTAGGGCTTCATCGTGCTACAATTCACGAGCTTTGGCAGCATCTCACCATCTAACTACTGCAGTTGTACTACGCCTCCTGATGCAAAGGAATTAATTAGATATGGACCTAGCCAATGGATTTGTAACTTACCTCGATGCTTCATGAACTTGTTGTCATACAACAACACCAACTCTCCTTACTGAAATTGTTTGTTTTTTATATGATGATCATACGAAGTCTTTTGTCAATCCTTCTCAATGCACTGGTGAAAACTTGTAACAAAGAGGTCTTCCTCAAGCTATACCAACTGCTCCATTTGTTCTTCTAAATATTTTTCATCATCCATTCCCGTCGCTACCGCTATGTGCAAACTTGGAACACTGTACTCCATTGGCATGACTGCCTCTTTCCCATACACCAATTTAAACTGTGTTTGTTCTATCAATCTCTTGCGAGTGGTCTAATATGCCCACAATATTACTGAAATATTCAAATCCCAGTCATCATGGTTCATATTGCATACCTTTGTAAGCCCATTCTCCAATACCTTGTTGAACACCTCCACTGTCCCATTTTCCTGGGGATGATACAGGGTACTCTTCTTAAGTTCTATCTGAAGCTCCTATGTTAATTCACTGACTATGCAATTGATGAAGTGACTCCCTTGGTCACCCATCAATATCCTTGGGCCTCCAAACCGAGTCGTAACGTTGTCGAACAGGAACCTCATTTATGTCGCAGTGGTGCAATATACAACAGGTGCGACCTCTTCCCATCTTGTCAAATAGTCCGTCATTGTAATTATGTATCTTGCACTAGTTTACTTCCCAAGTGGGTTGATTGGCCCAACAAAGTCCACACCCATTTATCAAATGGCTGCAACGTCACTTGAGTTACCAATGGCATCTCATCCCTCCGTGACGATTTTCCATTTCTTTGACATACATCACAAGTATGTCCATAATATTTGTTAATGTATTTGTAACTTCAGAATGTATTCATCCATATATCTTATGTATTGTACCCCGATGTTTATTCTAGTATGTGTCTATAATGTAAAAAAGTCATGTCAAGTCATTGTGGGTAACCCTCCTATTGGTCAAGGGTTAAAGTCCCTGTTGTTGTGGGGCCCTAGGGTTATTAGACTATCCTAGAGAAGTCAACCCTAGGTGAGTAATTGTAAGTCAGGGAAATAGTCCTCACTATTGTGTTAAGGATACCCCTCCTTGTTGGTCGAAGGAGGAAAAGTCCCCACAAGTTGTGGGGCACTAGGGTTATTAGACACACCTAGAGATGTCGGCTCTAGTAAGTAATTGTTAAGTGAGGGTGACATGTTGTAGTGGGTTTCAAGTGAACGAAAGAATATAAATAGAGAGTGAGCATCTCTATTTATCAAACACACACTCACTCATTGGGGTGCATAAATGAGAGGAGAAGTTACTGGGACAAGAGAGAGACTGCTGTTGTCAGGAGATCATATTCATGTTTTCAGGTTTTACTTTTGGTGCTGATTCTATCTCTAAGGAAGTTGCAGCATTTTCTCCTTTATGTTTTCCCCGAGGAAAATTCTTTGTGTCTCTTTCCTCTTGTGTTTTATTTCTATGTATGTTATTCTCTCGGTTAAATATCCTAAAATCATAATGCTAGCTTGAATGATAAAAATCTAACATGGTATCAGAGCTAACCTAGGAAGAAGACATTTTGTAGCTACAGAAGCTAGGGCTTCTTAATTTTTGGGCCTGTCTCCACAATCCATCAATAAAATTATGCTAGGATGAATCTCCATTGAAGGGTGCATCTTTCTATCGAAGCAGAATTCGATTCCGAGCATTTTTAGTTTTGGTACGGGAAATTAGGGCTTCTTACAGAAGAGAAATTTTTAAGTGATCCTGGAATATGATTTCTGTCATCATCAAAATCGAATTTTAGAGACCTAGTTCAATATTTTTGGTTGGGAAAAACTCCAGTAAAGTCAAACCCTAGCTTGACCCCGAGCTATAAAAACCCTAAAATACTAAAACTTATAATTTTTGGTACATTCTCTATATCGTGGGATTGGCGAGGGATCAAGAAAAAAAATTGTAGAGGCAAAAAATACAATCCTGATGTACATTGTGTCCCACATTCAGCCTCATATTCACTATATTCTGGGAGATATGATTTCTCCAAGTTAGCATTCCAGCCTCTTCTAGAATTCATCCCTAAACATGACACTTGGGGATAGTTGCTATATCTTGGGATACAAAGGTCCAAATTAAATTTATAAAAATGTTCTAGAAATTGCATGGACATTACTTTCCATGGTCTAAGCTTTAGACCCAGAATATGCAACAGTGACACGCGGCAGTCTGTACAACTTTACTGTTTTGAACAGTCTGGTAACAGGTCACCTTGGGAAAATGATCATAAGTACAAATTTGTAAAACCAATTATGATGAAAACTATGGTGCTAGAATAGGGATAGGTGAGTATACCTCAAGGATAATTTGTAAACATAGAGGAGCAGCAATTTCAGAGATACAATAGAAACAGTAATAGGCATTTCTATAGGAGAAATTGGAAAACTAGGGCTTCCTGTTCTGGGAGCTTCCCTCCATTGTTTTCAAAAAAAGAGTACATTAGACAGATCAACTTGAATAGATCTATATTTCTATCCAATTAGATATGAAATATTTCAAGTTTTGAAAATTAGGGTTTCTCTGACAAACGCTAAATCGGCCAGCTCCAGAACCAGGACGAACACCTCAAATCGGTAAGATATAACCTTTTGATATTTCCATTTGAGGTTCTCATTTCAAAGTGATATATCACATAAGCTTGATGATAAGCTAGGTGAAGTTGACAACTTCCAAGCATGGAATTATATGATGTCTCTGAAGAAAATGAATTGGACACCTACATAAGTAGAGAGGATCTAGTTCCAAATGGAGATGAGGCTCAAAGCCTTACACAAGAAGAACTTGGTCGAGGCCAAGAAGGTCATTGTTGATTCAGTCACGGATCAACTTGTACAACAAGTTTCTTCCCTAAAGACACTGAAAGAGATGTTTGATTCCTTGACCAAGCTATTTGAAGGGAAGAACATAAATCGGAATATGACCTTAAGAAACAAGTTGAAGAATGTGAAGATCCAGAATGTAGAGACCATACAGTCATCTCTCAAATCAAGGAACAACTTGTAGTAGTAGAAGAATAATTGAGGAATGTAGAAGTCATGATAGCCACCTTGAATGGCCTCCTAGGATCATGGGATTCATTCATTCAAGGAATGTGCGCCAGAAGGAAATGATTACTTTCAAAAGACTCTGGGAAGAGGAAGAAGCTCAACTCATAATAAGAGAAGAGAAAATGGGAGAAATTCAAGATCAAGCTCTCACCATCCAAAGAAGATCCCTCAAGTGATGAGGAATGTGAAGAACTCAACTCTTGAAGAACCTCTTATCCATCTTAGCATTTGGATAAGGAACGACAATATTATGAATGTAGAAGATGATGAAGCTAAAGGCTCAAGAAGGAGTCTACCCATGAAACAAATAAATATAAGTATTCAATTGTCATTTCATGATATTGTTTTGTTATGCATTTGTTTATATTCAGTTAATGCTTTATGCATGATAGATTGTGTGCATTAATGACAGTGTACTTCTAATATACATATGATGGATAAGTGGCTGATGGTGTTATACAACTCTCCTTTTCTACTTATCTAGAATGAAACCTCTTTGCTGACATATTGGATTAGTGCACAATATCAATGTTGTCTTGGTAGAGATGGAATGCATCTAGAAAATTTTTGCATGAGATATGGATGAATGTTGTATTGGATAAAATAGTTGCATGATCATATATTTATGCATAAGAATTTTTCATTATGATTATACCTTATGAAATGTTTCTAACCATACAACTAATTCATTTGACTTGTACGAAATATCACATACATAATCACCTACAAGAAAAGAAAGATGAGAAGAACAAATAACGACAGTTCAAGATGAAGAATAATATGACGAATTCAGGGACGTCATTGATGCAGAACCTTCCATCCATGAAGAAGTAACCAAGAGGAAAGGGAAGATCAGTTCAAGAAGAATGATGTCAAGGGAATTTCGTAGTTCCATCATACAGTAGATGGAAACATAGTGGGATAAAAGGAAAAATTCGTAGCACGAAAAGAATGTATAGACTACGAAGAGACATTTGAAGACAGAGGGAGTATGATGCTTCGCTTCAAAGGTAGTGACTAAAGAAGATCCTAAGGTTCGACATGGTACAATAGGATGGCTACATTACTCATGACTCTAGGCTTTACTAAGAGTAAAGTGGATTCCAACAGTAGAGATCCTGAAGAGGTTCAGGATGATGGACTGCAAGGCCATGACCACACCTATGGCATCGAACATGAAGCTATTGAGTGATGCTTCATCAAAGATGATTGATTCCATAATGTATTGTCAGATTATTTATTCCTTGATGTACCTGACGAATACGAGACCAAATATTTGCTTTGATATGAACACATTGAAACAGGTTCACCTGATTGTTGCAAAGAATGCAGTGAGGTACCTGAAGGGTACATTTGAGTATGGGATCAAGTATGAGACGATTCAAAAGATTAACCTCAAGGGTTATGTGGATTCGTATTGGTAAGGTAGTGCCACTGATAGGAAGAGAACTTTGAGGTGCTACTTCAGTATGGGGTCAAGTATGATCTCTTGGTTTGGTGGGATGGAGTCTTGCATGGCGCTGAGTACAGCTGAGGCAAAAGATGTTGCCAGTTGATATTTTGGAGAAAGGAGCAATGAAGCTCCAATATGTAATCCAGATCAAGATCTTCCAAAAGAATGAGTTCTATCATAATCGGTGAGACAGGTTGTCTGAGCATATATCCTGGTGAAGCTCGTAGGTTTCTTAGATGTAAACAAACTTGTAGGTTTCCCTCACATGTAATCGGTCCTGGTGAAGGTCGCAAGTCATCCTTAGACGTAATCAACCCTGATGTGATTCTATGATAGAAATGGCCAAAGTGAAGTTTGAGTAATTTACTATTAATATACCCTATGAAATGTTTGTAACCATACAACTAGTTCATTTCAATTGTAGGGAAGACCGCATTCATAATCACCTACAAGCAAAGAAGGATGAGAAGAACAAGTAACGACAGTTCAAGATGAAAAATAATATGATGAATGCAGTGACATCATTGATGAAGAACCTTCCATCCATGAAGAATTAACCAAGAGGAAAGGGAAGACCAGTTCAAGAAGAATGGTGTCAAGGGAATTTCGTATTTCTATCATACAGTAGATGGAAACATCATGGGATACAAGGCAATATTTGTAGCACGAGGCTTCTCACAAAAAGAAGGCATAGATTACAAAGAGACATTTGAAGACAGAGAGAGTATGATGCTTCTCTTCAGAGGGAGTGACTACAAAATATCCTAAGGTTTGACATGGTACGATAGGATGGATACACTACTCATGAATGTAGGATTTACTAAGAGTAAAGTGGATTCAAAACTTTGCTTCAATGTTGAAGGCGGAACACCAGTGATGCTCTTGTTATGTGTCGATGCACTATTTTCTAGGCATGGAGGTGTGGTAGAATGCAGATGGAATCTTCCTTCGATAAGGGAACTATGTGGTAGAGATCCTAAAGAGGTTTAGGATGATGGACGACAAGGCCATGAACACACCTATGGCATCAAACATGAAGTTATTGAGTGATTCTTCATCACAGATGATTGATGCCATGATGTATCATCAGATGATTTATTCCTTTATGTACATGATGAATACGTGACCAGATATTTGCTTTGATGTGAACACATTAAAACATGTTCACCTGATTGTTCCAAAGCATGTAGTGAGGTACCTGAAGGGTACAGTTGAGTATGGGCTCAAGTATGAGGCGATTCAGAAGATTAACCTAGGGGGTTATGTGGATTTGCATTGGGAAGGTAGTGCCATTGATAGGAAGAGAAGTTCGAGGTGCTACTCTAGTATGGGATCAAGTATGATCTCTTGGTTTGGTAGGATGGAGTCCTTCATGGCGTTGAGTATGGCTGAGGAAAAATATGTTTCCAGTTTCTATTTGGGAGAAAGGAGTAGTGAAGCTCCAGTATGTAATCTAGATCGAGATCTCTCAAAAGAGGGAGTTCTAACATAATCCGTGAGACAAGTTGTCTGAGCATAAATCATGGAGAAGCTCATAGGTTGCTCAAATGTAAACAGACCTGTAGGTTTCCCTCAAATGCAATCAGTCCTGGTGAAGCTCATAGCTCATCCTTGGGCGTAATAAACCCCGGTGTGATTCTATGCTAGAAATTGTCAAAGTGAATTTTGAGTACTTTAGGGAGAAGCTTGGTGTTCTCCATATCGAGGTTCCCTCCAAGGGGAAATGATGAGATCTAAATACATTCTGACAAGTACGTCATATGTCAATGCTAAGCCATTCTTTCATCGTAAGAGGATTGGTTCCTTCCATGTCAGATATGAGTGTTGAGCCATTCTGATGTGATTGTAGGATTTGTTCTTACATTATCGGATATAAGGGCTATTACCATTCTTGGAATGGAGGTTCCTGTTCAATTACCTAGAATACTTGGTCTAGGACTGAGGGCCTTTCTGATACAATTGTAAGATGTAGTCTTACATGATTAGATGTGAGTGCATGGCCATTCTGATATGATTGAGGTATGCGTTCCCACTTGATCAGATATAAGGGATGTTTCCATTCTATCATAGTGAGAGGATTTCTTTTTTCCATGTCAGATGTGAGTGCTAGCCATTTTGATGTGATTTTAGGATTAGTTGCTACATGATCAGATGTAAGGGATACCTCCTTTCTGACAAGTCAAGGTTAGATGTGAGTGCTGGCCATTCTAATGTGACTTTAGGATTAGTTTCTACATGATCAGATGTAATGGCTACCTCCTTTTAGACGATTCAAGGTCACATGTGAGTGTTGACCATTCTGATGTGACGGTAGGATTATTTCCTACATTATCAGATGTAAGGGCTACTTCCTTTCTGACAAGTCAAGGTCAGATGTGAATGCTGGCCATTCTGATGTGAATATAGGATTAGTTCCTACATGATCAGATGTAAGGGCTACCACCTTTATGATGAGTCAAGGTTAGATGTGAGTGTTGGCCATTCTGACTTAGGTTCATATGTAAGGGCTACTGCCATTCTCTAAATGGAGGCACCTGGTGAGTTAGCAAGAACCTTCAGTCTAGGATTGAGTGCCTTTCTGATGATTCAAAGTCAGATGTAAGTTATGTACCTTTCTGATGAGTCAAGGTCAGTTGTAAGTGCTATGCCTTTCTAACGATTCAAGGTCAGATGTGATTGTTGGCCATTCCGACTTAGGGTAAAATATAACGGCTACCAAAGACCTACAAGGAGGTAGGGCTACAACCAGCATGAGAAAGGGATGGCTTTGTAGAAATTCCTATGATGAGAAAAATCATGAGATAGCACCTTTGATGTTGACCTAGTGATGATCCAGATCCAGTGATGATCTAGATCCAGTGATTATGATCCAGCAGAGATGATCCAGATCAAGTGATGATCCAAATCTAGTAGTGATAATCCAAATCCAATGATGATCCAGATCTAGTGATGATGATCTAGACCGAGTGATGATATAGACCAAGTGATGATCTAGATCCAGTGATAATGATCCAATGATGATGATCTAGATCGAGTAATGATCTAGATCCAGCGATGATGATCCAGTGATGATGATACAGATCGAGTGATGATCCAGATCAAGATAAAGATGACCTGAAGACAAAGATGACTTGAAGATAAAGATGTCTTGAAAATGAATATGACTTTAATATGCAGATGATGGGATGATCCAGAGAAGAAGCCCAGTTTTGGAAAATTGTGTCAAGAGAATACCTTCCTAGTTAAGAGGGAGTGTTAATGTATTGGTAACTTCAGAATGTATTCATTCGTATATCTTATGTATTGTACCCCGATGTTTATTTCGGGATGTGTCTGTAATTTATTTGAGTTGTTTCATGCCCCGATGTTCCTATTGGGAGGTTCTATAATGTAAACAAGTCATGTCAAGTAATTGTGGGAAACCCTCCTGTTGGTCAAGGGTTAAAGTCCCCGTAGTTTTTGTGCCCTAGGGTTATTATACTATCATATAGAATTCAACCATAGGGGAGTCTTTGTAGGTTAGGGAAATAGTCCCCACCATTGTGTTAAGGATAACCCTCCTTGTTGGTCGGAGGAGGAAAATTCCCGACAAGTTTTGGGGCACTAGCGTTATTAGACACTCCTAGAGATGTCGACTCTAGTAAGTAATTGTTAAGTGAGGCAGACATGTTGGAGTGGGTTTCAAGTGAAAAAAATAATATAAATAGAGAGTGATCCTCTCTATTAATCACACACACACTCACTCATTGGGGTGCATGAGTCAGAGAAGAAGTTGCTGGACAAGAGAGATACTTCTGCTGTCAGGAGATCACCTTTATGTTTTCAGGTTTTACTTTTGGTGTTGATTCTATCTATGAGGAAGTTGTAGGGTTTTCTCCTTTATGGTTTCCCTAAGGAAAATTACTTGTGTCTCTTGTCTCTTGTGTTTTATTGTTGTGCGTGTTATCCTCTTAGTTAAAGATCCTAAGATCATAATTCTAGCTTGAATGATAAAAATCTAACATTATGTCGCATCATTATGAAGAGTGGGCCACCAAATCCCTACGCGGAGCACCTTCCTAGCAATAGTGTGACATCCATAGTGTCCACTGGAAACTGATACATGTTCCTATGCTAATATATTCCCTTTCTCATGTGGTAAGACACATCACCTTAAGATATCGTCTGGTTTGATCTTATAGATTTTCTAGCCATCAACTAGAATTTTGCTGCCTTGATAACCAATTACTTCTTCTGACTTGTAGTAAACTCTTCTGGTGCGATTCTTGTTTCCAAAAACATATTATTTTCTTTTATAGTTGTCGACCATATAAACTTTGAATAGTTTCACATTTGTAAACCCGTCTTCAATATTTGTCAGTTCTTCACCTGTCTCAATTCATGGTAAATGGCCTAGGCCCGCATTCAAGCGACCCAAATTCAAAATTATCTCAAAATAAAAATCCTAAAAAAGAAGTATCCAACAACATATCTTCCCTGCCAACACAAGATTATTGACCAACATTCCTTTCCTCCACATAATGTGTCCCAAAATCATCCCAAAATGTGTGCAAAAAATACACTTCTTCGATTTCAGTGCAATTTGATGTTGACGATAATGTTCCAGCATCAGTCGTAGGTTTTCTAGATGGTCCCTAATCAACCCATAAACTATCCATTCATCCATATAAACTTGTATAAAATTATGAATAAAATCCTTCAATGCAGTGACAACAACCCTGGATAATATCATAGGTGCATTCTTTAGCCCGAACGACATTACAGTGTATTGAAAACATCCCCATTCAGTAAAAAATGTTGTCTTATGGCAATCATCATTTGTGATCCTGATTTGCTAATATCTATAAAATCCATCCATGAGGGAATACATTTCTTAACCGTCTACTCCCTCTAGCACCTCATCAGTGAATGGTGTCTGAAACGGATCATGCACACACAGATCATTCAATTTTCTAAGGTCGATAGAAATTTGTTCCTCACCCATATTCTTATCTTGGAACACCATAGGACTGATCCATTATGATTCTTCAACTGATTCAATTATTCCATCATATAGCATTTTGTTGAGCTCAACCTTAACCCTCTCCTTATATCAGAGATTCAACCGATACGGTCACTAAATTAATGGTTTCACATCTGGATTCAATGGGATCTTCATCTCTCCTAAATATCCAAATATTCCCTTCATCTCAGACAACTTCTTAGGGAACAAATCTTCAAATTCATGCAACAAATCTATGATCTTCACCATGGTTTATTCATCCTAGTATTCCCCTACATTCTCAAACTTTGAGTTCTCCTCCATCCCAATGTTGACCTTCCTAAATTTTAGTGGTTGGTTTATAGGATTCATTGGTACGTAAGGTGTTGTTACATCCTCACACCCTTCTATTTTTGGGATATTGATGCTCCATGAATCATCATCGTCCTCGGCTCCTCTGGTCACATTATAGGATTCGTTCATAGACTGCATATAACATCTCTAATGTAGATCCACTATATTTGCTACTATAACTACCTTCGAAACAATGTCATGGATGTGCGGTAGTGCATTATGAATAGCTGGATTGGTATTTGCAAAGCTGAAGGTATGAGTAAATAAAACTATCAACTCCTCCTAAGTAGTTATCTTTCTATACAACTTAGCTGATACATACCATGACTGCGGCATCTCATCCAACATGTTGAAAAAAGCATGGACCCACTCATCCTTTGGTCGTGATTTCCAAAAGGTCGAACATTTGCTCAGATGACCACCAGGGTCATTCCACTCATTGTACCTTCCAATGTGTTACTCTTCTGCATCCCCAAAGTGAACTATCATAAATCTTCGACATTGTGACCATCCAGTGATCGACTTCTTATGGGTCACCCAAAAACGTGTAGGAGTAGCCTTAAACGCCAACAACTACTATGGTTCTGACACCTTATCTTAAAATTCCAATAAAAATTTAGACAGCTCAGGAATTCCTTCATATACTAGTAATTCAATAGTCTCAGTCACGACTTGGCACAACGAATGCATAATCAAGTCGTACTTCTGGAAAGACACCTCATGCATTTGATTCTGTGAATTTTCTAAAGCATCATCAAAGTCAGAAGACGTAGAGCTAGAGCTATGCCACCTGAGCTCCCCATCCATAGTCATATGGGTGTAATCATATGAGATGTTATATGCGGGATCCCATCCTCTTACAGATTCATCCTTCATCGGTTCAATATATCTTAATCCTTTAATTGGATCCATCGAAGATATAAATCTGATGTCCTGATTCTGAAACGTCATCACACACTTCTTAAAATTAATCACTGTCAAGCTATCATTGCCCCATCTAATCACCATCAACGTGGGGTAGGAGCCTCCTCCATCAGCAACATCAATAACATCAAAATGAGTATAAATCTTGATCCTTTTAAATTCCATGACAAGGTATGGAACTCGCCCAATCAGTGTCACTCTGGCCTGATTAGCCAGTCGCAGTGCTATGAGGGACCAAACCAACTACAGGATCCCCGCATTTTTCCATGTCTGCCTTGTTAGAATATTGAACTCTGAGCCTAGATCCAAGATGACTGAATCTACCTCGTAATCCAAAATATGAATATTCATTCGCATTGATTTTCTTATCTTCTTCTTATGTAAAGAGTTCACCACAGACTTTTTTTGTCCCAATGGACGGTCGATGTAATGAACTCTCAATATTGGCAAGATCATTAGGATATATTGACAACAATGAGTAACTTTCAAAGAAATTTTGTAAGGTACCATGGTTTCGCAATGGCCCTGCTACTGAAGTTGAATCAAAATCAGTTGGAATCTCATAGACAAGTAACTTACAAGGATTTATTCCAATGACATCGCGTGCTTCAAAGAATGTATCTTTCCCTGCATTGACATTGAACTCTACCTTCTTCTTCCTAGGAAACTGAATTTGTGGACAGGGACTATCTTATCCCATCGTCGTACCTCCATGAGTGATGACAACAACATCAACATCCTCCATCGTAGGTTCTAGTAAGATCGTCACAATTGTCAGCCCTAGATTATGGTTCAATGCCGAGTTCAAAGGTTGATTCACATTCTGATTTATAGGTTGGTTCTGATTTTGAATCAAGTTTTGGTTCTGCAACTAGTTTTGGTTCTTGTTCTGCAACTATGGAATGTTTCATGCATGCCACCTCATGATTAGTTGTGGATAGTTGTTAACAGTGTTGTCGACAATGATACATTACGTCCACTACACTTGTAATTGCGTACAATCTCTCTCATAATCTACCAACAATCCACAATTATAACATTTCAGTGGTATGTGACCTCGTCCTCCTCCTCAACTAAATCCTCCACCTCGTCCTCCTCAAAATCCTTCGCGCAACCCTCCTTGCTGCTGAAACTACAGTTGATTGAATTATTGCTGGAAGGGATTCAGCCATTGCCAAAAATACTGCACTAAATGAACATACTGTGGCTTTTGTAGAGCCATCTGCATATTATTATACTATGGTTGTGGCACAAACTACAGTTGTGATACAAATTGCATGTACGGTTGTAGCTAGAGTAGAACTGTCGTTGAGGTGGATGTTGTACAACCTGCGACTGTTATTGCAGTTGATGTACTATTTGATTCTCCTCTCCCTTCACATAGTACATGGCCATTATTCTGTCCTAGAGTAGATCATATGCATGGAAATTGTTATCTTCATGCCCAATAGACCAACAAAATGTGCAGTATAATTTCATCATCTTCATGACTATATTCTGCATATATCATCAATTTTCATGTCGATGTCCATAAACTTGGAATATAGGACAACACAACATATGGCCACAACTCAATGGGATCAGCACTGCCAACAACATGTAGTTTCAAAAATCTATGAAAATATCCTTAGAATGTCCATCTACACAACATCGAGTACACCATACTTCCTTGCAATGCTCTTTTCCTTTCTTGATATCTTGCAACTAGAGTGTCATATTCGTGAGCTGTGTTTGAATCTGGTTCACACTGACTACATTCTCCCCAATAGGTGAAGCTTCTAACTTCATTGCAATACACAGAGCCTCGCTCTGTGTTGCAATATTCTGCTGCAACACCGAGAGTTTGACATGAGATAACAACGCAATGATGAACCATTCCTTATGTTGAATTTGCTTATCTCAAAGTTGATTCTTTCCATTAGTGTCTTAAACCTTTGATCAAAATATCAAACAGTTTCATTTGGATACTTCTTAATCTCCTTTAGTTCGGTGATCTATTGCACTTGAGATTTTGGTTTTCTAAATTCTTCAATCAATCCTTTTATGACTTTAAGCAATGTTTTTGCTGGAGCCCTAGTATGGACTTGTACAAATTTCATGAACCAATCCACTGCATGGCCACGAAGATTCATCACCAATTGACATTTCTTAACCTCATCATTTTTAGTTTCTTTAAAAGTCCACACAACTTCACACAAGAACCAGTATTACTCAGGATCCACAGTCCTGTTTCCATTGAATACAGGTCACTTTTCATCATCTACTGACATCTTTGTCCCTCTTCCTACATTCGTTGATCTACTGCTATTAGAGTGTTCCTTTGTGAGTGTGGCGTAGTGTGTAGAGGTGTGGGTATGTTGTTGATCTGGGTCGGCCTTTCCTTAGGCTCAGATATAACCTGGTTGTATCCTTCATCATTATAGGGTTGCTTCGTTTCGTGTGGTATTCCTTTGCGCCCTTGTGTCTCGGTCGCAGGATGAATCTCTCCTGCCCTCTACCTCTTCTATTTTTGAAACCTTGCTTCTCCTCTCATAAGACCACTTCCTTCCTTGGCTTCCCTCATATTCTCATCATAACTTCCATCCATCTACCCCAATCATTACATCCAACCCTCATATGTCCTCTTCATGCCATAGTTCTACTACTTGAGGTGCATATTTTGTATTCCTTTTTCACAGATGAGAATCTTAATAGACAATTGCAAAGATAACAGGAACCTAACTCTTGGGCCAATGAAGAATTAATTTTCTTCTTCGCTATTGGATTTAGTGGTATTAGCCGCGAACTCATTGATATAACCTTCCAAGATACTGTCAAGAAAGACTTAAAAATCCCTTGATGCTTGGTTGTATACCTCATGCAACACCTACATCAATTCTGGGGTCCAAAATGTTGGTTCACCTCCTTGGAATTTTTTATTCTGAGAGGTTAATCCTGCCAACCACTCGTACAAGATGATCAGAAATTCAGAGAAAAAGTACTAGTGTGGACTGTCGTACATATACTTTTTCAGCCACTTATCCGACCTCACTCCAAGGTTTTGATTCTCTTTCTTAGAAAACTCTCGTATCCTTTGGTCAAACCAATATTAGATCTCTTGTATTGTCAATACCACAACATGTCCTCCCTCCTCTTTGCACTAAGGTCCTAGTAACGAAACCATTTGTTGACACAAGACTAGTCGACAGGGATTCACCTCTCTGTCAACATCCAAACCACCGCAATATTCCTAAGCACTAGGCCAGACAGGTTTTACCTTGTCCGAAAATGCTTGCAGAGTATATGAAGTCTCACCCAAGATGTTCAAGGTAGGGCTGATGGAACCAAGTTTCCAAAAAATGAAGGAGGATCATGTGTCTACTCATTAACTTAGGGCATCATTGTTCCATAGATATACTCATTCAGATTATGTGTTTAACATAATCATGCCATCATTTAACAGATCACATTATCATAATTGAACCACAACAAAACATCACTGCACAACTAGATCTAACAACATCTCACTAGTTAACGAATATAAACATCGCATCATTCATAGATCCATGTCACAGATACACATTGCATTCAGATTTGGATCACAGAAAACAGGAAAACAAGAAAACAGGAAAAGGAAATGATTTTTCTCAATATTTGTCATGTATATTAGCCATTGCAACAAAATACATATTCTACAAAACAATTCTTCAGTCATGTACACGTATCAAGATTCACCAAAACTCAAAAGTATGCGCAAGATGTCAACGTAATAAGAAGCTAGGAATACTTAACACTTTCAATTCTACATCTACTTATAGGCTTGCACCTTTACATTCATGGTCAACTAAACCAATTTCCTAATTAATTCTTCACAAAAATTACAAAATAATGACCACAATCATCATAATGTGGTCCAAAACAAAAAAATATGACCACAGATACATAAAATATTATAGTTCTCACTTGTGCACCATTTTCCACGTTGTACAACATATTTGACCGTGTGCAACATCCGTGATGTTGCACATCTAACTTAACCCAAATTGGTCTACCAACAAACATCAAATTTGGAGCATTACAGAATTCTTATAACAATCAACACTACATCCATTTCTAGTCTTGTCAAGTTTCACCAGTGATTATGTGAAGGTTATGAGTAATAATAGAATCAGGTGGATATTTCTTTCTACGATTTTCCCGTAGTTGTGAAGTGAGAAAGTTCCCATAATTTACATGATTAGATATTACTACTCAATATACTAGGATTATTATTCATTCGCTTGCTCAATATAGATTATGCTTTGGTGAATTTTTCAAATATCTGCTAAAATGTGGTTTCTATCATAATGCTAAAAATGTCATCAAGAAACACTGGACAGTTGGTTAGGGATGAAACTAAGGGAGTCGAACTATTAGAGGAATATCTTGAGTTCAAGATGAAGTTTATATATGTAGGTTGGTTTTGTTTTTCAAAACTTACTGACACATTACAACCCAGTTACCGAGGACTGTGCAAATAATTTTGATGGTAAAATGTGATAGTGGGATATTACCTCAAATTTTCAATTTGAGAGAACTCCATATAAATTGCTTGTGAGCTTCCTCGGGAGGAGGAAAGGTGATTTATGTTACATGGTGTGAGTGCTCCTGCATGCAACCCTTTTTAAAGGAGAAACACCAAAACCTATATTGGCATAAGGGCATACAAGGGAATTAGCTGAAAATAGAATACAGTCATCTCCCCAAGCTTGTGCAGAGACATATAACTATAAAGGGGAGGTATTCCATGGTTCACCTATATCATATGCACTTTCTCTTGCATTTATATGGGGTGTCAAAAATGAACTTATCATTCTATTTCTTAAAAGTCTATCGAAAACTTCCACTAGGGAAAGAAAATCCTAATATGTAAAGCATAGTGTTTATCACCAAGTTGTAACTAAATTATTTATAGTGCAATAAGTGATGAAATTCAATCACGTGTGGGAGGAACTCATTTTATCTTCTAATTTTATAACCATATAATATATACCATATCCACATGAATTCGTTAATACTTGGTCCATCAAAATAGAACCTACAAATATATGTGATACTTGCAAAATTAGGAGATATTCCTTAGAGATAAGTGTGAAGAAGGAAGGAAGAAACTGGGAAACTAGAAAAATAGAAATAATTATGGATCCAAAGGACCATGTAAGGAAAAATATGTAATTTTAGTCACAAAAGGACCCACAAAACCATATCCTTGACTTATCAATGGAATATGTGAAAGAACGAGAAATCATAGTGATGACTTAGAGGATCAAAAGGGATTTGAAACAACCTATTCCTAAAATTCACAGTCTACTCGATGTTGGATATGAATGTAATTTCATAGGTGGAAAAATCTAGATTAGAAATCATAGAATGAAAAGGGATAACCCTAAGCCTTATCCACTCCAAGGGACACATGCTAGGGGAAAAAAATAAATTTAGGTTAAATTTTAAAGATATATTAGATACATATTTGAAGGAAAACAAGTTCATCGACCTTGAATATTCTTCGAAAGAATATTCAATGATAACATGGTTGAAGGTTTTCCCTCCATCCAAACTTTTGATGGAGAATGTGCTTGGTTCTTGGTAGGTAAGCATCCAGAAAATAAGTATGATGTTGAAAAGGCTCATAGAGTTGTCTCTACACTTGATTTGATACACAGTGTTCTAGTTGGATGTTGGCCTGGGAAAGGGGCATAAGAAGGAAGTTCGCATGCGCAACCAAGGAAAATGCACCCCGCACGTGATAGAAGCAAAGGAAGATCCCGAAGGATGAAAAGGGACCACGAAGGAAGAATAGATAGGTGCCTGAAAAAGGAATGCCAAGCGCAAAAGTGTGCAAGGGGGAAATTGCCAGAAAGTGACAAATGCATAATCTAGATCATGGTCGTATAAGGCGGCATAAGCCTACAGCTATGCACGTATGAAAATATATTTGTAATTCAAGACGATAGTGCCTCGTGTCAAGTCATGATCACCACAACTATAAACAAAGGGGTGGCTGATGGTGATGGATAATAGACTATCAGGATGCAGTTGGCCCTGCGTGGCCATGTAAATTAGTATAAATAGGAGGGATGCAATGGTTAGAGGGTTGCTCGATGATATTTTCGTTGATCCCTGTTCAGTTTCCAGTAGTAGTTTTTTATTTAGTGGTAATCCATGGAGGGGGATGCTGGTTATGTTGTAATGTTATGGCAATCAGAAAAGGGGTAGACTCAAGAAGAGTATGGTATCATTAGAGGGGCTATTGAGTAGCGGATCTGACTGCAGTGTGAGCATACTTCTAGGAGTAGGAGTAGAGTAGAAGATTGAGCTAGAGAGCATGAGAACTATGATTTTGAACTTAAAGACATATCTCAAGATTAGTCTACATCTCACAGACTGCAAGGTGCTATATCCATTATCATGCCAGATGAAGAGCACCTTGGTGGTTTTACCCAGATGGGTTTCCATGTTATTCCTTGTGTCTGAATGAATGGTTGATGTGGTGAATTTTTATGTGATTGATTACTAGTTTCTTTCTGTAAAATGTTAAATGTGTTTCAGTCTTTGTTAGTTTCTTGCAATTGGTAAATGGATGAACAGAATGCCTTGCTAAATTGAAACTGTGTAAATATATATCATTTTGTATAATTCCTGTTATGAATCCCGACTTAAGTCATAGAGAGGATTGATGTTAATCAACTGCGTCACACGAGTTGTGCCAGCTGTGATGTGGAAAGGAAGGTGAGTTCATGCACGATGAAATACAGTTGTGCTTAGTCACACATAATCGACTCCTCTATCCAAGAATCCTTCTTCCTTCATTGAGCTCCTTCTTTGCGATCCAAGGGACTATACTTCCTCGACAATCGCAGAAACATGGTTTCGACGGTTACCCATCTATGATATATCTCAGGTGATACTGCACCTTCTTAAAAGTTGTTATCAATGGGTCTTTCTCTATCCGGCCAGTATATTGGGTAGTTTTTGTGGAAATTGAACCCAAGAGATAGAACAATTACACTCATAAAATTTCTAATCAAACATGCAAAATTAACATCAAAGGAGACTGAAATTGGAGCATAACACTAATCTATATTGAATAAGTGTACAATAGACAAATTTTTTAAGTAATATTCTTCTACAATATATAATTACATGACAGATTCAAATGCATAAGGATGCCACTCGAAAAAGTCAAAAACTAGGCTTACTAAATCTAGTCAAATCCCCCATAGATGCATAAAGCAGTTTCCAAATCCACCAAGATGCTCACGAATTGGCTAATTTAAGTAAAAAAGATAATGATGGATGGAAAGACGACTCATACATGTTTTTATTAGGATAAAATGAGGGAGTATTGTGTGGGAAGAAAACAAGTCAACTACATGTAGTCTAGCTTTTCCTTTTGCCTTAATTGTCAATAAAACAGGCATCTTTTTCAAAAAAAAGTAGATATGCTTTGGACGATCTGGAATAAAGAAGCCATGCAAAAATGGGTTTCCAAGAAGTTTCCCAAGTGATCCATGACTCATTTTTGGCATGTTTTGACTTCTAGGACATGCACAAGGAAACTAACATAGAGTGGAATCTAGGAGACTAGGTAATAGGACAAAAATGATTTAATTAATGTCTAAAGTAGGTAACTATGGGTTGATTATAATAACACCCCACCTTAAGCCTGAATTTATGACTAAATATCAGAAAACTATAGGTCCTAGCAACAAGGGTTAGTCACCCTTTACATACTGCTTGTCCATACAACCAAAGAAAAAGGCAAGAACCCAATGGGAAAATCCTCCCTTAAACAAGGACAGGAAAAAAAATTTGGAAATCTTGTCATCAATCATGCTTCATGGCATGATCATTAATCCCCAATAGTGATTTGAGATTTCTGAATGTCTTCTCACAAAAAACTTTGGTGAAGATGTTTGCTACTTATTCTAAAGTTGTACAGAAGAAGAAGATCCCATGAGTTCTTGTTCCTTGAACAAAGTTTAGGATCCTTTTGGCTATCCTCCAGTGGATCTCATGAGGCTGATCAATGTATATTGAAGCCACACTAAATGCATAAGATAAATCAGTTTGAGTGTGTGTAAGATAAAGCAAACACTGAATCAACTGCCTATACAGGGTATTATTTACCATAGGAGAAGAACCTGCTTCTTCAAGCTTAAGTCCTGATAGGAAGGGAGTCTTGCTTGGATTGCAATATTTCATGTTGAAATTGTTCAGAAAATCTAAGGCATACTTGGAATGATGTAGTTTGATTTAATGTTGGCATTGAGCAATTTTGAGACCAAAGAATTGGCTCAAGAATCCCAAATCTGTCATAGAAAATGCATGGCTCATTGCATCCTTCAAGGAGGAAATGTCTTTCTTTGAACTTTTGGTAATCAGAAGGTCATCCACATACAAGATAATAATTATCAAATAACCATGAATCATATTCAAATATACATTAGGATCAGACTTGCATCTAACAAAACTCAATGACAGCAAAAATCTATCAATCTTGGCATACCAAGCCCTGGGGGCTTGCTTAAGCCCATACAACGATTTCTTTAACCTGCACACTAAATATGGATTAGAAACAAACCCTTCAGGTTGATGCATGTAAATATATTCATTTATATCTCCATTTAGGAAATCACACTTTACGTCCATGTGGTGTACCTCCCACTACTTTGAAGCTGCAATGGCTAAAGCTAGCCTTATGGAGTCCATCTTTGCCACTAGTGCAAAGGTTTCATTGTAGTCAATACCATGTAATTGTGATTATCATTTGGATACCAATATTTAATTTTATTTCAAAGGTGAACCATCAACAAAAAACTTAGTCTTGAAAACCCACTTACATTGAACTAGCTTCCTCCCTGGGGGAAGATCAACCAGTTCCCAATTGTTGTTCTTCTGGAGCAAGTTGAATTATTCTTTCATGGTTGTTTGCAATCTTGTATCATGTGCTGTATATTCAAATATCCATGGATCTAATTCAACTTACAGATATCACTTCTCAACAAATAAAGGGTCCTTCATACAAAAGGGCACTCTCAAATTGAGATCTAGTCCTCCTAGTGTCACTAGGATTTCCAGCTAGTTCCCCAGCTCCATGAATGGTATTTGCTTCCCATTTTGGTCTATGGGAATGTCAATATCTGCAATCAAATCATAATTTTAAGACATGTTAGAATCAACAAACTCATTAGTCTCTCCACTTACAATCAATGGATCTGGTGGTGAAGAAGACTCTCCAACTTCAACTACTACTAAAGGCTCTTCTTGGAACTGAACACTTATTTCAATGAAGTATTTGTTAGTGCTCAAGTTGATCAACTTGTACCCTTTTGAATCTTCAGAATACCCAACAAGTAGCAACTCTTGGCTTTGGGGCTGCAAATCCTTTCTCTCTTAAGTTGTAATTCTAGCCGAAGCCTTTGAGCTAAAATTCCTGAAACGGGTCACATCTGACTTGTGCCCACTCTAAGCTTAGGAAGGAGTCATACCATCAAGATTACTATGACACACCCTATTCTGGATGTAGCATGCACATTTTATTTCCTTAGCCCAAAAATTTGGTGGCAAATTCTTAGCCTCCATCATGCAGGTTTCCATCTCCTTCAGTGACCTATTCTTTCTCTCAGCAACACCATTTTGTTGTGGTGTGTAAGGGATTGAATGCTGCATCTGAATACCTACATCTTTACAATACTGAATGAACTCAGACTTGACATACTCAACACCATTTTAATATTTGAGTATCTTGATTTTCCTCCCATACTAGTTTTCAACCAAGGCTTTAAACACTTTGAAGAGGTCAAAAACTTTAGACTTATGCTTTAGGAAGTAAACCCAAAAATACCTGGAAAAGTCATCTATGAAGGTCAGTTCATATTTGTCTTGAATCATGGACATGTGAGGAAATGGGCCATCAATGTCACTATGGATCAAATCAAGAGGTGCAGAGGTTCTCTCATGACCATCTCTCTCAAATTTGTGCTCTGGGTGTTTTCCTAGGATACAACCTTGAAAAACACCATTGGAAAACTTGATCTTTGGTAACCCTATGACCATATATTTTTCAATCAACTTAGAAAGATACTTGTAGTTAAGATGGACAAATATTTCATGCCAAAGATTGCTTTCCTCATTAACATGAATCAAACGAGCAGAGGGGTTTGAGTAGGGTAGAAAATGGGAAAACATGTGAATTTTCGAAGTGTGATCAACAACAACTTTTGCTATGACTTTACCATTTGAAATATCAGTGATTTCAACATTAGTAGGGGAGAAGATGACCTTATTTGGAGACCTAGTGTAATTCATCTGATACACTGACAAGATATTAGAGGCAAGACCTAGAACATACAACACATTATTGAACTTACTATGGTCAAGATCAATCCTTCCTTTCCCCAAACTGTCAGTGAGAGAGTCATCTCCCAAAACTATAGGTGGACCTTTCGACATGTCAAGAGAGGAGAATGCCTCTTTTATCAAAACCTTATGTCTAGAAGCTCCAGAGTCTATGATGAAGCTAGGTGAGATTGATGTGCCAGCAACCAAGGCATGTACTCTTTCTCTGTCCTCTAAATTTGATCTTCCTTCCCTCTTCTTTGAGAAATCAGGAAGGGAGATGTTGTTCTTCTCCAAGATTTGGGTCAACATGTCAATTTGATTCTTCATACAAGAGCTATCAGAATGATATCCCTTACTATAGTATGTGCACTTGCTCATTTCTCCTTTGTTCTTCTTCTTCTGGAATTTCTTCTTGGAACCTTGGGGCTCCTCTTGAGACTTGTTCTTTTCTCTCTTTTGCTCAAGTGGATTTTCAGATTTTTTCTTTCTTTTTGAATCCACCCTTGAATATCTAGCAACCAAAGCTTGTTCTTTGGAAGGTTTGATGATTCCCATCATCATCAACTTATCTTGTTCCTGTGTGAGGGATTCCATGAACTCTGCAAGCTTAGGCATCTTCCAAGATCGAGCTGTAAACTTGGTGGCATGGAAGGTAAAAAAAAACAATAAATAGTCAAGGCCAAGCTTTGAGAGTGTGGCCAAAACTAGTTTATCTTCCTTCTTTTCGATCCCACACTGTATTAGCTGCAAAACAAGGGATTTAAACTTGGAAAAATAGAGTTGCAAGGATTCAAAGCTACTAGGCCTCAAGGAGATCAGCTCATTCTTGATTTGATGTCCTATCATCTCATTTGTCTTACCAAAAATATCTACAAGATTCTCCCATTCTTTGTTAGGTGATGTCAATCCATCAATATGGAAGAGGTCTCTTGAAATGCTTAAACAAAAAAGACCATAGGCCTCATCCCTCCTGTTGTGCCATTTTAATTTCGCTGTAGCTTCATGGATCTCTGCCTCAGTTTCCATAGTAACCCTATAGAGACATTTCACTCCCAAGAATATCTCCATATCAACTTTCCACTCAAAGAAATTGAATGGAGTCAAGATGATCTTCTGAGTTAGGTCCATAGCTTAGAAACCGTGCCCTTCAGTCAGCAGAATATGCTCCCAGTCAAGATGTTGAACCTGCAATAGAAATATGGAAGGAGATAAATTTATCTATAGTAGCTCTCATACCATGTGGAAAT
This sequence comes from Pseudotsuga menziesii, assembly GCA_001517045.1. NCBI lineage: Eukaryota > Viridiplantae > Streptophyta > Pinopsida > Pinales > Pinaceae > Pseudotsuga > Pseudotsuga menziesii. Next base: position 165,339 of record LPNX010729331.1, on the reverse strand, counting down.
TGAACCCAAGAGATAGAACAGTTACACTCACAAAATTGCTAATCAAACATGCAAAATTACCATCAAAGGAGACTAAAATTGGAGCATAACACTAATCTATATTGAATAAGTGTACAATAGCCATCCTTGGGAAGTAATAGGCTTCTACAATATATAATTACATGAGAGATTAAAATGCATAAGTATTCCATTCGAAAAGGTAAAAAAGTAGGATTACTAAATCTAGTCAAATCCCCCATAGGTGCATAAAGTAGTTTCCAAATCCACCAATATGCTCATGAATTAGCTAAGTCAAGTAGGAAAGCTAATGAAGGATGGAAAGACAACTCATACATTCTTTTATTAGGAGAAAAGGTGGGAGGATAATATGGGAAAAAAACAAGTCAACTACACCTACTCTAGCTTATCCTTTTGCTTTAATTCTCAATAAAATAGGCAAATTTTTAGAAAAAGTAGATATGCACTTTAGAGGATATGGAATAAACTAGACATGCTAAAATCGGTTTCCAAGAAGTCTCCCAAGTGATCCATGACTCATTTTTTGCATGCGTTGACTTCTAGGACATGTAGAAGGAAACTAGCATACAGTGGAATCTAGGAGACTAGGTAATAAGACAAAAATGATTTAATTAATGTCTAAGGTAGGTGACAATGGGTTGATTATTCTAACAATTGTTGGATCAATGGGCTGTGTAGAAAATGGGTCGCATGAGTGTTAAAAGTGGCCAACAAATGGTTTCATTGTTAGGACCTTTAATTAAATCGGAGAGATGTTGTGGCACCCAACGAACGAGGAGATAGAAGACTGGCTGGAAGCTAAAAGCCTGGTTTTTATGCAAGAAGAAATTTTAGGAACATGGTTCAGCAAAGAAATATGGTTAGATGAATATATTTACTTTTATATTCATGAGATCTTATTTGTTGAGCTCCCTATTCTGCTACATGAATGGTTTGTATGATTGGCATCTAGACGAACCAAATTCCAAACAAGGGAGATTAGCGAGTGGAGCGACCAACTCATTCACGAGGTAACTAGTGTAAGTAGCGATGTATCTAGAGATGTTGATTTTTGGGTTGATAGTATATTGGAAGGGTATATTACTGAGTTTGCAGTAGATACTATAACTTCATATAGTGAAGCTGAAATAAATTTCTTCCAAGGACCAGGAAGGAGATACTTATTGAGTATAAGTACATGGATGAAATTAATTTCTTATGAGAAGTGTATTTTTCACTTGGATAGTTGAGCCATCCATCTAGGAGGGTGCTATGTTGCGAACAAATAGGTAAGAACATGGGGAAGTGTGCACGAAGATATTCCCCGAAAGAACAAAACCTCAACTTGAGGTTGGAGTCCTAAGGAGTGGGAGAAGATTTAGATCAGGAAAGAGAAGGAAAATCGAAAGGGGCCGATGGAATCCTACTTTGTTAAAAGGAAGCGAAGACAAAATTGGGTCATGCAAATACGAAGGGTCTTGCGATGAAGAGGAGGACTATAGCCCGATATCAGAAGGACCTAAAGATCTGGATAGCTCAGATGAGACCTCAGGGTCAGAGCACAATTATATAACACCAGCAATATTGCCTGAGATGTGATCTAGAGTCTCATACCCTGAAAGGACCTCTAATATGGATAGCACTAGCTCTGAAACTAGTGTGCAAGAAGGTGCAACTCAGTTGAACCCTATCCTAGAAATCCTGAATGCCAAACGAATGTCTTCGATAGATGTTCGATTACCTACATTTAATGGAAATGGAATGGAAGAATATGAACAACATTGGTTCCTATGTGAAGCTGTGTGGATGGTACATTTGGTCCATGGCGCTGACATCAAGAAATCGCAGATGATCATGACCTTAAGGGGTCTCGCCCTAGATTAGTTCATGAAATTTTGTGTTGCACCAACTAGAACACTAGAGAAGACCCTTGAGGAGATTAAAGTTGTAATTATCTATGAGTTTAGAAAACCCAAATTAGAGTCACAATGTATTAATGATATTAAGGAGATTAAACAGGATCTAGCAGAAACTATGTGGTATTTTGATCAAAGATTCAAGACACCAATGGCCAAAGTAAGCTTCCAAATGTCTGATGTATAGCATAAGGAGTGGTTTATTGCTGCTCTACTACCACACATCCATGAGACATTGATGTAACAAAAGGTTGAGTTGCAGACAAAAGCACTGGATCTGGAGATGAAGCTAGACGCCTCATCTATTGGTGACAGTGCCGTAGGAATGGCACAGATCCATTCGCAACTAGACAACCTCATGATACAATTTCAAGATATCAAGAAGGGAAAAGATGCACAAGAGGAATTGTGGTGCAAAAAATGTAGAAGAAACGGGCACATTAAGGATAACTATCTTACCTTCATGAATTATGTCACATTTGGTGCACCTAACCCATTAAATGGACAAGGGATACCATGGTGTCATATATGACAGTCAAGATGCCACTGCGATGAAGAATATAGGTATTTGCAGAAAGTTGTAAGTACCCCTGCAAACTTATTCTGTCAGTTTTTCAAATCGGTAGGACATGAGGAAAAAGACTGTAGAGCGTACCAGCTCTTGAAAGAAAAAATAGTTGATATGTACTTAATAAAAAATGAGGGGTTCCCTCAGGTTGAACATGCACAAGCCTCGTATAAATCTATGTAGTTCCCAACTAATCAGTGCCAACAGCAGTATGCGCTTTAGCATCTATATGCGCAACAAAACCCCTATCAACAAAACTACTAGCAGAACTAGCACCCACCATAGCAACTAAACCCTGAGGGAAGCGGTGGAAAAAAATTTAGAGGATGAGGTGGCAGAGGAGGATTTGGTAGGGGTAGAGGTCGAGTTACATGCTATAACCATGGACAACTAGGTCACTTTGTTAGAGATTGTTTAGAGCCTACAAGAACATGCTCATATTTTAAGGGACAAGACCATAATGTTGAACAATGTCCTCAGCTGATCGCAATGTGGCAAGCAAGGACCATTGCCGCACCCAATCCCCCACCAAGCCTGAACCTGAATGAAAATGCAAATGTTTAGATGATCATGGTTGAACCGCGAGACCTAAACATCATTGTCATAACTAAAGGAGGTGTGATGACTGGAGTAGAACAAGATAACTCACAATAATAGCCGCATCCACAAGTGAGGCCAGCGGTGCAGAAAAAGGAATCATCGACTGACCAAAAATAGAAAGAAATACTCTAGTATGTGCAATCAGAATTCATAATCTTGGACATACCATCAACTTCAACCGAAGTCAAGGACATGCCTGAATGATTCCAACACCTATTGCGGAAGAAGGCTTCACCTTAGGTTAGTAAGCTAAGACCTCCTCTATCAATTTGTTTGATGCTAATCCAAGATAAATATGCTATTGCAGAGCTACAAGCAATAATAGATGATATCCATGTAAAGCCACAAACTTAGAAGAAGGTTAACCAGGTGAGATGAAAATGTAAGACTGGACGTGAATTGAGAATAAATGCACAGATCAGTGATTATGACATGGACTATATCATTTTAGATCTGGGATCAGATGTCAATATCCTAACAAACTAGACCTAGGAAAGCATGGGCAAGCCACGCTTGGACTGGTCTCCTATCCAACTGTGTCTTTCTAATCAGGAGAAGCTACTACCCATTGGATGATTGAGCAATGTCATTATCGATGTTGAAGGATTGTGCACATATGCATACTTTGAGGTCATCAAAATTGTGGATCATACAAATCCTTACCCTACACTGCTAGGGATATATTGGGCTATATACAACCAAACAATTATAAATTTCAAGAAAAGGATCCTCTCCTGTGAAGATGAGGAAATGAGAGTAGTCTCTCCCACTGATCCATTTGAGGGGAAAATATATGTTGAGCCTATTTATAATGAGGGGAAAGCTAACTATCTCAATCAAATATACAATGTTACAGCTATGCACAAAGATCATATCAGTCTGAAAGCAGATGGGAACCTAGGTTGGAAGTGCGTGAGTTCATGTACGTCTGATTCAGGGGAGATTTAGAGAATTGGAAAAATAGATTACATGAAGTCTCCCTGAGAAGGTCTGCAAGAGTTACAAGGTCTATGCGATGGATGGAGACTGAGTCAAGGGAGTTACCCACCTATGAGATTTTCATATACACTTTGGATGTGGTGCCCAAGACCTATGATAACTCTGAGCAGCTGTGACAAGAAACCCAGCAGGTTGCACATACAGTTCTAAATGCTGATAAACACCCTACAATTCATGATACAGTCCAGAAATAAAAAAGGGGGTATAGTTCAGAAGACCAATGATGCTAATGCTCACCAACATAGTGCAACTACTTAGCAATAAAATATACCAAGTGACACAGAAGATAACCCGACTAACTTCAGCGGGCCAAAAAAATTGAACTAAGTAAAAATCACAGAGTAATACAAAAGCACTCACATGATGAAACAGTTGCACAAATCACTGATATCTTGTAGGAATACCAGACCCTCTTCCCTCTCAACGACACAGAAATAAAGGGAATGGTGGAAGACTTAGAGAGGATGAATATACCTTTGCGATTACAAATTAAGCCAAATCAACAATAGCTTCCCTCATGGAATTATCAATATATTAGGGTGAAGCCATCCACAGAAGGAAGAATTATCCTACACTATGACAACAGATTATTCGCACACCCTCACAAACTAAAGGAAACTTGGCTAGGGCCATATGCCATCGCACAAACTATGGTTATAGGCATAGCACAATGCCAGAAAATTTGATGGTATGCATGTTGCGAGTTTGGTAAATGACAGTTTCCTGAAACCTTACTACAACATGTAAAAAAAAAAGGAATGACCAAAAGAGGTAAACTATTATGCTGCAGAAATGTGACCAAACCAATAGAAAGCATGAACATTAAATTCCCCAATGGTCACAAAATTTCATATACCCAAGCATGGGACCTAAAGTGTGCAAGGGGCAAGAGAAGTAGGGGCCAAAAGATGCAAAAAGCAGGAATGGCAGGATAGCTAGCATTAACCAGTAGATCCATGCCAAATATTTGTACGAATGGGTCACCTGTGTGGCATTAAAAAAATGTAGTACGAGGATCTAGGTGGTATACTCTTATATCTCATCAGCCTTATTAGCACAAATTACCATAGCTAGTTTGACAATTACAACATGAAAGGCCAGTTGCAGAAATTAATGGATAAAGAATTCGAAAAGGCAACCTGAGAGAGTGATTAGACCTAAACCTCCTGTCAAATGATGATTAAAAGACACTATGAAATATCTAAATATTTGATTCCCCATCAAACAATTTTCTGTTATGCATAGTGAGCACAGGAGTCGAGCCATTGCAGAACTACATCCTGTCACTTGTTTTCCATTATGCTCGAGCCCATGGTAATTACCATTCCTAGTGAGAGTGAATCATCAAACACCACTGTCATCTCTGTTTGCCTCATTGATGAGGAAGTAGAAACCTAGTCAGCAGAACACCCACAATTCCAGTAGCCACCAGATATCAACGCAATGGCAAGAACAAGGAAGCGACAAACAATTCCAACCCCTAGTTCATGTCCTGTGTCGAACCCAGTCTAGGGAATACCAGTTTTTCTAGGCGAGCCATCTGGAAGACCACCGCCGAGACAAAGGAAACATAAGGTTCCAACAACTCCAGACGAATGAGGAAAGGCACATGCTACTGAGCAAGGTAGTGATGGTGGAGACGAAGCCTGGCTACCGCAGGAAGAGCCAGAGGTAGAGAAAGATGACCCAAATTTTCCATGCTACATTCGACCAAGAAGACATGGTGCAGCGGAAGCATATCTTTTAAACAAGGTGGTTACCACTTTGATATCACCATGGATCCCTGTTGGCATGAACTTGCTGCATGATATCCTCCCAGACTTGGTTGTATTGAAGTTCCAAGGATACGACACTCGGTAGCAAGAGGGGTTGCAGATAATAGACTACAAGGACATAACCCAGACCACTACATGTGTTGTCAAGGTAATAAAACCAAATAAGTAGGAAGAGGAAATAGCCACTGCAGGACTAACTAACATTCTCTTCATACCTCACTTCGGCCATAGTATATAGGTCAATACATACGTAAAGAAGTTACTGGTCTTCTTTCATAGAGGATACTTATGGATAGACCAGCCATATTCTGTTAATGCTAAATTAATAGCAATAATCACAGAACTTCCAACCAAAGGAAAAGATCCTCTACCCTACTTGGCTAAGAACAATACTAAGCTCAGCAAGCAGAAGCACAACCTACAGTGAGTAGGAAGGGGATACTTGGTGGGGCCCATATAGGACCAAAGTGTCTGTGTTGCTGCAAAAATATTGTCCTATAAAATATTTCATAAGATGATACCAACATAGTGTTCGACAGTAGTAGTAGAAATTCTAGATTTATGTGCACAAGGATAAAATTTCAACTAGTCATGGTACTTGCTAAATTCACTAATCAAATATGTGATGCTGTCTCAACACAAGAAAGGTCACAAATTTTTCTATTCGTGGTTACTAATTTTGATTTCCTTCACTGTCTGGGCTAACCCACTGGACTATGTACACATGGATGTCCCAATATCTCTCTTGGGGGAAAGATACTGGAATCTATGGGAAGACAAGGCTGATAGAAAACACCAGCAGGATAAAAATATTGTATTCTTCATGCACGCAAAGCCATTGCAAGAATTTGTCTGACAAACTCATAGGATCCACACCACAACTATGCACATAGTACAATGCCTTCATTAGAAGCTGATATACATAATATAAATCTCCTACCTACAAAATCTCCATGTCAACAGATACATCAAGCAAGATTTATAGTCACCGATGACGACGTGGATGCAATTGTGAAGCTATGGCATGAGGAATGGCATGGCCCACTTGTAGAACTACTACCTGAAGATCAAAATGTAGAATAATTGCCAACTCATCAAGTTAATGGTGAGGACCATGAAGGTGACGATGCCCAAGTAGATCCGTCGCAAGAAAACATGGAAGATGATAATGATATGGAGGCTTGGACCAGTATCCTCCAGAGCAACCACCTGGTGGAGATTAGTCGCAGAACCACGTGCAACCCGAAGAAGGCCACACATCTTGAAAGAAAAAGAAAGCTGATAAAACGACGAACACAACTATATTAAATGACGATGGGTTACAGGAAATTTCCAACACTACTAAGAAAATTGTGCAAGATAAACTTAGTGATCTAATGGCCCAACAAGTGAGCATTGCTAACTAAGTCCAGGACCACCTTAATAGTTTAATAGCGGTTGTCAATGATGTTAAGGAAACTGTGGAGGATGAAACATATGGTGTTGATCCTAGCATACCACTAGTCACACCAACATTAGTACCAACGATCAAAATGCTCATTAGTACCACTTGAAGCAACTAAAGAGGCAAGCATAGGTACTGATGATAACAATGTTGAGATAGACTTCTCTAGGTTTTTCTTGGAGAAGATCTATAGCGTCCAGTAGACGGCCACAACTGAACTTTGGCTAAGGCAAAACGCCGTTTCTTATCAGGAAGCAAAGTAGCAAAAGAAGGCCAAACTGCGTAAGGCTCTGTTGCAAGGAAAGGATCAGGAACTGCAAGAGAGCACCAACCTTCTAGCCGAGAAGGAGTAAGAAATATTAGCCTAGGATCAAAGTTGTGTCACGTTGGTGGATTCTATTAAGAATGCTATTGCTGCATTACCCCAAGAGGATGGGAAAGTAGATGAAGAATCCCTGGCTAAAGTTTCCAGGCTTTCTAATATTGCGCAAGATCATCATCACCAAGTAGAATATCTGTAAGGCCGACATATACCAAGCACACCCCCAGAGGTGATTGTAGAAAGAGGAACAACAATGTCTGAAGGTGCTAACAAAATTAAAGGTAGAGAAGCAATTTGCGCAAAGGCCGTCGACAATGTTGCGATCATTTGGGAAAATTTTCTAGAGGATGACGCAACTAAGAAAATAAAGTAGCGTATACGAGAGACAGATGAGTGCATCACTACTGCGAAGGTGGAAATGTGGAAGCTTCCCCTCTAGAAAAAGGTCATTAAGAATGCTGAGATCAAAATTCTCCAGCAGGAAGTCCAGACCCTTCACGAGCAAGAGAAAGATAGGGAATCAAAGGTTGAGGGATGTCATGTAGAAGCAGAACAACTCATAGAACATATTCAGCCGATGTTGCAGAAGCTTCAAAGCATACTGTAATCAAGAGGGAAAGAATTGTTGGAACATGTAGAGTCTGACCATGTGGAGAAATTGGCCATGCAAGCAAATGAGGTTGTTGGATCGGCAGGTTGCACAGAACCTGGGTCCCTCAAATGGGGAAAAGTGGCCAACACTGGACCTATGCCCACAAACTCCATTAATGGTTGCAAGTATTTCTTGACCTTTATTGATGATTTTTCTAGGTACTTCTTGATCTACTTCTTGAAACTAAAATCAGAAGTTTTTGAGACTTTTAAAAGTTTTAAAGATATGTTTTAGAATAGTTTCAATAAGAATATCAAGTTAATAATATTCTATGGAGGAGGAGAATATGTCAAAATATATTTCTAGAATTTCTGTGAATCAGAGGGGATTTGAATGGAACACTCAGTTCCATACACACCATAGCAAAATTGTATGGCATAGAGGAATAACATATCACAGAAAGAGATGGAAACAATCCTTCTCCATGGAAAGCATCTACCTCCTTCTCTTTGGGCTGAAGTAGTAAACCGTGCTTCATATTTTCAAAATAGGGTGCCCCACAAGTCAGTGGTTGGGGTCACACCATTCAAAGAACTGCATGGGTATAAGCCCAATGTCTCTCATTTGAGTGTATTGGGTTCTAGATCTTGGGCTAGGATACCACTTGAATAGAGAAAGGCCTTCCAAGCCCAAAGTAGTGAATTCATTCTGCTAGGATATGTAGATGATGCAAAAGATTACAAAATGATGGAGGTTTCTACTATAAGATGATTCATTGAAATAAGTGTACAACTCCAAAAAGACCAGTTGCATAATACTCCTCCAATAGGACAGGAAGGTATAACTATTTATCCCCCTATTTTTTATGATGATGAGGATGTGCTATAGGTTTCAGATTGAAGAAGATCACATACAACATGATCATGTTATTGATATTGAATCTCAAGATATTCGAGATCCAGATACATTACCCATTCCTAATCAGAATCCTAAACCCATATGGGCTTACAATATTCTTGATGTAGATGGAAGCGGTGCCGGAGTTCTAGAATACAAAAGAAGAGATAGGTTCCAGTATCAGAATGAGCATGCTGCACTATCCCTCTATAATATCCTGAATTTTGGACCTACCATTTATAGGCATGAGCCTATTGATCATGATGATTATATTGACGTTTTATTTTATATTGGGTCAAACACCCCACTGCATATGAACATGATGATTTTTTTTGTATATTGGGCATAATCCAATTGTTGATGATATATATGTAAATATATGTTGGTTGTGTTGGGCGTGGACCCTGAAGCACATGATTGATGAAATGTTTTGTGTTGGGGGTGGACCCTGAAGCACATGATCGATGAGATGTTTTTTGTTCAGCAAGAGGCTCTATAGCACATGGGTACTTACATTTTTGTTGATCATAAAGTCTGGAAATTGAACCCAAGTGATAGAACAATTACACTCACCAAATTGCTAATCAAACATGCAAAATTACCATCAAAAGAGACTGAAATTGGAGCATAACACTAATATGTATTGAATAAGTGTACAATAGCCAACCTTGTGAAGTCATAGGCTGCTGCAATATATAATTACATGAGAGACTCAAATTCATAAGGATGGCATTCAAAATAGCCAAAAAGTAGGCTTACTAAATCTAGTCAAATCCCCCATAGGTGCATAAAGCAGTTTCCAAATCCACTTAGAGGATCACGAATGAGGAAATTCAATTAGGAAAGATAATAAGGGATGAAAAGACAAATCACACATGCTTTTATTAGGAAAAAATCATGGAGGATCATGTGGGCCAAAAACAAGTCAACCACACCTAGTCTTGCTTTCTCTTTTGCCTTAATTGTCAATAAAATAGGTAGCTTCGCAGAAAAAGAAGATATGCACTTTGGAGGATCTAGAATAAAGTAGACATGCTAAATATGGTTTCTAGGAGGTTTCCCAAGTGCTCCATGACTCATTTTTAGCAAGTGTTGACTTCTATGAAATGTAGAAGGCAACTAGAATAGAATGGAATATAGGAGACTAGGTAAATAAGACAAAAATGAATTAATTAATGTATAAGGTAGGTAAGTATGGTTTGATTATTATAACAATGCTGTTACACCTGAATTTATGATTAAGTATCAGAAAACTATAGGCCCTAGTAATAAGGCTTAGTCACCCTTTACATACTGTGTGTCCATTTAACCCAGGAAAGAGGCAAAAAGCCTATGGGAAAATCCTCCCTTAAAAGTGGACAGTAAAACAAAATTTGAAAATCTTGTCATCAATCCTGCTTCACATCATGATCAGCAATTCCCAGTAGTGATTTGATATTGGTGAATGTCTTCTCACAAAAAACTTTTGGGGAGATGTCTGCTACTTGTTCTGAAGATGCACATAAGAGTAGGTGAATGCTCCCATCATGCACAAGCTGTCTGATGTAGTGCATATGGATCTCAATGTGTTTGGTTATCTGTCTCTAAAATAGATAATTGTAGACTGAAATGGTGCTTTGATTATCACAATATATAATAGTTTAAAACTTTTATTCGAATCCACATTCACCGAGTATTCCCTGCAACCACAAACATTGTGTTGCTTCATTTACAACTCCTATGTACTCTACTTCTATAGATGAGAGTGATATGGCGCTCTACTTATTGCATGACCATCCTATTGGGCCTTTTGCAAGCACAAACACATATCCTGATGTTGACTTTCGATCTGTGTTGTCACCTGCCCAATCACTGTCAGTAAACCCAATCAAATCAACATAAGATTTAACTTTGTAGAATATCCCATGAGTTCTTGTTCCTTGAACAAAGTTAAGGATCCTTTTGGATACTCTCCAATAGTTCTCATGAGGCTCATCCATGTATCTTTAAGCAACACTAACTGCATAATATATACTAGTTCGAGTTTTTGTAAGGTAAAGAAAGCACCCAATCAACTCCCTATACAGTGTATTATTTACCATACGAGAACAACCTACTTCTTCAAGATTAACTCATGAAAGGAATGGAGTCTTGCTTGGATTGCAATATTTCATGTTGAACTTGTTCAGAAAATATAAGGAATACTTGGAATGATGTACTTTTATTCCATGTTGGGATTGAGCAATTTCGAGACCCAAGAATTGGCTTAACAACCCCAAATCAGTCATAGAAAAGGCATGGTTCACTGCATCCTTCAAGGAGGCAATCTCTTTATTTGAACTTCATATAATTAGAAGGTAATAAACATACAATAAAATAATCATCAAAGAACCATGAATTATCTTCAAATAAACATTAGGATCAGACTTTCATAAAAAAAACTTAATGACAGCAGAACGCCATCAATCTTTGCATACCAAGCCCTAGGGGCTTGCTTGAGCCCATACAATGATTTATTTAGCATGCACACAAAATATGGATTAGAAACAAACTATTGAGGTTGCTACATGTAAAACTCTTCAGTGAGATCTACATTTATGAAAGCACACTTCACATCCATGTGATGTACCTCCCACTGCTTCGAATCTGCAATGTCTAAAGCTAGCCTTATGGAGTCCATATTTTCCACTGGTTCAAATGTTTCATTGTATTCAATACCATGAAATTGTGAGTATCCCTCAGCTACCAATATTTCCTTATATTTCAAAGGTTAACCATCATCAGAAAACTTATTCTTGAAAACCCACTTACATTGAACTAGCTTCCTCCCTGGGGGAAGATCAACTAGTTCCCGAGTGTTGTTCTTTTGGAGCGAGCTGAATTTTTCTTTCATGGATGTTTTCCATATTGGATAATTTGTTGCATATTCATATGCATTTGGGTCTATTTCAACCATCATATAGCACTTTTATACAAACAAAGGGTCTTTCATAAACATGGCACTCTCAAATTGAGATCTAGCCCTCCTAGGGTCACTAGGATTTCCAGCTAGTTCCCCAGCTGCATGAATGGTATTTTCTTCCCATGTTGGTCTTGTAGGAATATCAAGATATGCAATTAAATCATAATTATTAGACATATCAGAGTCAGAAAACTCATTTGTCTCTCCACTTACATTCAATGGATTTGGTGGTGAAGAAGACTCTCCAACTTCAACTACTACTAAAGGCTCTTCTTGGAACTGAACACTTCTTTCAATAAAGCCTTTGTTAATTCTCAAGTTGATCAGATTGTACCCTTTTGAATATTTAGAGTACCCAAAAAATAGGAACTCTTCACTTTGGGGCTGCAAAGGCTTTCTCTTTTTAGTTGGAATTCTAGCCCAAGACTTTGAGTCAAAAATCCTGAAATGGGTCACATCTGGATTGTGCCCACTCCAAGAATTGAAACGAGGAATACCATGAAGATTTTTATGAGGAACCCTATCCTAGATGTATGATGCACATTTTATAGCCTCGACCCAAAAATTTTGTGGCAAATTCTTAGCCTCCATCATGTAGGTTTCCATCTCCTTCAATGATCTGTTCTTTCTCTCAGCGACACCATTTTGCTGTGGTGTGTAACAGATTGAATGCTGCATCTGAATACCTGCATATTTACAATATTGAATGAACTCAGATTTGACATACTCACCACCATTGTCAGATCTGAGGATCTTGAGTCTCTTCCCGGACTGGTTTTCAACCAAGGACTTAAAGACTTTGAAGAGGTCAAAAACTTCAGACTTATGCTTTAGGAAGTAAACCCAACAATACCTGGAAAATTCATCTATGAATTTTAGTGCACATTTGGCTTGACTCATGGACATATGAGGAAATGTACCAACAACATCACTGTGGATCAACTCAAGAGGTGCAAAGGTTCTCTCATTAATAACTCTCTCAAATTTGTGCTTCGGGTGTTTTCCTAGGATACAACCTTGATAGAATCCCTTGGAAAACTTGATCTTTGGTAACCATATGACCATATATTTTTCACTCAAATCAGAAAGATACTTGTAGTTAATATGGCCAAATATTTCATGCCAAATCTTGTTTGTCTCATTAGCATGGATGAGAAGAGAAGAGGGATTTGAGTAGGGTAGAAAATTGGAAAAATTGTATACCTTCGAAGTGTGATCAACAACACCTTTTGCTAGGACTTTACCATTCAAAATCTCTGTGATTTCAACATCATCAGTGGAGAATATGGCCTTCTTTGGAGACCATGTGTGACTCATCTGATACACTGAGAAGAGGTTAGAGGCAATACTTGGAACATACAACACATTATTGAACTTACCATGGTCAAGATCAATCCTTCATTTTCCCAAACTATCAGTGAGACAATCATCTCCCAAAACTATTGGCAGACCTTTCAACATGTCAAGAGAGGAGAATGCCTCCTTTGTCAAAACCATATGTCTAGAAGCTCCAAAGTCTATGATGAAGTTAAGTGATCTTGATGTGCCAGCAACCAAAGCATGTACTCTCTCTCTATCCTCTGAATTTGATACTCATTCCCTCTTCTTTGCGCAATTAGGAAGGGATATGTTATTATTCTATAGGATTTGGGTCAACATGTCAATTTTATTCTTCATACAGGAGCTCTCAGGATGATAGCCCTTACTGCAATATGCATACTTGCTCATTTCTCCTTTGTTGTTATTCTTCTGGAAGTTCTTCTTGGAGCCTTGAGGCTCCTTTTCAGACTTGTTCTTGTCTCTCTTTTGCTCAGGTGGCTTATTATCTTTACTCTTTCCTTTTGAATATGCCCTTGAATATCCAGCAACCAAAGGTTGGTATTTGGAAGGTTTGATGGTGCCCATCATCACCAATTTATCTCGTTCCTGTTTGAGGGATTCCATGAACTCCGCAAGCTTAGGAATCTTCCAGGATCAAGATGTCAACTTGGTGGCGTGGAAGGCCAAAGAAAACATTGAATAGTTAGGTCCAAGCTTTGAAAGTATGGAAAAAACTAGTGTCTCTTCTTTCTTTTCAATTCTACACTATTTTAGCTGCAAAACAAGGGATTTAAACTTGGAAAAGTAGAGTTGCAAGGATTCAAAGCTACTAGGACACAGAGAGATCAATTCATTCTTGATTTGATATCCTCTCATATAATTTGTCTTACAAAAAATCTCTACAATCTTCTATCACACTTCATTAGGTGATGTCAATCCATCCAGATGGAAGAGGAGGTCTCTTGAAATGCTTAGACACAAAAGACCATAGGCCTCATCCCTCCTGTTGTGCCATTTTATTTTCTTTGCAGATGTATTTGGCTCTGCCTCAATTTCCATAGTCACCCTGTAGATACCTTTCTCTCTCAACAATATATCCATCTCATATTTCCATTCAAATAAATTAAATGGAGTCAAGATGAACTTCTGATATTGGTCCATAGCTTAGTAACTGTGCCCTTCTGTCAACAGAATATGCTCCTAGTCAAGATGTTGAACCTGTAATAGAAATATGGAAGGATATAAATCAATATACAAAGGCTCTAGTACCATGTGGAAATTGAACCCAAGTGATAGAACAATTACACTCACAAAATTCCTAATCAAACATGAAAAATTACCATCAAAGGAGACTGAAATTGGAGCATAACAATAATCTGTACTGAATAAGTGTATAATATCCAACCTTGTGAATTCATAGGCTGCTGAAATATATAATTACATGAGAGATTCAAATGCATAAGGATGCCATTCGAAATAGTAAAAAATTAGGCTTACTAAATCTAGTCAAATCCCCCATAGGTGCATAAAGTAGTTTCCAAATCCACTTAGAGGCTCACGAATTAGCAAAGTCAAGTAGGAAAGATAATAAGTGATGGAAAGACAAATCACACATGATTTTATTAGGAGAAAAGGATGGACAATGATGTGGCCAAAAAACAAGTCAACTACACTAAGTCTAGCTTTCCATTTTGTCTTAATTCTCAATAAAACAAGCAGCTTTACAGAAAAAGAGAATATGCACTTTCAAGGATCTTGAATAAATAAAACATGCTAAATATGGTTTCTAGGAGGTTTCCGATGCACTCGATTGCTTAGTTTTAGCAAGTGTTGACTTCTATGACATGTATAAGGAAACTATCATAGAGTGAAATATAGGAGACTAGGTAAATAAGACAAAAGTGAATTATTTAATGTCTAAGGTAGGTAACTATGGGTTGATTATTCTAACATAAATCTCTAGAACACATGAAAATATAATTGGAAATGTTGGGCATAAGCTCTGGAGCACTGGATCCTTGGCCATTCTATCCCTAGGTGTATCGTACAAGTACATCATAGCATTTAGTGTTGAGCGAGAGCTCTAGAATTGCACTATGCTTGTAACTCCCTATTTAAGCATTAAGTATGGGCTCTGGTAAGTGCTAGGGGTTACTGAAAATAATTTAATAACATCCAAGTGAAAATGACTTGGGAACAATATTGATATCATCATACTTATTTATAAGTGATTAAATGAAATTTCGAATTTCTATATTATCATGAAGTACTAAAGAGATGCCACGTTATATGAGGGAAATCCAACATGCAAGGATGTTTAGAGTTTCCTAGCCAAGTATATCTGAACCATCTATCTACTTGATCTTCATGAAGAAGTGTTGTTAAGTCTAGGGATCATAACACATGATGCCCAAAGACAAATGTTAACAAGTATTTTAATACTATGTATTCTATACATAGTATGTATAACGAATTAATTATGATTAATTATATAATTGAATAAAGAAAGAAGAGAAGCTCCAACAATTTTTATTTATTATTAAAGGATTAATAAATAATGAAATATCTATGAAATACTAATTAGGAACTAGTTAAAATTTCCTAGGTTAAGAATTGAAAATTACCCTAGTAATTAACAAGGGTTAAATCAAGAAATTAAATATTTCTTGATTTAACTGCCCCTTTGACTAAAAATTCTGTCTAGAAAGACTCAAGCCAAGCAAATGTTTGGGGTTCTTATTTTTATCTAGGAGAATTATTTTTCTGCCTGTTTTTTCTCTAAAGTGTTTTCTTGGAGAAACTTTTCCTGCAAGGAAAAGCGGATTGATTTAGAACTGATTTCTAGTTAGAAAATCCTACCTTAGGAGCTCTAAGCTACTTGCATGTTGGAGTCCAGCTCAGTGGGATATGGATTAGAACCAGGAATGGTTTCAAGTC
The DNA here is from genome assembly GCA_001517045.1 of Pseudotsuga menziesii. Taxonomy (NCBI): domain Eukaryota; kingdom Viridiplantae; phylum Streptophyta; class Pinopsida; order Pinales; family Pinaceae; genus Pseudotsuga; species Pseudotsuga menziesii. The sequence continues at coordinate 149,031 of LPNX010729331.1, read as the reverse complement.
ATGGTTGGGAGGAATGAGGTAGTTCCCAAGTGATTTGGTCATCAAAATCAGAGGTGAGATCTGTCTTAAATTGATAATGGTGGTTATTTAAAAAGTGTGTAGGTTCAACCATTAAAGGAGCTTCAGGAAGATAAATTACAGTTATGAGTTCTTAGTATGTCAAAGTTCATTTCTAGGGTAAATTATAGTTTCTTTATGTAAAATATTTTATACATATGATTAACCCTGGAATTGATTGGTTCTGTCCATATCTCATAGGTTTACATTTCTTAAAATATAACCCTATATTGTCAATGATATATTCTAGATTATATAATGAATATGTTAGTTGAATGTTTCCAAAGAATTTACTAACCCTAGGCAATTGATGTTCTGTCTAGATTTTGCTAGGGTTTTTATTCTCTTCAATACTTCCTAGGATTATAAATATTATCATAGGTTGTATATAGCTAGGTTTCTAACTCTAAAGTTTGTTTTTTGTATTCATTTAATACTCAGAAATTAATACTGTAAACTAGGTAAATCTAGACGTGCTATTTAATGTTCACCTATTATTTATATCTTTACTGACATATTACATTTGTCAGTAGAGACAAGTTTTAGATTATAGTAGATTTAATCATAGGAGTAATTTTAAAGACATAAATATACTAAATAGATACCTTAGATTATTATTTTCAAACAGAATGATTTTATAAGATAATTATATATACATATAAATAAGACCATCAGGTATAAACCATTATGAAAATTATCTATAGATTTATTTCTAGAATTAAATAACCCATCTAATAAATTTCAGGGTCTGTATCCATATTACAAATTTACATTAAAACTACTCCGCATAAATGAAATGACATTATAAATAATCAGAGGCAGCACTGTGACCATCCATGTGGTCCTTTACAATTATTTGGTCAAGATTCATATAACAGAATCCATGGTTCTAAGTTATCCATTTATACATAACCATAAACAAAATCATATAACTCAATAAACATTACCTTATCCAAATTAAAATAATATATCTTATTTAGTAAATCATATCATAGTAAAACAACATCAAATCATATCATAAATCCATATATTGAAAACAGTAATAGGAATCAAATCCTATGGGCATGCAATCCCGGTTTCTTTTGTTGATTTAAATACATTTCATTATAACTCATTACAATAAAAACCCTTTAATTCCAAAAGAGGTCATGACATCGAATCTCGTGGATGTTCAAAACCCAAGGAAAATACACTAATAACAACCATAGTGTAATATAGTAAACAAGAATCCAAACCATATAACCTTACGGCTATTTCCCAAAACAAATAAAAGCCATATCATAACAATTTGTATAGGAATCAAACTTTTATGTAAATCCATTATTTATATCGCTACACAGGCCACGATTTACACTAAGCCTTTAGACTGTATTTTACAAACATATAAATTGCCATATAAATAACAATGCATACGCTAGCAGTGAGGTCGTAAGACCCTAGCTACAACATGGCATCGGCCAATAACCTTTTTCATACACAGTCCATCAAATTTAAACCTACTGTAAGCATTGGCTATTGTGGCTTCAAAACCAAGGATTTCCACAAACCATTTTATATAAGAACCGTATACCATAATCAATGATATACAAGCTATCATACAACCATGGGAAAGGTTCATGCCATTTATGGCATGGCCTTTACCCACATTGTTTATCTATTACATTATCCAAGCTAAGCAATGGCATTATACACAGAGAATCTGATTAGGCGAATCCCTCAATTTTTACAAACCCCAAATCCATTTAAATATAGCGCTTAATAAAAACACAGAAGGAAATCGCATACACAATTTTATCAAGTTAACCTTTACCATTTTATAAAAACCATACATATATCTTATTTTACACAGATCTCAAGTCTGGTACACAGTCACGATTGAAGGACGAGAATAAGGTTTACATAGGAATTCCAATGGGCTATGGCACCATTGCAAGCAATGGTGCAACCTATGGCTATAAATCCCAAAACCAAAATATTGTTTCACATAACAAAAACGAAATTACACAGAGCCGAATATCATAAGAATCGATTCATAGCATAATTCCTCAATATTCAAAACCCAAGTCTATAATTATAAGCCCAAAGGAAAAAATAGAAATCGCTATAGCATAAAACCCCAACCAACAACCCGTCAAACTTAGTTATACCCAAAGGGCTGAAAGATGACAAGCATAAGCTTGATTAGTAGGATTACGATGGCCTCAATTGCAACACATTGGAGCTACAATGAAGTGGAGCCATCCCACCATCATTACCCTACTACCTGCAACCACAATCAAACACGACAAGGATGAGGAGTATAACTATGCAAGAGCCATGAAACAAAGCATATAATGTAGCCATGAAAGAAAGAATATAATGTATTAACGAAACTAGAAAAAACTTACCTTCTTCTCCAGGGCATAGTCTCCTTCGCAGTGCAAAGCTGAGACCCATTTCCTCCACAGACCCTAACAAAATGTCCAAACTGAATTGTGAGCAAAACCCCAAGCTTTGGGGCTCCCATGATTTCCAAGAACAATAAATGCACTAGCTGGTAACCACTATTGATTTTCCAAACCCACTTTTCCATAGTTCAACGTCATTGCAATATCGTGGTTTTTATTCACCATGCCAAAAGCTTAAACCCTTCTATGGTGTGGTTTATACCGTATGATATGTCACCACCCAAATGCTATCACACATTACCTTATTACAAAGTTTGCTTAGGATAGAATTTCAATATTACATAGTCCATAGGATGTGCTAGTCTAGAGTCATAGAACCATGCTTAGTATTTAGATAATGTTTAGACCATAGGAATAGATATTAGGGTTTAAGTCCCTTAGTAACAAGGTATTTACGCTTAAGAACCATGCAAATACAAAGTATGCTATGATAACATTGTGGACTATAAAATCCAAAGCTATGCTCTTAAACCAATATAGTAACCTATCAATAAAAGAAAATAGGAGTTGTTAATAGGTATAGTAAGAATATACATAGAACGTAAAATGTATTAATGACTTATAGACTAACGAATTCAAAACTTAACAATGAATAATTAGTGTATAGTAAATTTAGTTGTAGTAGCTACATTGATGATAACGACACTTACCAAGTTATAAAACCAAGTCGACAAGTAGCATAACAACTAGCAGTAGGTACTCTAGGATCAAGATAGTCAAACACACTTTACATCCAATTTTGCCGAAAAGTAATGAACTGTGTAAGTAAAGGAGAGAGGTGCGTTAGTTTGATTGAACTAAGTAAGCCTACGCAACCAAGTAATACCTTACCTCTCAGATCGTCATGGAAGAACTAGTCCCGCCACTCCACCACTTTATTCCCATCAACAAAGTTAAGTTAGTTTTGATTAAATAAACAAAGTACACATGTGCAGGAGTAAGAAAATGATCTATACAATGTTAGATTTTTATCATTCAAGCTAGCATTATACTAATATATTTAACTGAGAGAATAACAAGAACAACAATCAAACAAAATAGACAATGAACACAGTGTTTTTCCTTGAGGAAACCATAAATGGAGAAAACCCCACAAATTCCTATGAGATAGAATCAACATCAAAAGTAAAACCCAAAACAGTAAGATGATCTTCTGACAACAGTAGCCTCTTTCTTTCTAGCCCCGTCAACTTCTTCTTTCTCGGCTATGCGCTACAACGTGGTGTGTGATAAATAGAGAGGCTCACTCTCTATTTATACTAATTCATGACTTGACAATAACTCACTAGGACTTAATTCTCTAGGATATTCTAATAACCCTAGATCCCCACAACTATGGGGACTTTAACCCTTGAACAATAGGAGGATTACCCACAATGACTTGACATGACTTGTTTACATTATAGAACCACCCAAGAGGAACATCGAGGCATAAAATGACTTAATTACATTACAGATACTTCCCAGAATAAACATTGGGGTACAATACATGAAATATGCAAGTGAATACATTTCGAAGTTACACATACATCAACACTCCATCTTAACTAGGAAGGTATTCTCTTGACACAATTTGTCAGCATTGGTCTTCTTCTCTGGATCATGTCATCATGTGAATCTTCAAGTCATCTTCATATTGGATGTGGATCATCATCACTGGATATGGATCATCACTGGATTTGGATCATCATCACTAGATCTGGATCAACACTTGATTTGGATCATCACTGCTGGATCTGGATCATCATCACTAGATCTAGATCATTAATTGATCTAGATCATCACTATTGGATCTGGATCATCACTCGATCTGGATCATCACGGAGACATCATCACTAGATATGGATCATCACTTGATCTAGATCATCACTGGGTCATCATCATAGGTACTATCTCATGATTCTTCTCATCATAGGAAGTTATACAGAGCCAACCCTTTTTCATGTTGGTTGTAGTCCTAGCCTCCATGTAGGTCTTGTTCAGCGCTTATACCTAACCCTAAGTCAAAATGGCTAGCACTCACATCTGACCATGAGAAGAACACATACAAGACCATGTTAGAAAGGCACAACACTTACATTCACACGCATGATAGGACACAGCTATTATCATCTGTGAAAATGCATAACTCTCACATCCACCAGCATGATAGGACACAACTACTATCATCTATGGAAAGGCATAGCAGTTACAATCACCAGCATGATAGGACACAACTACTATCATCTATGAAAAGGCACATCATTCGCATCAATCAACATGGTAGGACACACCTACTTCCATTTATGGAAAGGCATAGAACTTACAATCACCAACATGGTAGGACACACCTACTACCATCTATGAAAAGGCTCAGCACTCACATCCACCAGCATGATAGGACACAACTACTATCATCTGTGGAAAGGCTCAACACTGACATCCATCAGCATGATCAGACATAACTACTATCATCTGTGGAAAGGCACTGCACTTACATCTGATCATGTGGGAACCAATCCTACAGTCACATAAGAATGGCCCTCAGCCTTAGGTTGAGGATTCCTGGTAACTAACCAGGTACCTCCATTCATAGAATGGAAATAGCCCTTATATATGATAATGTAGGAACCAATCCTTTAGTCACATCAAAATGGCTCTCAGCCTTAGGTTGAGGATTCTTGGTAACTGACCAGGTACCTCCATTTAGAGAATGGCAATAGCCCTTATATCTGATCATGTACGAGCCAATCCTACAGTCACATTAGAATGGCTCAACACTCACATCTAACATGGAAGGAAGCAATCCTCTCACCATGTTAGAATGGCTCACGGACTCATCACTTCCCTTTGGAGGGAACCTCGATCTGGAGAACATCAAGCTTCTCCCTCAAGTATTCAAACTTCACTCTGGCCAATGGGTTTGTCAACACATCATATATCTATTAGTACGTCGCAACATACTAGAGTTTCACTACTCCTCTCTGCACCGTATCCCTGGTATAGTGATATTTGATCTCAATATGCTTTGACTTGTCATGGAACACCGGGTTATTCAACAAATTCACACAACTCTAGTTGTCGTAATATATACAAGTATCATCTAACTGGAGATCAAATAAATCAAACAATAGCTTCCTTAGCCATACTACCTCACAACTAGTTGAACAAGATGCGATATACTTTGCTTCAATTGTACTCAGTCCCACACAGGATTGCTTCTTGCTAAACCAAGAGATCATACCTGATCCCATACTGAAGAAACACCCTGAATTTATCTTCCTATCGATGGCATTGCCTTCCCAATTTGAATCAACATAACCCCCTAGGTTAATCTTCAAATTCACCTGATACTTGATCCCATAGTCAACTGTACCCCTCAGGTACCTCAGAATATGCTTTGCAACAATCAAGTGAACATGTCTCGTATCTGTCAAGAATTGGATCAATGTGTTCATAGCAAAGAAAATATCTGGTCTCATGTTCGTCACATACATCAGGGACCCAATCATCTGATGATACATTGTAGCATCAACTGACTCTGATGAAGCACCACTCAATAGCTTCAGGTTCAATTCCATAGGTGTGGTCATGGCCCTACAATCCATCATCCTGAACCTCTTCAGGATCTATGCCATATACTTCCCTTGTCCCAGGGAAATTTCGTCTGCATTCTACCACACCTCCATGCCTAGAAAATAGTGCATCATACCCAAGTCCTTCATTTTGAACTCGACAGCTAGCTTCCTCTTCATATTAGTAATCCAACCATCCATACCTATTACGAATAGATCATCTACATACAATAGGAGTATCACTAGGTTACCATATTCAACCTTGTAGTAAAGGCTGGAATCCATTTTACTCTTGGTAAAGCCCAAACTAGATAGAAATTTGTCAATTATGTCGTACCATGTCCTGGGTGCCTATTTCAAACTATACAGGGCTTTCTTCAATTTACACACATGATTCTCCCTATCATGTGTCTCAAAATCGAGTGGCTTCTCCACATGCACTTCCTCTTCCACTACACTATTCAAGAAAGCAGTTTTGACATCTATCTAGTGTATCTTCCATTTCATCAGTGCAGCCAGCACTAGTACAAAATGAGGAATTAGCTACTAGGTGACTAAAATTTCTAGTCACCATAGGTTTTCCAAGTGATTGACTACTAAATATGAGCAATTTTGATTGACCCAACTATAAACGACTAAAAATTAATGACTAATTTAGTCACCAATTAACAAATATGACTAGATAATAAGTGACAGAGTTAAAAATGACTAAAATAAATGACCAATTTAGTCACGACATAAAAAATGACTAGCTAGAAGAATATGAATTAGTCATTTATGTTAGTCATTTTTAATTGTGTCATGTAAAATTGCAAATTTGGCAATGAAGTGTAATTTTTGTAAGTTGTCTACCTTCTATTAGTAATATTAGTGCCATGCACCTTGATCTTCAGAGATCCAACAAAGCAATTGCATGAATTTTCTCTTGACCATCTTTATCCCTGTTCCATCATTGAAGCAAACTCGGTTAAGCACGTTCCAAAGGAAAATTATGTTCCTATGTCAATTATGAATTAGGTACTAGAACTAGTACAGTATCGTTACCTAGATAGAAGCATCAAAGCCCTACATCCCCTCGAGAACATGCCATTCGAATGCACCTCCTCCACGTAGACTTACCAAATGCATCCAATGCATGGCTAAAAGAACACATCAACTTCGTATTTCTAGGATGAAGGTATCGTTCGACCCCCGCTCCCCTGTTTTTCCACTTGATACCCTATTTTTGTAGACAATAAGTCAGTTCAGGATCTTGTAGTGACCAGCCGGAGCGCTTCAAAGGTATGGTTCTTGCCGCTGTGATTGTGTTCATCACTCCAATCAATAACCAATTGTTATGGTTTTTTACAAGTCTCAATGCTGCTGAAGTTACTGAGCTAGTACTTTACATTGGCAATTATCACCATCTCCAGCCTATGCGCTCATAACCATATGCATTTTGAGCTTTCAACCTGGGAAAAGCATGAACACCCTCCTCACACCCTCTTGCAATGCCACTATTTTCAAAGGTCACTGGTTTTTGCACATCGACATTCCTCACACACTCCAAAGGAAAACTGAAGCAGACATTAGAAGAAGTGATTAAACTTTGCAAGGAGGTTTACTTGTTTCTTAGATTGTGGCAAGTTTTTTGTAATGGAACAAAGATTGTGCCCCAAAAGTTTAAAAGATTCACATCATCTAGGTGTTGGAATCTGATACCATATATGGATTCTTTGATGGGGCCGAGCAGGATGGAAATTGTGGTACTGGCATGATCCTTCGTATATATGACTCTCATAGTTTCAAGCTAAGGATGGGTGTTGGGAGTGGCACTAATACTTTTTCTAAACTTTTATCCTTATGGGGGATTTTATGGTTCACTATATATATATTCATTCTCTAGCTTTTTATTTTTGGCGAATCAAATGTCATAATTGATTGGGCCAAAGGTCTCACCAATTTGCAGTCAATGAGGTATGATTGTTGGTTGAAAAGGATTGGGATCCTAAAGAATTGTTTTCTTTCTTTATCATTCGGGCACCTATACAAGGAGTTCAATTCTGACGCGGACAACCTATCAAATCTTGCGATAGGAGACTGCCTTGGTATTCTTCACTTATGTAAGTACTCAAACAGAATCATGATTACTGAAGGTCGCTTTACCTGCTTCTAGTTTCTCCATTCTGGTTTTGTATTGGACTGTTTTAGGTTGTATCTGCATGACAACTCTCTGGAGCCCTGCTATTTTTTGTCTCACAGTTATTTTGTCTTTTCCGCATTTTTTCTTTCTACAGGTTGATGGGTAGAATCCCTCTCATTTATTTTTGGATATTGTAATGTTTTGCCCAAGGCTTCAATATTGTCTTCTATCCTACTTTGAAGGGGATTTTACATCAACAACTATGATGTAATTTTGATTCTTATGAATAACAAATTATATTTTTTTTTACAATGAAAAAAAACCATTAATATAGAAAGATTCCACCATGTTTCTTTCTATATCTAGAAAAATAAAATAAAAAGCTATATTTTAGCAAAATATATAATCTAAATTTCAATAAATTATAACAAAATATATAATTTATATTTCAATAAATAGAGATTCCATAATTTTTTCATTTACACCTTGGAAAAAACACAATTTAAAACAACCTATTTTGACAAATATATAATATATATTTTTATGTATAAATTTGTTTCCATTTTTCTTGTTTAACCCGTGCTTTAGGTTGTTTCCTTTTTAAGCTTCAGATTGAATTGCTTTATGTTGTTTCCTTTTAATACTTTTGTACAATTTGGATTGAATAGGGAATGGAGAGAACCAACAATGGTAGGAGGGAAATCACAATCACAATCTTTTCATTTCAGCATTTATGGCATTTCTGCTTCTGCAACTTCCTCTCCTCTTTCCATGGCCATGTAATTTCTGCTTATTGGTCCATATTCTCACCTTTCAAGATGGATCATATCTTCTCGTTTGGTGTGTTGTGTCTTTCTTGAATCTGGATGTCAGTGCTTGAGTCCCGAGAGTAGGCATCTCTTCCCGCGTCTATTTGTGATAGAGAACGGTGGTTTCCTTGAGGGAAATGGATTAGGTGGTTGGATATGATTCTTTATATGATATTTATTTTTGGTCGTACGTCTGTTTTCTCCCCATTTGTCTTTTTTTTCATTTTTGATGCTATTTCTAGGGGGAACAATGTACAAGAACATGCTATGATCTATAATGGCTACGATTTAGAGAGGCTCGTTCCCATCATTATAGAACCAGTGGGTTTCTCTTGCAATTATCACTATTACGTCTCCCCTCCTCACTCACCTCACCTTTTCACTTGAGTCCTCTTCTTCTTCTTCTTCTTCCTTCTCTGGGCTCTCTGATTTACGCCCTGAGTGCCCTCTTAACGAAGAATTATCACTGAAAGTTTCTAGAAACCTCGGGAAAACAATACCCAGTTTTCCCTCACCTGCACAGATATATCTATGTTATGTAGAAGCAATTATTAAATTATTTTTTTTGTAATCATGTGAAATACATAAACATGCATTCGCATACCTCGGGCAAGGTAAACCAACTCAAGAGTGTCGAGATATTGTGGAATTGAAATGGCGTTGCTTCAAATCATCTTTCTGTAGAAGGAAACAGTTGCACACTCTAATTTCCCATTATCGTCTACGGTGGGAAACTCAAAGGTTCCACGTTTTTCATAGGGAAGAGCAAGAGAAGCAAAGGTAAAACGTTGGGTAGGCTGGATTGAGCTTTCCTGAAATTAAAGAGATTGGTGAAATCTCGTGAAAAAAAACACTTTTTTGGGTTTATGAGTATAGGACAGTCGGAGGTCAGGACTCAGACTCTCAACTCTCCAATTCTATGCTTCAGTGTCTCCCTAATTTCTATTTCCTCCAAAATATTATGCAGAGCTAAGCTGTCGACTTGGTTGTCATGAATTTACAGCTATGTATAGCATTTTATACATCCCCAATAACACACCCAGTCACCCCATCACTCCCACCAGATGAGATTAGGACCGATGGCAGCCCTTGCCCTCTTTCTATCAAGTGAGCGAGTTCATAGCCTCACCCCCACCATTGGCCAAGAAGATATATGTCCCCTTATGTCTCCAACAGATGACAAGAGATGTTCACTAGACAAGAAAGTAGTCCCCATTAAATAAATACCCCATTCACCATGAGTCACCATCGCGTCGGACCCCGTTAAATCTAAATACCCTTGGAACCTTCAACACGGACCCCAAAAAGCTTAGCAAGAGAGACAAGGAAAAGGAAATGGATTTCTTTCTTTTCTTTTACTTGCCCAACTTAGGGTGGCCAGGGTTAACCCAATGATGAGCCCCTGAACGGTTAGCGGCATAAAATTATTAAACCTATCGAAACACCATACGCGAGAGAGATATAATATATGTTTCTGAGTTGCCATGATAGTTATATTATATTGAGTGAGTTCAAGTTCCCACAAGACAATCTATTTATTGATTACAGAAATCCTAGTTGGAACAAATAGGGCGGGGCGGGGAGAATGATGGAGCCGAGTCACCTGATCGATCAATTTATCCATGCCTAATTGCTTCTATCCTCTGATTGAGGAGGAGAGATTTCTTACTTGGACTGTTACAACTTGCACTAGCTTCCGAAAATACTGTATGGCAGAGATGATTGGATTCGAACCAATACTAAGAAAGCAAACCAGCTTTCGTCTCTTGTCGTCCTCCTCATTATAGTACTTTATCATCCAATTCCGAATCATACAAGTCCATATCAATTTATTAGGGCCTGTTTTTCTATGAAATAATGCTAAAGGAACAAATATATAATCAGTGTGGTTGGTAGGCTTGAAAGGTCTAACAAACTATCCCAAAAGGCTAAAGGTTCCTGGCTCCTTCCTTCCTATTTCTGGGGTATCTCGGAACTGCCTTCTCGGATTTATAAATTACAACCAGATAATACCCAAGATTTCCTTTGTCTGGTTCAAAATTCAATTCCATTACCAGCATCTCGCCTATTGAAGATCGAAACCCTGTACTAGATGATTATATATATATAACAGAAAACAACATAAAAATAAACAATATAAATGCTCGAACACACATATATATTATTGTAAAACATATATATAAAATAAAACTTATGATACAATATAAAATAAACGAAATAAAATATAAAATATACCCTATAATATGTACTATGTAAACTAATAAAATGATCATTGGAATATGACCAAAATACCTCCAGCGCAAACCCAAACATACGACCAAAATCTTCTTCAGTTCATTCATGGAGGATTATGAGAAGGAAATGGCTTATGAGAAAGCTAAGACAACCTGCACAGATCTTTGTAAGTTTATTGTTTTAATTTTTTGCACTGGATCAGTGGAACGGATCGAATAGCCAATAGGATTAACGTAATAGATATTTTTCTTTTACTGCAGAGGGATTTCTTCAAAGCAATGCGGACAACAGCTTCACTAAGAAAATTGAGGTGCATAAATTGTGAAAGCATCAAGCTGCCCTATGAATCCCTTGTTTGCTGAGCAACTACGACTGTGTTACTCTGTTCCTGATTCATACACAGTAAACTCTATCATTCCAGAATCAACATTATCTGAATTCATGGTGAATTCCTCCCCAAATTACCCAAGTATGAAGAATTATGTTGAATTCGTGGATATTTCCTACTCGGATTATCTAAATAGACGTTTGACACCAAATATTTTCTGTTGGCAAGAAGCCACGAGGGTTTGGTGGGTTTTAGGAGGAAAATAGTTGTGAATTTGGTTTGAGAGGTGCTTTTGGTGTTTTGGGTATTTATCAGGTCACATTGATGCTCGTCGAGGAATTGTCATGCTTAGAAACCATTGCCGAGGGTTTAGAATTGGGTATTTGTTTTCGAGCTCTTCCATGGATAGAAGGGCATTCAAGAGAGCTTGGAGGCTCTTAAAGAGGTGGGTGATGAATTGCATGTTGGTTTGTTGGTTTTATTTGGAAATTTAGCTCATGCATGTTAATATTGGTTAGCATCCTACATTGTGAATGTTTAAAATTGTCTAGCGTCCTGAATCTTGATTCTTTATTGTGAATTTTGATTCCTAAATAATTGTTTCTTCAATAACTGGTAAGAATTCAGTTCTTTAGTGCTCAGAAAAATGAATGACCACAACTCAAATAACAATAGTGTTGCTACTGCTAAGTTCCTTTCCTGAAGCAAGTGTTATTGAATCCTATGAATGTTATATGTTCACCCATCCGTCCAAAAGTTCTATGTGAAGCTCTTTCATTCCCATCTTTGTGAAAGTGTAGCACCTTACTGTGCTAAAAAATTTAGGGTACTTAGAAACACTAATCACAGTTTGTTAGTGAGATTTTTGTCTCTTCAACTAGAAAGAAACCCTTATGTTGTTTACTGAGATAGAGCCCCTGACAACTGTGCCAGTTCTTATGTTGTTCCCTAGGTTGTTTCTACTCTCACAGGGACAAATGCGTGGGCATAATGTGTAGGATAACCTTCTTGCACCAATCTAGGACTTCGAGGCAATTCTCAGGCTAGAGAGGGGGTACCCTCAAATATACTAAAGATATATTTCTATGAGGCTAAGACTCCTTTTATTATTGTAAGACCAAATTTGACCAACAACAGAAGAAGCAGTTACAACAGGAGAGTAGTACGCAAGAGAAAATGTAAATAAAACATAGCAAGGACCAACAATAAATAAAACAACATCATCTTATTTTTATTTTAAAGAAGGATAATATTTTATAACATGCCCTTTTTTATTACAATTTCAACAGACAATATCACTTTTTATCCTTCTACTAGTTGGGTGCACACACTTTCAGCTGAAGAGGATATTAAATTAGACATGTTTGCTTGTTCGTCCAGTCTGTTAGTTCTCACCTCAGAGGATTAAGTGTGCCCAAATTATTCAGTCTGTTGTCAGTTCTTACCTAGGGAGTATTCCTTCCAGTCCGTGGATATAAAACACATAGATGATGTTGCTTGTTTGGTTAGCCTACCATTCCGAGGGATTAAATATGACTTGCTTGCTTGTTGTTCGATCAGTTAGTGTCAGTTCTCACCAAGGGATTTAGTCCATTGTCGGTAGTTCCTATTGCCGGTAGTTTGCACTTCAACACTCGAGTTTTATATTCAAGGGAACACTTGGGGGTTTGTACTAATGTCGATAATACACCAGTTGGACCCACATATAAGCCAAATCAAAAGGGTCTTAGTCACCATCATTTTCACCACACCGAAGGATGATAAATATTGTTTGAGAAGTATTCTACCAAGTGATGATGTTTCCCTACCTCCCTCTAAACGATGTCTCCGAGCTCAAGAAGCTATGTCTCCATGTGTTGCAAAGGATGCAACTGCTTAAGATCATAAGACAATAGTAGAGTTGATTTTACATGAGGAGAAGACAGTAGTTTAAATATGGGGTTTGTTTGCTGTCAAACAACAGTCAAAGGTGAGGTTTGCATTATGATAAGATAGCAGTCAAGTTCAGTTTGCATGCTGATAAGACAGAGTTTGCATCATACCTCACTTGAGTTTAGGAGTAATTCGAAGCAGCATGCAGGAGAGGTTGCCATACCTCTGAAAGTTCAATTTGCATCCTGAAAATTACAGATCTGTTATACAGAAAATTAGATAAAATTAAAATAAATAATTGAAAATGAGGGTTTAAGGATCTAAAAATCAATCTGAAATTAATATTTCTTTTGCTGGAAATTTACAGATTGTTGGAGCAAAAAATAAAGGGATTTTTTATTGTTCTCATCTCTTTTAAACGAGCATAACTCTGACAGTCCTTGCATTTCTGGAGAAAGAATTTCTTCCTGTGAAACTCTATCCAGCTGCTTCTCCTGGCTACCACCATCACCTTCGTCCCATACAGAAACCTATGCATGATTCCACGCTGTCCAGCTGCTTCTCCTGGCACACCTCACTTGCAACTGTCACAGGTAACTGAAACCTATGCATGATTCCACCACTGGATCCATGACTCCTAGTAGAGAGCATCTCATACTCCACACTCCTACCCATAATGCTAATGTGCCTCCATGCTAGGAAGCACCACATGAAGGGCATCCCGAGATACCTCTATCTCTAACAATTTATAAATTATAAGGATTCTCTTATGGCAAATCTGTTTTGGGGAGAAATTGTATCTCAGGTCCAAGATTTAATAGAAGTAGACACTGTATTTCTTGTTTATCAAATTGAAAGGTCTAGTTAATCTGTTGGTCTCATGGGTATTATGATCCTGTGGGCTTCCACATCATCCCAAACTCTGATCTTGATATTTTATAGCATAACAGATATTAATGCATTTGCATGGTATCACATCCATCTAAATAAAAAAAACTAGGCACTGAATCTGAGAAATCAGTTACCATGCCCTTTTTGCCACTTACAGACTATGCGTCAAGACTAGTGCCCAATTTGATGGGTCAGAAATGCTCGTGTGCTTCATCACTGACTGTCTTGGCATTTTCCCCTCTTGAAATGATATTGCTGATTATAAGATACATTGATTTCCCAATACAGAGTTAAATCATGTTTTATTCCTCCTGATCTGCCATAACCACTTTCTTGATGTGATTAAGTTATACCCTATAAATATTAAACATTCAATTTTTCTCTACTCAAAACTGTCATTATATTGTATACCGTGGTTAAATACACATCAGGTCATGTCTAGTCTCAACTCACTGCTGGACATAGGAAACTTGCAGGTGTGTTTGCAAAATGAGATTCTGACATGTGATTGTCTCTTAGTCTGACACTAGCAACAATGTCATTCTGGACAATAAAGGTTCTTCTGTGCCCAGGCAGGCATGAAAATTGTTGACTTCTCGCGCTCCTTAATGTCTGAGCTTTTTCTATGGATCTGCAAATTCTGGGTACATGTACTTCATTATCTACTGGTCAAGTACTTCTTCGATATTCCTAAAGCTGCTTGCATATTTGTGTGTATAGTTTCTCTTTCAAAACAACTACTTTAAGTTGAAAATGGACTTGATTTGATTTCATAAACTTTGAAGTTAAGAACTTATCCATTCACGTCGAACTTACCCCTCATATATCCTCAATTTATTTAATTTTTTTTAATCTTTTCAGTCCCGTCATCTGGCTCCACTCTGAATATAACATCTCTCCCACAAATATAAGTTATAACTTATAAAATTGCACATCACATGTTTATAGTACCCCGGGGAGGTTACGGTGGTTTCAATTTTCACCTAACCTTTACATTTGCATTTGCATTTTTCATAAAATTAGCATTACACGCTCGTGTATATTTGTGTTGATTTTAGTCCGATACTATCTAGTCTTTCTTATTTTCGCTCTATTTTCTGCTAAGGTTTTATGATTCCTCTATACTTTATACAGTTGATCTGAGACCAAAAACTCAGTTCCACACATGGCCCCAAAATCAGGTCACATTTTTCACTCTTATTACGATTTCCTCACCAACAAGCAAAAAAATAGATAGAAATCTTCAAGTCATTCTGTTGCTTATATCTATTATGGAAAAAAGTAGACTACATAATCTCAGATATCAACTGTCATTACTTTAATTTCTGGGCCTCTAACCAAAGGATATTTTTTCATACAAAGTATGACAAGGCTAAAGTAATAATAAATGGTAGTTTCAATGGTGAGCTATATCCACCATTGTTTTCTTTTGCAGCAGTTACTTGAAATATATCATCATTTAAGATTTGAATTGGTTGAACATGTGACAAAGGCTGGAAGAAATCCTAGACTTTCATTTTTCCATCTTGTTGTTACAACTTGTTGAGGCTTATAGTTGCCCTTGCAAAAATTGTTTAAAAGAAGTAGTTGTTTCAGTTTCGAGCCAAATTGATTGAACAAAGGGAGCAAATGATTGTCCAAGCTTGGGGAGTTCACATGTTTTCTCTAACATCCAAGGAAAACACTGCCACATTTAGTGTTTCTTCTCCTATTTCTTGGATTCTCTCTTTTTCATGTTTTAATCAAGCTTAACTTTGATGGCACCTTTAAAGGAAACTTAGGACCTTCGAGCATCATTGGAGCCTTTAGAGACAACTTCACCAATTAGGAGTGGTGAGTCATTGGATTTGATTAGATGGAAAAACAATGTTGGGCGTGGGTGGTACAACAGGAAACAAAACAATATTTGGGGTGGAGGAAGGGCCTGTAACCAAGGGTTATATCAGCATGAAAAATTGTAGTACTTTCAGGGTATTCCCCCTATGTCTATTGTGGAGCCTCATTTTGCACATATATGATGACTATCATGGGAAAGACACCAACAAATCAGTTGAACTTCAAGCCCTTGAAGTGGGCCTTCTCATTGCGAAGGCTAATATCTAGGAAAAGCTTGTTGTTGATGGAGACTATCAAATGGTCAATGCTCTATCCAAAATCATCAATGGCACCAACTTTGAAGAATCAACCCAAAATTGGAGGCTTAATATAACTATAAAAGAGGTTTCCTGTATTAGGAAAGATATCCCTGTCATTGTTCCTTCTCATGTCTGCAAAACCACCAACAAACTGGTAGATCGCCTAGCTAATGAAGGTGTTAATTGGCATGGGAAGGACCTCAGTATCCCAAACCATCATTCCTAAAGTTCCCTAAGCCTTATCATTGCTGCAATCAGGGTAGAGTCGCAGACCTGTAAATTCCCCACTCCTCAGTCCAAGCACCATCTAGGCCAAGTTGTTCTTTTGTCTTCCATCTTGATACCCACAACCCTCTATCTTCCATGTCATATACAATGTACATCTGGTAAGAAATATATATTTTAGAATGCAAATGATGAATTCAACCTTGGGATAATCTAGGAGCATTTTGTGCCTTTTTTCTAGGGCTATGTACCTAGCCTTGCCCTTTGTCCACTTCCTATAAGCCATGCCAATTTAGTTCCAATGCTGTGAAAGTCATCTATCATAAATCTCCTGCATATGCATTCCCTGCTAACCTTTGTGTTTGGCATTCTGATCCATTCTTCCAGGTTTAGAGGAGACATGTACTTTGCTGTCATCAAATTTTGCCAGAGGCCTTATGTTTCAACTTGCAATCATTCTCCATACTACACTGTCTGCTAGTCTTCTTGAAAATGATTCAAGGATTTTAAACCCTAGACTCTTGCACATTTTGTCTTTTTTGATCTGCCATTTTACCAGAGGGCTATTGTTTTTGTCCTTCTTGTTTGACCATAGGTACCTGTTAGATTGTACATTGGATAGTCTTCTGCAGTCATGGCCGCACTTGTGAATAGATCTGGGCATGTCAGTTACATAATAGAAACAGTTTGAAGGACAATCCTGAGAATACCAAACCTAGATAAGTATATAATGCCACCTCTTTCACCACTTGTTCTTTATAAATATCAAATTCCTGAATACCAAACCTAGATAAGTATATAATGCCACCTCTTTCACCACTTGTTCTTTATAAATATCAAATTCCTGAATACCAAACCTAGATAAGTTTATAAGGCCACCTCTTTCACCACCTGTTCTTTAGAAATATCAAATGCCTTTTTTTTAGATATATTAAAGGCCACTACTAAGGTTGACCTTGTAAGCCATGGACATTGCACAATGAGCTCAAAGTATCCAATTGTTTTTCTATAATGTACTTACTAGTCACCATTTATAAAAAAGTTGAAAAAACTGACAACTATTCATTATAACCTAACCTCTTCACCAATATAACGAATCTATATATTATACAATGATACATTGTATTTATGGTCTAGCATTTATGAAGTATCATATATTTGCAATATACCTATTTGTGTATATATAGTTAGTCCCTGACAAGTGGTACCAGAGCACTGCATCTTGGTCCCTGTGTAAATAAAGTAGATGCATCATAACAATGCTCCCAAAATCATCCACCATCAGCACCTCCACCACTATACACTGTATAAATAACACTTCAATCAACTTTTATATTCCTTTAAGTGTTGTTTCCATTAAACATTGCAGATTTTCTATAGGTTTCCTTAATATTTGTTATCTGTGGATTTGGAATAAATTTGATATTAAAACAGGGCATAAATGTCTAAGCATAAAGAAACTATAAAATAACATTAGACAGGCGTCTAAAGAAGGAAAAATCAATGGAAAATAATAGAGTTACATTCTGGGCTTGTGTGCCAGCTGTGGGTAAGTTCTTCTATGTGTTTTTGTCCCAAAATCATTTGCAAATACACATCTAATTGAAAAAAGTTCATCAAACATATGTGAGAGTTGCACATTTCGTAGAAGGGTGTGGGCATGCCAGTGATGCTATAGACAAAAAAAACATTTCAATGGCCAAGAAAATACTGATGCATCTGTGGTAGAGCTGTGTTAAGTCTATATCAGAGGCAGAGGTCGCATTAAGTCTAACTGCTGCACTAGATGAGTAGTTGGTGTTGTTGGCTTCTCTTTTTCACCCAAGGTAGAAAAGGACAATTCTTCCCCCTCATCTAATCCTTTTGTCATTAGTTAGAATTGCCATTAATTAAATGTTTATTCACTGCCATTGAGACCAAAAAAGTATGGCTGCCCAACAGACCTTTCCTTGCTTTGTCTTGCTGTTTGGACTTGCTATTCTCGAAGTAAAATTGATGCCAGGTAATTATCATGCAAGTTAGAGAATAAACATGGAAAAGGCAGCTTTATTTTCCCACTTAAAATATTCCTATTCTACTCACAACTATAGCCAATCATTTAGAGTGAACAATGACCCATTGAACAAAGGTAAAACCTGGATATGAAGCCGACTTACACTTTCTCCTTCCACACATTTGGGAAACAACAATTATCCTTTCTTCAACTAAGCTTTAAAAACCAAGATTTTCCTTAGCTATTTTAACTGTAAATGGGGAGAAGAACAACCAAAGTTTGGACCCAACTTTGCCCAAGAATAGCAAAGGGAAACCCATAGTTATGGTCTCTAAAAACCACAGCTTCTTCCTAGAGAGTTTGCCATAGTCATTTTATTGATTTCTGGAGTAATTTTGCTGTTTACTTGTCTCATTCACGCAGGCCTGTCAAATACATCTTCTACCAGCACTCTAACCCTCAGCAATCATTTGTTATCTATCCATTTCTACACATGGTATCATACAGATTTGTCCCTGTGACATGTTTACACCAGTTGTATGGGGGTGCTTTACCTGGTAAAAGAAATGAACTCAAGCAAGGAGGTTAACTTAACTATTAAAGAGCATCTACTTACAAGTGCAACTGATATGGTGGAATGCCTGAGAACAGATCCTAGTAAAGTCATTTTGCTTAAGTTTTATTTGGGGAACACTGAGGACTCATTGATGTTGAACCAATCCAACAAGTTCCGGGAATTTCTTGGAGGCAATGGTAAATTTTTGCCTTTAATTGATGCTTTGGATGGATGCCATAATGAGTCAGTGAATACGAAGGTGCTACAGCTGTTTGTTAATCTTTTAACAGGTGATCTGAGTTATATTAACTTGAAACACACCTTGCAAGAAAATTTCTTATTGATGGATTCATCTTCTTTGGATTCATGGCTAGAAAAAATGATGCTAGGATATACTGCTCAATCAGCTGTAGGTAATTTGCCAACAAGAGTCTCTAATTCAGTAAGAGATTCAGGGTGTGATCTATGTGATAAGGTTGTCTAGGAAACCTTGGTCACTCATCTTGTCACATAGGCAATAACTAAAATATAGTCACATGTCGCAAAGTTTCTAGGGTTGTAGTGCATGATTGTGTAACTTCATCCAAAATGGTTGGCACCTCACAAACATACATCTTAACTTCTCTGACTATGTCCTGGTCGAGATGTGGGTAGGGAATTGTACTTCATCTATACATGTTTCTATGAAATCTCTTTGAGTATAGTGCATTGCTAAAGGCTGACCCAAAACACTTTTAGACTAGCAACCAGGGGGTTTATTCTAGATTTCTTGTAAATGGTAGTTGGATACAAAACAAAACTTCACATATTCAAAGCTGTAGCAGCCATTATTCTGTTTTGACAAATCTCTTTTTCCTCTTCAACTCCCTACTGTCAACCATAATTGTGTCCTTAAAAAAACAGATAGTTTTCTTGGATTGCCGACTGAAAATAGCAAAATAGCTAGATTCCAGGCAATTATTTTTACACAAGATTGAATTTTGAGTTATGCTAATGATAGGATTTATTTTTATAGACTGAGCATATTCTGTTGTAACACAGGGAGCAAAAGTATTGGTTGGGGGTAAACCACATAGCCTTGGGTATACATTTTATGAGCCGACTGTTCTTGGAGATGCAACTTCTAGCATGTTGATTTCCAGGTAATGTTTAATGCAGAAATATTATAATTTATACACTGTCTGCATTAATTTTCTTATGATAACCAATTGATTTGTAACTGAATTCTGATGTACATCAATGATTGCACATTATGAAGGAGGTATTTGGCCCTGTTGCACCACTTTTATGTTTCAAGAGTGAGGAGGAAGCTATCAGACTTGCAAATGATACACAATTCGGTAATTTTTTGTCTGTAGATTCTAAGCAACTTCCAGTACATGATGATATTATATGGTCATTTTGATTATTAATTATGAAAGATAAACTTTCATAAAGGCTTTTCATCTTATCATGTTAGTCAAAGATTTTAATGTCAATCAAGGATATCACTCTATACATAGAATCCTATTCATGTTTACCTGTCATATCCATGCAGAAATTCTAAGTTTCATAATTCCTGGTATATGTATTGTACTCATTTGCAGAACATGTGTTAGTGGGTATTTTTCTTTATTGAGATGAACTTTCTTAAGGTAGTGGAAATATTCATGTGAATTCTTCCTAACAGTGACTTGCTACTTCATAATAACACCCTAAATAAAGTAGAATTCTGATCCCAAATTGTAGATCGAAATGAAATTGAGATACAAATCTCTGTGTTTAAAAAATCACGAGTTAAGATGGATCTACATTGGCGTGTGTGTATTAATTAATTCTTGGTGTTATTTTGTTAAATTTTCATTTTTACATTACATTTTTTTAATATTTTGATTTAGAAACATGGATGTCAACACATCTCATCCATATTAGGCTGTTATCTAAATATCATACTCTATTGGGCCAACTTATGCCATGTGTCACATCAGCATTAAGTAGACACATCTTACTCACAATGGGCTGTGGAATGCCTCTTGCTTCTTTTAATTAAAATATTATATTGGGCCAACTTATGCCACATGCCATATCAGCATTAAGCACAGATGTTACATATCTCCCTCACATTGGGTTGTTTTTTACAGTTGTATGGATTTGTAAAAACAATGATTGTACGAAAACTGTAGATGTGTGGATGAGAAGGTACATAACAGTGACGGCTGGACAAATAATGTAGTTAGGACTGTACAGCTGAATAAATACTACAAATTAATTATACAGACCAACAATTATTCAATTGAGTCAACAACGTACGGGCTAATGTGCTGACTTGTGGCTTATAGCAGATGACTGTGCTAAGTGTATGGACTGCAAATGGTGGAAGTAACCCACAAACTGGCCTAGAATTTGGCTTTGATACCATTGAAGTGGACTATTCACTATTAAATTGATAAAAGATTTCTGCAATGTAGATAAGAATATATATAAAATAATGAATAATTGATAGAATGATGATTACAGTGAGCCTCATGACAGTGTGCTTATATGCATTGACTGGTCGTGGGGCAACAGAATTAGAGAGGGAGTGTTAGATGGAAAACAACACATTGCTGCTATTCCTTGGCTATAAAAACTTGTGTGCCTCTGTACCTGCATAATTCTTACTCCAACTGGTGTATATTTTGTTGTTTCAAAGTTTCAGAAAGGCAAATGTAGAATGGTGCATCTTTTGTTGGTTCTTCAGTTCAACTCACAGATAATACTTGACATGTGACTCCAGAAAATTGTGGTAAACTCCTTTAGTATCTGTTTTGGAAACTCCTTTTCTTTATGAACATATTAAGTGTGTTTTAACATTTGTCCAAGTTAATGGCAAGAAAATGAGGCATCTCTCATATCCGACATAGATGGCGATGATGACTATTGGACTTTTATTGAAAATCCAATCTATGATACTTTTGAAAATATTTTTGAGAATGTCATCTATGATGTGTCCAACATGGGGAATTGTTATTCTGAGACTTATAAAGAAGAGCAGTTGGAGTTTTCCTATGATCAGTCGGAATTGTATCTGAGTATCTGTAATAAGGACTTGGAGAAGCAGTGCGGTGAAGAGTCAGATAGGATACAACTAGTTGAAGTTTTTTCTCAACCATTGTCTTCACATATAGATGATCCTTATGTTTTGGAGCAGCTTGGGGCTTATACAATGAGTTATTATTTGATAGGCCTTGATGATCAGCATGATGGAGTAGTCGACCTATCACATCATCTCGATTTGTATATCAGCGTTATCCAATCATGGGTAGAAGCAGCATGCACGATCACCTACCAGTTTGGGAAGAAGTTTGATGACATTATTCATGCCTATGATTCCCCATCTAGCCCGCCCATTCTGGATCATCATGCAGGTTTGCATTTTCTGCAAATTGTGTCCTTCCTTTGGCTGGTAACCAAAGACAAAGCAAAAACTTTTTACATTAATAAAATGCTTAGGTGGTTACATTGGATTTATGATTACACCTAACCTTTTGTGTATCATGCTTAGAGTAGGAAAATAGGCTCCTTAAAGTGAGCATTTACTTTAGCATTTTCTTTATGTACTTAGAAATAAATAAAATTTTCAGTGAAGTTTTTTCTTTGAATAAAGGAACTTTTGGATCGTTGGCTCTTTTTCATAAAACTTATGCTACTAAGGTTTTCTTTTCAAGTTGAGATGTTTTTAGAGGATATGGAAACCAGAGATTCTGGGGTTTTCGTATGCTCTCCTTGCATAAGAGACTAGATCGAGCACATGTCCCGCAGTTGGAGCCAGATGTTATCCACCTTTTTGTACCATAAGTTGGGTTACCTGAGGATCCACTAGTTGATAGACTTGTTCAAAGTCTGATTCTAGTGTATCAGTCGATTCGTCTGCTTGTCTAGCCAATATTGGCTAGTCACTTTTTTATTTGAATAATTTTGACCATCGCCCTGTGGGGTTTGTAATAAAATGTGTTAGTAGGATATTTTTGAGTGGTTCAGTCTCCTAAGACGTAGAATCTCAAATAGGATATTCCAGGGAGTTTTTTTCCACTGACAATTATGCTCTACCTTCAGCCAAGTATAATTGACGAGGTTTTCTCCCGCTTCCTCCAAAGATGGAATGCCCGATGTTGAATTCTAGGCCTTGGGGGGTTATTAGATCCCAACTGAGTGTTATAAGCCTACTAAACATTACTTATATAGATCATGGTCATGTCCTAAGTCATCTGGACACATAAAAAAATTTCAAAAAATTCTTTTTTGAACATTTAAATTTTTTTTTTTAAATTTTTAATTACTTTTCCTAAGTTTTTTATGTTAATTTTTCCATAAATTAAATGGAAAAAAACCATTATTGATCCAGACTCAGAATTTAGTGATTGAAGGCTCTAACCTTAAGCCAAAAATCATTCTTGATCAGCCATCCAGTTAGAAACAACTTTTAGATCAACAATCGGACACATAATGCATTTTACTCAAAAAAGTCAGTTTTGAGTAAAAAAATGATTTTTAGTTAAAAATGTTTTTTATTAAAAAAATGATTTTTATTAAAAAAAATGATTAGTTGGAGAAAACTTAAACTCTCCAAATTAATCCAAATTCAGTAAAATAAAAGGATAAATGACATCTCATGGAACACTTATGATGATTGGAGTTATCATAACTCAGCTTCAGTCATCATTAAGAGATAAATTAATTTATTATCAGTTATCAGACATGTCATCTCCAGCTAAAGATGAGATGGAGAGCTCTCATTTGTCTGGTTATTTGATCGAGGTGAAGACTGAAGCTGACACCATCAGTGGGCTTCCCAAACCTAGCTCAGGCTCCTGCCAGACCGAAAGGATGAGCTTACCTAAATCTAGAATCACATGTGTGGCCTCATCCTTGGCTTGTTTTCAGTGCACAGGTTTGGAGTGGGGGCGCCTTGCCTGGGTGGAGGCCTCCCCTCACTCCTGGTTCTCCGGTTTAGGTCTAGGCTCTTTGTTAGGTGGCTAAGCTGGTTAGGGTTGGTTTTTTGTTTTAGGGTTTTAGCACCCTCTCATTTGTTAAAAAGAGGCTCTTTCATATTATCATGGAATTTTGTGCATAGAAACTTAGCAAAAAACATTAATTATTATATTATTAAATAATTTTTTTGACTTTGGAGGTCTAAAGGATTGTCTCTTCATTGGTGCATGTGTTGTATGAGGTGATCTCTTTCCATGCTTTCGATTTGTTATTTATGTGTTGAATCAAACAACTAGCTTTAGAAGTCTATTATTAGAACATAAGATTTACCATTTCCTGCTGTCAAGTTGGTTTATTATGCAAAGTTGATCATAATCTGGATGGGTACAAATATTCAATTATATGAAGTATTGATCTTGATTTGCATATTCCTAGCATACTAGTTTTTATTGTTTGATCTCATTGGGTATCAAGTTGGATTGTCTTTACATATTTCGCCATTTGGAGAAGGGTGCAAGCTCAGCTGCATCGAACTCATCTCCATCATCATAAGAACCTTTTAACATTGTTGAATTTCAGGACCTACAGAGAGTTTGGCTTTTTCCAAGAGGGAAAAACAAGGAGATATTCCTCCAAATTTCCATCTCAAATTCTTTCATAAATTTAAATACTTCTTGGTTACCGAACTTCCTTCCTCTAGTTCTCCCTTTTCTCCTTGAATTCCTTTGTTTCCTTGCTTTCTAGACCCTTTCCTCCTTGACTTGTTTGCCTTTTCTCACGTTTTCTTCATCGCTGCCCCATTTTTTCTCTCTTTTTCCATCCTTTTTTTCCATTTTGGAAAGCCCTAGTGTGCCCTAGCTTTCTTCCCTTGTTTGCCTCTTTTTGCCCTAGTTTTTGGGCTTCCTTTAACCTTGCTCTTGGTTATTTCTTTTACTTTTTGTTCACTATCCCGTTTTGCACTTTTTATGACAGCCACTTATTTCATGGTTCGCTGTCCCGTTTTGCACTTTTTATGACAACCACTTATTTCATTGTTCGCTGTCCCATTTTTCACTTTTTATGACAGGCACTTATTTCGTTGTTCGCTGTCCTGTTTTCTTCAATTTTATTCACACCTTAACTTCTTAGTTCACTATCCTATTCCTCCCTTTTCTTGTTTTTGACTTCCTCTTTTCCTTCCCTCTTTCTTTCCCTCCGCTTCCTTTTATTTCAGCCTTCTTTTGCCTTTTTCTTTTGCTCTCATTCAAAATTCTTTTTTTCCCTTTTGGTAAGTTTCAAGAAAATCTCCAAGTAAAAGTAAATCACTCTCTTTTTTACGCAAGTTGCAATAATAATAGAGTTGTATACTTTTCTTTGACATTCCTTTCAAGGATTAAATTCCTCAAGGAAATTTGTATAATTTTAATAAAGCATCTTTTGTTTGATTGGTGTTTTTAAGTCCCCACTCCCACCCTCCCCCATTTGGGGAGGATTGTGTTGCGTCCATCTTTTACATGCTTAGAATAGATGTGATTGTTTTCATAATCATTTGCATCTTATGCTTAGAATATTAATTGTTAATCCAATACTTATAATTTCTTAATTAATTTGATTACTCTTTTAAATTGTTCATCTTTCTAAGTAAATCAACTGCTTAAATCTCTTGAATCACACCATAAGGTCGATCAAAAGTGCTCTCTGTCGGAGAGTTTAATAAGTCATATTTGCTTTTTATTTACATTGTTTAATCAATTAACTCTTAAGTAAGACTCTTGAACTTGAAAAAAAACAAGTCAAGAGCACTCTCTATCGGAGAGCATCCTAGGTTTGCATAATCCCTGCATTAGTCTCATCTAGATTAGCTAAGTCTCTTGAACCATAGGCATAAGACAGGGTCAAGAGCACTCTTTGTGAGAGAGTATTAATTAATCAACTTAATAAAATCTTCAACACACATACCGCTTTTAATTAATTAACTCCTTCCCCTCCTTGCCAGAGTATGCTCTGACCGATCCCAGATCGGAACACCCAAAAATGGCACTGGATCTTTAAATCCTACAAGAGTAATTTAATAATAAGTAAACACCTGTAACCAATGCGCTGACGTTGTATGGATTCTTCCAAAGTACTTCTTAGTAGAGGAACCAAAACCTCGTGCTGTCTTAGATTCTCGGCTAGCTGGTCAATCTTGGCGATACCAGCCTTGGATACTGGGAGGGCCCGAAATGTCTTCAACGGAGGGAACTTAGAAGAGTCTCCCGGCTTTGACAAACTTTTGTTGACACTTTAAGCAAGACCACTATCAAAAACTTTTAAAATCTACCAAGAGCACTTACAAAACCTAATACTCACTAGCTTGATTTCTAGACTTTATTTCACGCATTTATTTGACTCCATAGGGCACTGGTCATTTGTTATATTTGATTAATTTTCTATCTTGATCAACTATCTATGGGCCATTTCAATTGATTATATTTGAATGCTTAAGTTATAAGTTTCGAATCTTTGCTTATCTGTGTGATCTGTTGTTAGAAACGTGGATTTCTTTGATTAATCATCATCCCCCTAATATTAATCATTTTAAATCATAGTAACTCCTAAATAACACCCATCCGCATCCAAAAACATCTAAAAATTAACTTAAAACATTGAGCGATAGAAAACTCTTTGTTAGGGACTACCTCCCTTGGCTTCGTTAGGAGTTATCCTAAATGGAGGAGCTAGGAGTAGGTGACAATACCTAGCTCTGTGCTTTCCCCCAAGGTCACACCTCTCCCACTTTATCAAGTGAGGAGACAACTTTCGGAAGATTTCTGCTGCGAGTGTGCAATTTACATACAACAATATATATATATATATATATATATATATATATATATATATATCATTTGTTAACATTTTATTTGTAGGTACCATATAGCATGATCCATAAAGCTATGAGACTTTTCTTTTATCTTAGTAACTTTCTTTAATAAGGTCTTCAAGTAGGGGTAAGGTCAAGTAGGTTAGGAAACTCTAAAACTCCTTGCATGTTGGATTCCCTCGTATAACATGGTAGTTCTTTAGTACTTGATGAGATACAAAAATTCAAAATTTTATTTAATTACTTAAAAATAAGTAAGATGAGATCAATGTTTTATCTGAGTCGTTTTTACTCAACATATTAGTTATTTTCAGTAACTCCTAGCACTTATCCAGAGCCCATAGTCAATGTTAAAAACAGGGAGTTACAAACTTATTGCAATTCCAAAGCTCCTCATTCAACACTAATGGCTGGATGTATTTGTAGGATACAATATATAATTTCCAACGATGCGATGTTTGAGAGCTTATGCTCAACATCAACTTGGAATGCTCCAGAGCTTATGCCCAACGCTTCCAATTTTATCTTTTCACGTGCTTCAGAGATTCATTCTCTACATAAAGTTTTTCATAACTCATGTGTTCCATAGCTTCTTGATCAACACAAATATAAACATTCATGTGTTCTAGAGAATCTTGCTCAACACAAACATCAAATACTCATGTGCTCCATGGCTCCTCGCTCAACACAAAATATCTCATTAATTATGCACTTCAAGGTCTAGGTCCCACACATCAAATCATATAAAAAACCTATGGAATTTCCTTATGTTAGAATAATCAACCCATAATTACCCATATTTGACACTAATTAAATCATTTTTGTCTTATTCCTAGATTCCTCTCTATGCTAGTTGGATTCCACATGTCCCTAGAAGTCAGTACTTTCTAAACTGGGTAATGGAGCAATTTGGAATCATCCTAGAAACTATTTTAGCAAGTCTATTTTTATTACTAGTTTCTAAAAGTGTACTTCTTCTTTTTCTGAAAGCTGCCTTTCTTTACAACAGTTTTAAGGCATAAAGGAAAAGCTAGTCTAGGGGAACTTGCCTTGTTTCTTTCCCACATCATCCTCCTTCCTTTTCTCCAAAAAAATCCATGAATGAGTTTTATTTCCATCACTTATTATCTTTACCACTTGCTTTATCCAATTTGTGAGCATCTTTATAGGTTTGGAAAGTCCTTGATTTAGTAAGCCTCGTTTTTGACCAATTCGAATTGAAACCTAGTGCTTTAGAATCTCTCATGTAATTATATATTTTAGCAGCCTATCACTTCATATGGTTGTATTATGTACACTTATTCAATACATGATTAGTTTATGCTCTAATTTCACTCTTCTTTTGTATGAATTTCACATGTTTGATTAGCAATTTTCTAAGTGTAATTGATATATCACTTGGGTCTGATTTCCACTTGGTATTAGAGCCTTTGTATGTCAATTTATATCATTCCAATTTGTTATTAAAGTTTTGACATAACTGATTGGGAGCACATTCTGCTGACTAAAGGGCATAGGAGCTGAGATATGGACCAATCTCAAAGGATCATCTTGACTCCATTCAATTTCTTTTAATGGAAAGATGAGATGTAGATATTGTTGAGAGAAAAATGTATCTACAAGGTTACCATGGCTCCTGAGGCAGATCCCAGCGAGGTTGCAGAGAAAATAAAATGGCACAATAGGAGGGATGAGCCCTATGGTATTTTATGTATGAGCATTTCAAGAAATGTGCTCTTTCATTTTGATTCATTGAAATCTCCTAATGAGGTGTCAGAGAAGGTTGAACTGATTTTTGGAAAGATAGATGAGATGAGAGGACATCAAATCGAGAATTAATTGATATCCTTAAGTCCTAGTAGCTTCGAATCACTGCAACTCTACTTTATAAGATTTTAAGGCCCTTGGTTTGCAGTTAAAACAATGTGGGATTGAAAATAAAGAAGAGCATCTAGTTTTGACCATCCTCTCAAATATTGGTCCTAACTATTCATTATGTGTTTCAACCTTCCATGCCATTAAATTGATAGCTTGAACTTGGAATATTCCTAAGCTTTCTAAGTTCATGGAATCCATCACCTAGGAGAAAGATAAATTGGTGATGATCGGCACCATCAAACCTTCCAAAGACCAATATTTGGTTGCTGGAGATTCAAAGGTGGATTCAAAAAGCAAGAAAAAATATAAAAAATCCACCTGAGTAAAATAGAGACAAGTCAAAGTCTAAAGCGGATCCCTCAGGCTCCAAGAAGAACTTTGAGAAGAAGAAGAAGAAAGGAGAATTGAGCAAGTGCACATACTGCAGTAAGTGATATCACCCTGAGAGCTCTTGTATGATAAATAAAATTGACATGTTGACCCAACTCCTAGAGAAGAACGAAATATCCCTTCTTGATTTCTCAAAGAAGAGAGAAGGAGGATCAAATTCAGAAGAAAAGGAGAGAGTACATGCTTTGGTTGTGGGCAGCTCAAGGTATACATATTTTCCCACTTTATACCCTACTCAAACCCCTATGCTCTTCTTACTCATGCTAATGAAGCAAACAAGCTTTGGCATGAAAGATTTGGCCATCTTAACTACAAGTATATTTCTTATTTGAGTGACAATAATCTGTATTTATGCACGAATGCAACATAATACACAAATAACCATAGAAAAAAATATGCAGTGGAAATAACACTTCATTTCATTAATAAAAGAACTGAAACTTTTTTACATACATAATAGAAATAAACTAGCTGAAGTGCTGGAAGCTTATATCTGAGAAGAGATGTGGTGGCTACATGCCTTTGAAGTCTGTGTTACAATGAGGCGTGAAGGCCTATAGATTATTGAGAAACAATGTAAACCCTAAACATCCAAAAACCTAATTCTAGGAGGTGAAACACCAGAATCTGGGCCCCATTGGGTAACTTGGTACATCAATTTTCCGGGGTTGTAACTTTGGCATACTAACTCTCTTTGATGCGCATGATACATCGTTAGAAAGCTCTATTCAAGGCCTACATCCATAAACAACAAATTTTAATCTTAGAATGAAATCATATTTCCTGACCATTCGATGCAGAAAAAACGTTGTTTAGGGCCTCAAAACAGCTCCAAAGGTTTAGGACTCAGAAACTGCTAAAAATAGTAAATTGTGTTACAATTAAGGAACTTTGGAAAACTGGAAGAAAAAATAGTGGGGATCCAAGTGGAATAGGTGGGTAGCCACCAATATCCTCCTCGATCAGACAAGGACATGGTCATAGGGTTACCAAAGATCAAGTTTCCTAGAGGAGTCTGTCAACGTTGTATCTTAGGAAAATACCCAAAGCACAAGTATCAGAAAGCTAGTCATGAGAGAACCACTGCACCCCTTGAGTTTATCCAAAGTGACATTGCTGGTCGTTTCCTCATATGTCAATAATTTAGGCCAATTACACACTCACCTTCATAGATTATTTTTCCAGGTATTGTTAGGCTTACTTCCTAAAGCATAAATCTGAAGTTTTTGACCTTTTCAAAGTCTTTAGAGCTTTGGTTGAGAACCAGTCCGTGAGGAAACTCATGATCCTTAGATCTGAAAATGGTGGAGAGTATTTTGATTTTGATTTCATCTAGTATTACAAATATGCAGGTATCTAGATGCATCATTCTATTCCTTACACACCACAACAAAATGGTGTTGCCAAGAGAAAGAACAAATCACTAAAGGAGATGGCAACTTGCATGATGGAGGCTAAAAATTTGCCACCAAAGTTTTGGGCCAAGGCTATAAACTATGCATACTATATCCAAAATAGGGTGCCACATAAAAATCTTGATGGTATGAATCCTTTCAAATCTTGGAGTGTGAACAAGCTATATGTGACCCATTTCAATATTTTTGGCTCAAAGGGTTTGCTTAGAATTCCAACTTAAAAGAGGAAGGATTTGCAACCCCAAATCCAACAGTGCATATTTGTTGGGTATTCTGAATATCAAAAGGGTACAAGCTGATAAACTTGAGCACTAACAAATATTTCATTGAAAGGAGTTTCCACTTTGAAGAAGAGCCTTTAGCAACAGTTGAAGTTGGGGAGTCCTCTTCACCACCATAGCCATTGATTATAAGGGAAGAGAATAATGAGTTTACTGATTCTTATATGTCTGATCATGACGATTTAATTGCAGATACTAATAGCTCTACGACAACAAAGTGAGAATCAAGGACCATTCATGGAGCTGGGGAACTAGCTGGAAATCCTAGTGAGACTGGGAGGACTAGATCACAATTTGAGAGTGCCCTTTGTGTGAAAGATCCAATCTTTGCTTAGAAGTTTTATTTGATTGTTGATTTTTATCCTAAGACATATGAAGATGTAGAACATGATACAATATTTCAAACATCCATGAAAGAAGAATTCAACTCACTCCAGAAGAACAACACATGGGAACTGGTTGATTTCCCCCTAGGGAGAAAGCTAGTGAAGTGTAAGTGGGTCTTTAAAACTAAGTCTTGTGCTGATGATTCACCTTTGAGTATAAGAGAATATTGGTAGCCAAGGGATACTCTCAAGTAAATGGTATTGGATACAATGATACATTTGCACCAGTGGAAAAGATGGACTCCATAAAGCTAGCTCTAGCCATTGCAACTTCAAAGCAATGAGAAGTACAACACATGCATGTGCAGTGTTATTTTATAAATGGAGATATTAATGAATAGATTTATATGTAGTAACCTGAAGGGCTTGTTTCTAATCCATATTTATTGTAAAGGTTAAATAAATCACTGTATGGGCTCAAGGAAGCCCATAGGGCTTGGTATCCCAAGATTGATGGATTTCTGCTGTCACAGAGTTTTGTTCGATGCAAGTATGATCCTAATTTATATTTGAAGCCGATTCATGGTTATTTAATGATGATTGTTTTATATGTGGATTACCTACTGATCAAAGGAAGTTCAAAGAAATATATTTCCTCCTTGAAGGATGCAAGGAACCATACATTTTCCATGACAGATTTGGGGTTGTTGAGCCAATTCTTGGGTCTCAAAATTTCTCAGTCCCAACATGGAATCAAAGTTGATAAATACTAGTATGCTTCAGGTTTTCTCACCAAGTTCAGTATGAAATATTGCAAACCAAGAAAGACTCCATTCCTTTCAGGAGTTAAGCTTGAGGAAGTAGGTTCTTCTCCTATGGTAAATAACACATTGTATAGGCAGTTGATTGGGTGTTTGCTTTATCTTACACATACTCAACCTGACTTATATTATGTAGTTAGTGTGGCTTCAATATACATGGATTAAACTCATGAGATCCATTGGTGAGAAGCCAAGAGGATCCTAAACTTTTACATGGTGAAATATTTATGGATTATTTGTATATTTCACTAAACTGTAAATGCAAAACAACATTCACCCAAATAAAATAATGCTGGAGAAGATGTGCAGCTCAATAAAAGATGTATTCCATCATAAACAATGTTTTTATATATCATTTCTAGATATAACAAAGAATTATTGGAGCAAATACAAACTTGGAAATTTACAAGATGTTTCACCTTTTACAATTGTTCTCTCATCACTTTCCAAAAAGACAGAGAGCTTGAGCTCTTCCACTCTCCATAGATTTTTTTTCTTATTCAATTCTTTTTTTTTTCACTAACTGATTTACAATCTTTCTAATATATAGACAGACTAAAATTGGTTCTCTCTCAAGCTACAACTGCATTAAAGACTGTGACAACTATCTACCTAGATACTTATCTTTGGAAATTTAATTTGACTGATTTATATATGAGAGATGTGAACTCTTCATTTTGTAAGAAATTAAGAAAAATTGATGTGCAATTGATTAATATTTACAACATTTGTTGTAAACTACTTCAGCAAATAAATCCTATCCTCAATTGGCAGATTCAAAATTGGGTGGAAGCTAACACCTTCACAACTCGCGCTACCGAAGAGAGTAGTCTTATCCACTGATCTGACACCAACAAAAGATGAAGGCCAACAAAAGATAAAGCCCAAACTCTAGTACCATAAATCTTATTTATGGAATGATATATACAATTTTCTAAAAAATTTTGAAATTTTTTGGTGCGTTGAACAAAAACCTTTACATATGACTGCCCAACTGATTCTTTTAACTAATTCGTTTTGTGGGAGTAATTATACTTTATACTTTTAACTAATTCGTTACGCCATATAGGTTTGAGGAACTGTCGCTGAGTCTATTAATATCATAAATTAATATCATAAATTAGAGATAAAATCCATTTCGATAGCTACGTAACTTTCCTTCCTATTAAACACGTAGGCATGTGTGTATGCTGAACCTAGCAGGCTGATCATTCTTGACAGGACGAAAGGATTTATAGCTGCTGAAATTCACAGCAATCTCTAGCAGAAGACGCTGGTGAAGGCTCTTACTTTATATCGGGGAAGGCAGGGTTAATATTTTTCTATGGTAGGCCATCAATGTGCCTTTATAAAATAAATCTAATGTCAATTTTTAATGTAGGTAAAGTTTATACTTAAATTAAATGAAAAAAATTATTTGTAAATAATATATGTGAAAACAAGTAATTTTTTTATCCTCTAACATATATAGGTATAATGTCTTTATATATAATATAGCTACTCATATTAAATAATAATATGAGTTATATATATTAATCATAATAACTCATTTAAAATATTTGATACACCTCTATGTTTTTTATATAAGTCATACTTTTAATTATATTTTGCTAGTTAAATGCTGACATATGGGAAATGCATAATATATTATTATTATTTAAAAATAAAAGTAAATATTAAAATATTATGGAGACACATTTGTAGTTTCCATAAATCTAAATTTATAATTTATGGAAACAAAATGGTAATAAAATAAAATATATATAAATAATTAAATAATTAAAGATATAATTGTAGTTTTAGATATATTCATTAAATTAGTTTTAAATAGTATTTAAAAATAATTAAAACTTTATTGTTATATAAAATATAAGTTTCATGTTCTATAAAGATTAGATCTGGTTATTCAGATTATTATTGAAAGTATTAGTTGTAAGTATTTTTATCAAAATTCAAATTTATTTTATAATGTGTTTTTCATACTTAAAATTTGAAAATATCTCATAACATTTAATTAAAAGTAACATTTATTATATTTATAATGTATTAATATAAACTTAAAATAATATTAATTAATAATAAATTAATTTCTAAAAATAACATTATAACAATAAAAATTTATTATATGTTGAAATAAC
Source organism: Pseudotsuga menziesii (assembly GCA_001517045.1). Lineage (NCBI taxonomy): Eukaryota > Viridiplantae > Streptophyta > Pinopsida > Pinales > Pinaceae > Pseudotsuga > Pseudotsuga menziesii. The sequence continues at coordinate 114,766 of LPNX010729331.1, read as the reverse complement.
AGTTATGCAAAAATATTGGTCAATTTATATCTTTAATATAATTATTAAAATTTTATTATAAAATAAAAACTTATAAATTAAAAAATAATATTATAAAAATAAAAAAATATATTTTCTCTGGAAATTGATAAATTAAACATAAATTTTATTGTTTTAACCCTCTCATAACTTCAGACATGTAAATATATAGAAAAGACAGAATATATTATCCAATTCTATTTTAAACAAATTAAAACCCTATCAAATTATTACAAAATAATATATAACATAAAAACCTAATAATAATAAATTATATTAAAATATAAATATGTACAACTAAAAATATTTAAAAGGTAAAAAAATGTTAAAGTATTGGAAGGAAGTCATTAATCCTAATTTGAAACATAAAAAAAACCTTTTTCTTTAAAATAAGAATAAGTTATCAAACCTATAATAAAATTATTTTAATTAAATAAATATTTTTATTTTATATATAAATTATTTTTTGATCCAACAACAACCTTTTCCAAATTTCAATTTAAAATAAATTTAACCATGTTACCCAAACTTCTTCAATAGTAATCCTCACATATCATAGTCTTTTCCTTGGATATCATAGTGTTTTCATTGAAAATATGTTATCATAGCCCCACAATCACCATAGTTTCCACAAAGTAGCAACCTTAATTACCCGGGGATTGGAAAGCCTGGTCGGATATTATTGTCTCTCTCCGATTCCTCATCTTTGTATGTTGCCAAATGGTGGTCTCCGGTCTCTTCCTTTCTCCGATTCCTCATCTTTAGATGTTTTGAAATAGGGGTCTCTTCTTTTGAGGGATTCTTTATCTTCCATTCCACGTTGTTAAATGGAAGAATCCTATTTCATTCGGGAGCTTGTACTGGAATAATATTGTTGTCAGATGCTTTGTCATTCTCTGTTTTCATATCATGTGCTTTACCCCAAAGTGCAGAATAAAGCCCAGCAACGATAAAGATTGCTTCGAAGACACTGCACAGTTTTTAAGTATCAACATCAAAACAATCAGATCACAAACACAGACTTCAGTTTGAAATTTTAAAATGTCAGCTGACAACGCATATTATTGTGGGTAATGTACAATGTTATGCCTTCGAGGAGATAAACAAATTCCCAAACGATTGCGAGCTAGGTCACTGCATGCATTGTAACTTACTTTCCCACACGAAGATACACCTGAACAATGATCAGCTCCAAAACTGCCGTGTCAATCGTGCCAACTTGATTGAAAATTGCCACGAATACAGGCCCTCTTTTGCTTAAAACCCATGATAGCAAAAACATCCCCAACACCGAACATAATACTCCCTGAAACATTGAAACATGGAAATTATTTGTCACGATTGTTCTGTTTATTCGGATTGTTATTTTGATACTCTACTCCCTGTCCAATGTCGTCAAAACTTTGTATCCCAATATATATTTTTCTTAATGTTCCTATGCTTACCGAGTATAAAACGCTAAGAAGCTCTATATTCCATCGAATAGCCCAGAGTTAGGGCTTGTTATGCTCGCAGATTACAGCAATTAAAGCAGATACAACTGCTCCAAAAAGACTAGAGAGTGCTGTTAATGATAATTGAACAGGATACTTCTTCAGAACAGGTGCCTGTATCCAATTTTACCAATCAGTTGTCAAATAACTATCACTAGATTAATATTAGTGGAAGGAATAGATAGAATTGGCGATATAAGAATTGATAATGAATATCACCTGAAAAGCAATACACGTCGAGACCAAACTATGACGCTTCTCCTGCCTCTTCCACGGCTTATAGACGATTGAGTTGCGAATGCACTTCCAATGTATTTAATCTCTTTGATCTGTTGGTTCCATGTTTATGATTGATGAGCGAGGCTTGTAAGTTATCAATGGTAAAGTGCGACATGTATTTGTCTTTTTCCAAGGTCAAAACCAAAGATCCAAATTTATGAGGAAGGCTTTTAAGAACTTTTTCAACATTCTTTTGATTTTGTATCAATAATTAGATTGGAGAGTGAGTCCACTGACTTTATGTCTTTTATTGACAGAGATTCAAAATATCTTTTAAGAATCTGCAACTTATAAGTCTTTACCTTGTCGCCCTACTCTTGGAAGTATGCTTTTATGAATGGCTTGGTGTATGTCTAACAAAGTCTTTCCATCTTTCTTCTTCTGTTCTGTCCCTGCATCCTTCTTAGGTTGCGTGAAATTATTATATGCCTCTTTTGATCTGTTGGTTTTTCATAGCCATTTTGGACTATCTCCCTTGACCTCCTAACAAAGCTTTCATGCTTAGAAACCAATATTGTGTAATCCATATTTTTAAAAATTTCCTTCGAAAAATATATATAATTTTTTTAAATAATGTTTCTTTCCTAAAACGGATATGTGAGACCGATTCAACCGTTAACTTGAGTTACAGTACATTAAGAAATTTATTTTTCATTTTCTACTATTGGATTTGTTGGACTTGGTATACACTACCTTAGGAGATTGGACCTCTTTTTACTTTATTGGTAAACCAAAACATGGACACCTTTTTACCTTAGCAAACACTCACTTCTACCCATTTTTACTTTGACAATAATTACTTCACTTCTACGGTTTTTACATGGACATGGTCAAATATTTATGGATTTTTTTTGTATACAGTCAAGTAATTCTCGAAAAGATGTGTGGAACATGCATTCAATCATAAACAATGAATTTATATATGATTTCTAGATATAACAAAAAACTATTGCAGCAAATACAAACTTGAAAATTTACAAGATGCTTCAGCTTTTATAATTATGCTCTCATCACTTTCCAAAGACACATAGCTTAAGGTCTTGAACTGTTTATAGAGATTTTCCTTCTTCTCCACAATTTAATTTTATTTTTTTCACTAACTGATTTACAATCTTCTTTTTCACCCACTTAACATTAAAGCTACCCACTTAACATTAAAGACTGTAACAACTATCGACCTAGAAACTTATCTTCAAAAATTTAATTCCACTGTTTTATATATGAAAAATGTGGCCTCTCTATGTAAAACCAACAGAAATTGACCTATTACTAATCTACCTTTAATTAATATTTCCAACATTTATTATCAACTACTCAAATAAATTAATTAATATTTCCAACATTTGTCGTCAACGACTTCAGCAAATAAATCCTATCATAATTAATTAGAAAATTCAGAATTGGGTGGAAGCTAGCACCTTCACAACTCGCGCTACCTGACAAAGAAGTCTTATCCACTTATCTGATACCAATTTGATGAAGAAGGCGAACAAAAGATAAAGCACAAACTCTACTACCTTAAATTTCATATATGGAATGATACTTATAATACAATTTTCCAAAAAAAAAAAAAAATTCCTGGTGCATTGAACAAAAACCTTCCCATATGGCTCCCTAACTGATTCTTTTAACTAATTCGTTTTGTGGGAGTATTTATACTTTACATTGTAAAGTTTACAACGCTCAACTAATTCGTTTTGTGCGAGTATTTATACTTTACATTGTAAAGTTTACAACGCTCTGTGTTACGCCATATAGGTTTGAGGAACTCTCGAGTCTATAAATATCATAAATAAGAGATAAAATCCATTTCGATAGCTATGTAACATTCCTTCTAGGTAAACAATGGTAGGCATGTGTGTATGCTGAACCTAGCAGGCTGATCATTCTTGAAAGGACGAAAGGATCTATAGGTGCTGAAATTCACAGCAATCTCTAGCATAAGAGGCTCGTGAAGGCTCTACATTTACATCGGGGAAGTCAAGGTTAAGCTTTTTCTACGGTAGGCCATCAATGTGCCTCTATAAATGCAATGTCAATTTTTAATATAGGAAATGTTTATACTTAAATTGAAAATTTTTATTTGTAAATAATATATGTGAAAACAAGTAATTCTTTATCCTCTAACATAATGATAAATTATATATATAGTCTTTTTTACATTCCTCTATATATCTATTTCTGCTTTTATATATATATTTGCTATCCTTTTATATAAATCATATTTTTAAAGTATGTTTGGCTAGTTAAATGATGACATGTGGAGAATACCTAAGACAAATTGGTAGTTTCCATAAATCTAAAATGAATTTATAATTTATGGAAACAAAATTGTAATAAAATAAATAATATAATTAATGAAATAATTACAGATAATAATTTTAGTTTTAGACATATTAATTAAATAGTTTTAAATAATATTTAAAAAATAATTAAAATGATATTATTATATAAAATATCAGTTTTATATTCTATTAAGATTAGATTTGGTTGTTGAGAGTATTATTGGAAATATTAGTTGTAATATATTTTACTGAAATTCACATTTATTTTATATTTGGTTGTTGAAAGTATTATTGGAAGTATTAGTTGTAAACATTTTACTGAAATTCAAATTTTTTTTATAGTGTCTTTTTATTCTCATAACATTTTATTAGAAAGATTGAAAATTTTGATTATATTTATAATGTTTTAATGTAAACTTAAAATAACATAAAATAATGATAATATTAAATTAATTTCTAAAAATAATATTAAATAATGGTAATAATAAATAAATTTATAAAAATAATATTTTTAATATTAAAAATTTAGAAAAAAATTATAATATTTTGAGATAAGAATTATGGAAAAATATTGGTCATTTTATATCTTTAGTGTAATCATAAAAATGACATTATAAAATAAAAAACATATAATTTAGAAAATAATATTATAAAAATAAAAATTTATAATTATTTTCAAATATGAAACATATTTTTTATTGTTTATATTCACGGTGTTTACTTAGTAAAAACATCTTATAGGGCTTTCATTCATAAGATACTATAGAATACCCTTAATTTCACTAGATATTGGTAATTTCTTACATAAATCCTTTTGTTAAACCCCCCTCTCAATACATATTTCCAATTAAAAAACCTCTATTCTTCAATATATTCCTTACTTTTACTGGAAACCCATTTTTACTCCATCTATGGTTTTTCTTTTATGTATGAGAATGAGACAAGTCTACTATCTAGATTGATTCTATCGGGGTTGTCCAAGATTAAATGAGAATGAGACAAGTGTATGGTGGAGATTGATTCTATGTGTGTCGTCCAAAATAAATAATTAATAATTTAATAAAAATAAAAAATAGCTAAGTTAACATGTGATAAGTACTATTAGCTTAACTCCAATTATTCTAAAACTATTAGCTTAACTTAAACTCTAATCACAATTATATTGGATAACTATTAGATACACCTATTAGTTTAATTCCAATGATTCTACAACTATCATCTTAACTTCAACTTTAATCACTTTAGCCTTAGTCCAAGTGCATTTGGCATCTAGGCATCTAGCTAATTTGCAGTCATGTAAGTTTTAGGCTCCTAATAAAATCGTTCAAATAGTTGGGAATCTAGCTAATATACAATTTTTATTACATTTTAGGTTAACTTAAACTCTAATCGCAATTATATTGGATAATTATTAGCTTAATTACTAGATACAACTATTACCTTAATTCCAATGTAATAGCTTAACTTCAACTCTAACTTAAGGTTTAGATGTGCATTCATGTAAGAGTCGAACTCGTGACAAAATCATTCAAACTCCTAATAAAATCCTCCAAGCTCCTAATAAACTCATGCATCTCTTAGTTAAGCTTAATTCGTGCGAGCTTAATTCCATTGAAGATACAACTATTATCTTAACTTCAACTCTAATACTAGTTAATTATTTTAACTATTAGATAACTATTAGGTTATCTCAAATAGTGATACAACTATTAAATCAAATTTATATCAATGTGGTAATTAAAATGTTGTAATAAAAAATATTAGATGAATGTATAGTTGTACTCTTGACTCCATCTCTTAGCCTAAAAAGTTGAACTTCATTGCAGTGAGGCTATGCATTGCGCAATAGGTTAGGTAATGTACTTCCAAGGTGATAGGCTCAATGCAATCTAAAACTATGTATTAAAAACTTATTATAGATCTCAATGTGTCAAATATATACCTCTCGCATATTCCAAACATATTAATCTTATTAATATGTATTAAAAGCTTATTATAGATCTCAATGTGTCAAATATATACCTTTCGTCATATTCCAAACATATTAATCTTATTAATATGGTTGTTGCTAGTTATACCCCCAATACCTATAAACTACATATACTCTATTCTTAGCCCGAGTGTTTATACTGTAAATATATAGAAAAGAGATAATATGTATTATATAATTATATTTAAAAAAAAATTAAGAGTATTAACTCATTACAAAATAATATATAAGGTAAAAATATATTCTTTGTAAATTATATTAAAATGTAAATTATGTAGAACTAAAAAGATTTAGAAGGTAAAATAAAGTTAAAATATTACAAGGAAGTTATTAATTTTAATGTGGAAGATAAAAAAATACCTCCTTGTTTTAATAAGTTCAAAGAATATGATTAATGTAAGATAACAACAAACTCCCATTAGCTTCATAATTAAATAGAAATACTCTAAAATCCCTAAAAAATTCATGAAAAAAAATGATTTGCTAGCTCTCTAAATCCATAAGCTCAATCTCACTTTCCTTTAGAATGCATTACCTGCACCCACAGCCACATTCTATGATAATTTCCTAATCTTTGTTAATACTCTATAGCCCACAGCGACATCCAATGATAATTTCCTAATTAATAGTGTAACTTCCATGATTGGGCAAGTTATCAAACCTATTATAAAATTATTTTAATAAAATAAATATTTTTTTTTATATATAATTTTTTTTTCTAATCCATCAACAACCTTTTCCAAATCTCCAATTAAAATAAATTTAACCTCAACGATGTAACCCAAACTTCTTCAATAATAATCCTCACATATCATAGTCTTTTCCTCAGATATCATAGTGTTTCATTGAGAACATGTAATCATACACCCACAATGACCATACTTTCCACAAAGTAGCAACTATAATTACCCGGCGATTGGAAAGCCTGGTCGCATATTATTATCTGTCTGTTTTCAGAGAGTGGTCTATGTTGTCAAATGGTGGTATCTGGTCTCTTCCTTTCTCCGATTCGTCATCTTTAGATTTCAAATGGTGGTCTCTTCTTTTGAGGGATTCTTCATCTTCCATTTCCACGTTATTAAATGGGAGAATCCTATTTAATTCGGGAGCTTGTACTGGAATAATATTATTGTCAGATGCCTTGTCATTCTCAGTTTTCATATCATGTGCTTTACCCCAAAGTGCAGAATACAGTCCCGAAACGATCAAGATTGCTCCGACGACACTGCACATTATCAACATCAAAAGAATCAGATCAGAAACACAGACTTCACTTTGAAATTGTAAAATGTCAGGTGACAACACATATTATTGTGGGTAATGTACAATGTTATGCCTTCTAAGAGATAAACAAATTCCCAAACGATTGGGAGCTAGGTCACTGCACGTATTCTAACTTACCTTCCCACACGAAGATACACATGAACAATGATCAGCTCCAAAATTACCGTGACAATCGTGCCAACTGGATTGAAAAGTGCCACGAATAGAGGCCCTCTTTTGCTTATACCCCATGATAGCAAAAACATCCCCAATGCGGAACATAATACTCCCTGAAACATGGAAATTATTTGTCAAGATTGTGGTCTTTATTCTGATTGTTATTTTTGTTAAAGATGAGCAATGGAATTCTCATTTTGTTTTTGTGGTCTTTTTCTGCTTCTCTGTTAATCTTTAACATGGTATCAGAGTCCATGGTTTGATCCATTATTTTTTGTTTCAGTTTTCAAGGTAAGCTTTTCCAAAAAGTGGAAAGTTCATACATATATCGGATATTATTGGAAGTTTTGATCGAGATAAAAGATTGGAAGATGAAAGAAAAAAAATCATAGAAGTTACCAGAAGCACTACCAAAAATCTTTGAACACTAGAAAGTAAGAAGTATTTAGTGAAGAACCAGTTGTAGAAGAAAGTGGCTTTGAAAATCACCCAAAACACCATGAATCCCACATTGAAGTGGAAGATTCTGAAGGATAGTGATTAAGAGGCAGGGATTGATCATATAATCCCAACAAAGGTTGTTGATCTAGTTGTTTTAGCCATTTTAGCCTATGAAAACAAACCTGTCAATGTAGCAATACTTAGTGATGTGAGGAATAGTCTCTCTTAGCAAGGGACAGGCATAGAAACTGCAACAGTTGTTGAGAATGAGAAACAACTAGTTTATATCAGCGCACAAAAGAAACAGCAACACATAAACCACCCCAAAGCTAGAAAACCAGAAGTTTTAAAAACATCTATGAGCAAACTCCTGTTAATAATGAGCATCTACACTATGCTCTGTTTTATTCTAAGCCCACAATTTTTGAAGAAGCAATTAAGGATGCACAATGGGAACATACAAATGAAGAAGTCAATGAAACTGATGAAGTAGCTTCCATTCATGAGTAACACCAAGATGTGAATGCTTTCTCTGAAATATATTCATATTTTTTCTCACAAAAAAAACCATATTGAAATAGAAGAAGAAGATTTGCAGTATGTTCCAAAAGTTGAAGAACCCTCTGAACAAAGTAAAGCTGAAGTATTTTGAATGAAATGTAAGCTTAGGTGAGGCATAGACCAAGAAGCATCTTTTTGCATTGATAGTGCTAAAAGTATTGTCCTAGTTGAGACTTAGCAGTTGTGTTAAGAATTGTAATCTCAATGAACCAGTATCAATACTGCATTAATTAGTTAGTTGAATAATTGTGTTCTTCACATTAGGTAAAATTAATGATGTTAGTATTCTGATTCTACATAACCTGACCAACTCAACTACTTAACTAACTAACTAATTAATACACTATTTATAATAATCTGTTAAAATTACAATTCTTAACAATTTGATACTCTACTCCCGTTCAATGTAGTCAAACTTTGTATCCCAATATATATTTTTGTTAATTCATATGCTTACCGAGTATAAAACGCTAAGAAGCTCTATATTCCATCCAATAGCCCAGAGTTTGGGATTTTTATGCTCGCAGATTACAGCAATTAAAGCAGATTCAACTGCTCCAAAAAGACTAGAGAGTGCTGTTAATGATAATTGAGCCGGATACTTTTTCAGAATAGGTGCCTGTGTCCAATTTTACCAATGATTTGTCAAATAATTATCACTAGAATAATATTAGTGGAAGGAATAGATAGAATTGGCGATATAAGAATTGGAAATGAATATCACCTGAAAAGCAATACATCCAGACCAAACTACGACGCTTCCAAAGACCAAGATGGATCCCAGTAGAATATTGGGCTTAGAATTGGTTGTAATTCGATGGCCTTTTACATAAGGTGATAAAGCATTAAGTGCAGGACCTTTGTATAATGTCATGACCATTGCACCACACACACAGATAATTGTGCCAACAACCTTTGCTTTTCCTCCTAAACTTTTGATATTAACTTTCTCCAGTCTAACCCAAAGAAAAACCCAGTTGAACGAGCATAATCAATAAATTGCATGTCAAACAATAGTCTACGCAGATCATGCATAGTTACTCATAATCAATAGAACCGAACGAGCATAATCAATAAATTGCATGTCAAACAATAGTCTACGCAGATCATGGATAGTAACACATAATCAACAGATTCCATATTGGAAACCAAATGATTCTGCCTACCCGATTGATTAACATGACATAGCAATATTCATATCACAGCCTCTACCTTAGGAATGTGGCCATTACAAATGTGAAAACGGGCACTAGATTGAATGCTGCTGAACCAAACGTAGAAGAAGTGTAGTATATGCCTGGAAACATGCAATTCTGAGCGATTGCGATTCTGTAAGATGACATGGACATAAATGTTTTCATGTCAATATGAGCCGATACACAATAACAAACCTAGCATATGTAGAAGATACTTACCCACTTCCAAGCAAGAAAATTTGAAATGCGACAGGCCATGTCAAAGGCGGGCGTTTGTTTCTGCAAGAATAGACGACAAGATGTAATAAAATCTCATTTGCCCTCCAGTTCGAGAGTTAACTGGTTATATTCGAACAAATATATAGAGATCAGTCAAAACCTAAATTGAGATATAGACATAGAGATAAGAATGAATGCACACTACCTCTCGAAAATGTAAGCGAAAGGAGTTATAGTTAACGATGCAAGAGCAAGTCTGTATGTCACGTAAACAAAGTGATTCATTCCATCTATTAAGGCAGTTCTGACGATGATATACATAGCAGCAAAAACTACCTGAATTATAATCTGAGAAAGATGGGGTTTAAATTTCTCAATTATCTCGAAAGAGGGCATTTCGTTAATAATATCGCTGATCGACCTAGCAGGTTTCTTAAACGCCGTAGTAGCCTTCCTATATCAACTGACTTGTGTAGTAAGCCTTCTTATATCGACTGAAAATATGGCTCCAGGATTGAAAACGATTAGACATTTTCGGAATATAGTTCCATCCATTCAATCGAATAAACTTTATAGGGCACATTGAATAGAATATTAACTCGCGTATAATAATGTTGCTATGCTGTTTTCAATAGCTGTGTCGTTGCAAATAGTCTGTGGGCGAGAAAAATATATCTGCAGACACTCTGTGGCTCCACATGAGACGTAAAAGCGAATATCGTAGGAAGAAAAGCACCCTGTCACATAAAGAGACATATCGTCACTAAATGATATTCTATTATTTCGGTAGCCTTTAACGACAGTTCGTGGAAGTCATGGTAAAATGCGGCCCGGACAGAATTCTTTAGTCCTATTCTGCTTATTATTGTACTACTATTAAATTATTACAATACCTTAAATACATTGTAGTTGCTAGACCAGGTCTGACTGACATCGCACGCGCTGTACTGGAAGCTACTTTTAAGTAGCATAAAATACCTTAAAAACTTCTGTATTCGGTGTATTTTGCAATGGCAGAGCTATGTTTAAGCATAAAATACCTTGAAAACTTCTCGATTTGGGGCCATCTTGGATTGGCAGAGATTTAGCAATAATGTATGTCATACTTTGATGGAATCTTTATCTTTAACCTTTATCTTTTATTTTAATATCTTGTTTACATTGTAGATGTCAGATATCTTTTCGCTTTCCCTTGCTCTGTAACAATATTCAAACGTAGACCCATTTATGAGCTGTGCTCGTCGGTTCTCCTTTGAGGAAATTAGTCATACTTTTATTCTATAGGGTGTTAATATCGCCGTTCTAAGAAGTTATATAGAAAGCAACTAATAGATAAATATTAAATGTTTAAGCAGAAATGACTATGTGCCTACCTATTAGCTAAAAGTGAAATATGTAGCTAAGAATAACTAAGAAAAGATATAACGCAAGGTGCATATACAAAAGTATTTTATAACCAAATAAAAAAGACTGTAGTACAACATTATAGCTTTCTTATGAGCATTATAGTGTTTTAAATTTGAGCCCTTTGATTCTTTAGTTGTTCTTGACCTCTGCATTTGATCTGCTCCTCGCTAGGAAAACTACACTCCATTTGAACAGGTAATAGAGTTGATATATTTTGAGATGGTATGAAAGTTCATTGTAATATAAAATTTCTATGCTGAGTTCAAGTGGGTATGAATTAGAATTGCGATATTTTAAAAAGGTTTTAAAAGTTTGTTTATTTTTACTTTATTTATGTTTTTTTTAATAAGATTGATGAAAATTTTTATGTTTAATTTAAATATATATATATCGTTTATTGGCGTAGCTTGGGTGCTTGGGAGATTTGGTTATTGTGCTCCCCACCCGGGTTCGAATCTAGCGAGCGACATTTGCTCCTTCGGAGCCTTTGTATGTAATCAAAATATTTTCTTGAGTGGATGTAGCCATGGTGTAAAATTGGGCTAATTGTACATTATTGGTGTAAAATATTTAGATGTTGATTTTTTAAAGAATAAATATTGGATGAATGAAATTTTTGTGGACATTGAACCCAAGTGATAGAAGAATTGCGCTCACAAAATTGCTAATCAAACCTTCAAATTTACATACAAAGGAGACTGAAATTGGAGACTGAAATTGGAGGATAACACTAATCTCTATTGAATAAGTGTACAATAGCCAACCTTATGAAGTCATAGGTTGCTGCAATATATAATTACATGAGAGATTCGAATGCATAAGGATGCCATTCGAAATAGTCAAAAGCATGCTTATTAAATCTAGTCAAATTCCTTATAGGTGCATAAAGCAATTTCCAAATCTACCTAGGAGCTCATGAATTGGCAAAGTCAAGTAGGCAAGCTAATAGGTGACAGAAAGACAACTCATGCATGCTCTTATTAGGAGAAAATAATGGAGGATGATGAGGGAAAAAAACAAGTCAACTGCACCTAATCTTACTTTCCCTTTTGCCATAAATCTCAGTAAAGCACACAACAAAGCATAAAAAGCAGATATGTGCTAGGGCGGATCTGGAATAAAACAGATATGCTAAATATGGATTCCAGGAGGTTTCCCAAGCACTCCATGACTCAGTTTTAGCAAGATTGACTTCTAGGACATGTGGAAGACAACTTTCATAGAGTGGAATATTGGAAACTAGGCAAATAAGACAAAAATGGATTAATTAATGTCTAAGGTAGCTAACTATATGTTGATTATTCTAACACCCCCTTTAAGCTTGACTTATGAATAAATATCATAAAACTATAGGGCCTAGCAACAAGGCTTAGTCACCATTTACATACTGCATGTCCATTTAACCAAGGAAAGACACAAAAACCCAGTGGAAAAATTCTCCCTTAAACATGGACAATAAAACAAAATTTGAAAATCTTGTCATCACTCATGCTTCACAGCATGATCAGCAATCCCCAACAGTGATTTGAGATTGTTGAATATCTTCTCACAAAAAACTTTGGTGAAGATGTCTGCTACTTGTTTTGAGGATGCACAAAAAAAGTAGGTGAATGGTGCCATCAAGCACAAGCTGTCTAGTGTAGTGCATATGGATCTCAATGTGTTTGGTTCTCTGTCTGTGAACTGGATCATTGCAGATTCGAATGGTGCTCTGATTATCACAATAGATAATAGTTGAAAACTCTAATTTGAAGCCACACCCACCAAGTATTCCCTGCAACAATAAACATTGAGTTGTTGCATTTACAACTCCTCTTTACTCTGCTTCTGTATATGAGAGTGTAATAGCACTATGTTTCTTGCTTGACCAGCTGATTGGTCCTTTAGCAAGCATGAACACATATCTTGATGTTGACCTTCGATCTGTGTTGTCACCTGCCCAATCACTGTCAGTAAACCCAATCAAATCAAGATCAGATTTAGCTTTGTAGAAGATCCCATGAGTTCTTGTTCCCTGAACAAAATTAAGGATCCTTTTGGCTGCTCTCCAATAGATCTCATGAGGCTGATCCATGTATCTTGAAGCCATAGTTACTGCATAAGAAATATCAGGTCGAGTGTGTGTAAGGTACAACAAACACCCAATCAGTTGTCTATACAATGTATTATTTACCATAGGAGAAGAACCTGCTTCTTCAAGCTTAACTCCTGAAAGCAAGGGAGTCTTTCTTGGCTTACAATCTTTCATATTGAACTTGTTCAGTAGATCCAAAGCATACTTGGATAGATGTATCTTTATTCCATGTTGGTATTGAGCAATTTCAAGACCCAAGAATTAGCTCAATAACTCCAAATGAGTCATAGAAAATGCATGGTTCATTACATCCTTCAAGGAGGCAATTTCTTTCTTTGAACTTCCTGTAATGAGAAGTTCATCCACATACAAAACAATAATCATCAAAGAACCATGAATCAGCTTCAAATAAATATTAGGATCAAACTTGCATCAAGAAAAACTCAATGATAGCAGAAAGCCATTAGTCTTGGCATACCAAGCCCTAGGGGCTTGCTTAAGCCCATAGAATGATATCTTTAGCTTGCACACAAAAGATGGATTAGTAACAAACCCTTGAGGGTGCTGCATGTAAATATCTTCAGTAAGATCTCCATTCAAGAAGGCACACTTCACATCCATGTGTTGTACCTCCGATTGCTTTGAAGCTACAATGGTTAAGGCTAGCCTGATGGAGTCCATCTTTGCCAATGGTGCAAAGGTCTCATTGTAGTCAATACAATGTACCTGTGAGTAGCCCTTGGCTACTAATATTGCCTTATATTTCAAAGGTGAACCATCAGCAACAAAATTAGTTTTGAAAACCCACTTACATTGAACTAGCATCTTCCCTGGGGGAAGATCAACCAGTTCCCAAGTGTTGTTCTTCTGGAGTGAGGTGAATTCTTCTTTCATGGTTGTTTTCCATCTTGGATCATGTGCTACATATTCATATGCCTATGGGTCTAATTCAACCATCAGATATCATTTCTCTGCAAACAAAGGGTCTTTCATACACAGGGCACTCTCAAACTGAGATCTAGTCCTCCTAAGAGCACTAGGATTTCCAGCTAGTTCCTCAACTGCATGAATGATCTTTGTTGCCCATTTTTGTCTTGTAGGAGTGTTAGGATATGCAATTAAATCATCATTATCCGACATATCAGAATTAGTAAACTCATTTGTCTCTTCACTTACATTCAATGGTTCTTGTGGTAAAGAAGACTCTCCAACTTTAACTGCTCTAGAGGCTCTTCTGGGAACTGAACACTCCTTTCAATGAAGGCTTTGTTTGTACTCAAATTGATCATCTTGTACCATTTTGAATCCTCAGAGTACCCAACAAATAGACACTCTTGGCTTTGGGGATGCAAAGCCTTCCTCCTTTCTATTGGAATTATAGTCCAAGCCCTTGAGCCAAAAATCCTGAAATGGGTCACATCTGGCTTGTTCCCACTCCATGCTTTGAAAGGAGTCATACCATCAAGTTATTTATGAGGAACCCTATTATGAATATCGGATGCACAGTTTATAGCTTTGGACGAAAACTTTGGTGGTAAAGTCTTAGCCTCCATCATACAGGTTGCCATCTCTTTTAATGATCTGTTCTTTCTCTCAACAACACCATTTTGATGTGGTTTGTAAGTGATTGAATGCTGCTCTAAATACCCTCATATAAACAATATTGAATGAAATCATACTTGACATACTCATCACCAATGTCAGATCTGAGGATCTTGAGTTTCCTCCCAGACTGGTTTTCAACCAAAGCCTTAAAGACTTTGAAGAGGCCAAAAAATTCAGACATGTGCTTCAGGAAGTAAACCCAAGAGTGCCTAAAAAAGTCATCTATGAAGGTCAATGCATATTTGGCCTAACTCATTGACATATGAGGAAATGGACCAGCAACATCACTATGGATCAACTCAAGAGGTGTAGAGGTTCTCTCATGACTAGCTCTCTCTAATTTATGCTCTAGTTGTTTTCCTAAGATACAACCTTGACAGACTCCCTTGGAAAACATAATCTTTGGTAACCCTATGACCATTTATTTTTCACTTAGATAAGAAAGATACTTATAGTTAAGATGTCCAAATATTTCATGCAAAACCTTGCTTGCCTTATTGGCATGAATGAGAAGAGCAGAGGGGTTTTAGTAGGGTAGGAAATGTGAAAACATGTATACCTTTGAAGTGTGATCAACAACTCCTTTTGCAATGACTTTACCACTCGATATCTCTATAATATCAACATCATCAGGGGAGAATATGACCTTATTTGGAGACCCTGTGTCGGTCATCTAATACATTGACAAGAGGTTAGAGGAAAGAAACTGAACATACAATACATTGCTGAACTTACCATGCTCAATATCAATCATTCCTTTGCCCAAACTATCAGTGAGAGAGTCATCTCCTAGCACTATTGGTGGACCTTTCAACATGTCAAGAGAGGAAAATGCCTCCTTGGTCGAAACCATATGTCTTGAAGCTCCAGAGTCTATGATGAAGCTAGGTGAGCTTGATGTGCCAACAACCAATACATGTGCTCTCTCTTTGTCCTCTGAATTTGATCCTCGTTCCCTCTTCTTTGCACTATCAGGAAGAGAGATGTTATTCTTCTTGAGGAGTTAGGTCAGCATGTCAATTTTCTTCTTCATGCAGGATCTTTCTGGATGATAGCCCTTATTGTAGTATGCGCACTTGCTCTTTTCTCCTTTTTTCTTCTTCTTCTGGAAGTTCTTCTTGGAGCCTTGGGGATCCTCCTAAGACTTGTTCTTATTTCTCTTTTGCTTAGGTGGCTTCTTAGATTTCTTCTTGCATTTTGAATCCACGCTCAAATCTCCAGCTACCAAAGTTTGCTCTTTGGAAGCTTTGATATTGTCCATCATCACCAGTTTATCTTGTTCTTGTGTGAGGGATTGCATGAAATCTGCAAGCTTAGGCATCTTCCAGGCTCGAGTTGTCAACTTGGGGGCATGGAAGGTCGAAACAAACATGGAATAGTTAGGGCCAAGGTTCGAGAGTATGGCCAAAACTAGTTGCTCTTCCTTCTTTTCAATTCCACATTGTTTTAGCTTCAAAACAAGGGCTTTAAACTTGGAAAAGTAGAGTTGCAAGGATTCAGAGCTTCTAGGACTCAAAGAGATCAATTCATTGTCGATTTGATGTCCTCTCATCTCATTTGTCTTACTAAAAATCTCTACAGGCTTCTCCCATACTTCATTAGGTGATGTCAATCCATCAAGATGGAAGAGGAGGTCTTTGGATATGCTCAGACACAAGAGACCATAGGTCTCATCCCTCCTGTTGTGCCATTTAATTTTCTTTGCAGCTGCATTGGGTTTGCTTCAGTTTCCATAGTCACCCTATAGATACCTTTTTCTCTCAATAGTATCTCCATCTCTACTTTCCATTCAAATAAATTAAATGGAGTTAACATGATCTTCTAAGATTGATCCATAGCTCAGAAATTGTCCCTTCAGTCAGTAGAATAGCTCCCAGTCAAGATGTCAAACCTACAATATAAATATGGAAGGAGAGAAATTGATCTACAAAGGCTCTGATACCATGTGTAAATTGAACCCAAGTGATAGAACAATTGCACTCACAAAAATGCTAATCAAACCTGCAAATTTACACACAAAGGAGAATGAAATTGGAGGATAACAATAATCTGTATTGAATAAGTGTACAATAGCCAACCTTATGAAGTCATAGGATGTTGCAATATTTAATTACATGATAGATTCGAATGCATAAGGATGCCATTCGAAATAGTCAAAAGCAGGCTTACTAAATCTAGTCAAATCCCTCATAGGTGCATAAAACAATTTCCAAATCTACCTAGGAGCTCATGAATTGGAAGCGTCAAGTAGGAAAGCTAATAGGTGATGGAAAAACAAATCATGCATGCTCTTATTAGGAGAAAAGAATGGAGGATGATGAGGGAAGAAAACAAGTGAATTGCACCTAATCTTACTTTCCCTTTTGCCATAAGTCTCAGTAAAGCACACAACAAAGCATAAAAAGTAAATATGCGCTAGGGAGGATCTGGAATAAAACAAATATACTAAATATGGATTCCATGAGGTTTCCCAAGCATTCCATGACTCAGTTTTAGCAAGATTGACTTCTAGGACATGTGGAAGACAACTTGCATAGAGTGGAATATTGAAAACTAGGCAAATAAGACAAAAATGGATTAATTAATGTCTAAGGTAGCTAACTATGGGTTGATTATTCTAACAGCCCCTTTAAGCTCGAATTATGAGTAAATATCAGAAAAATATAGGGCCTAGCAACAAGGCTTAGTCACGCTTTACATACTGCATGTCCATTTAACCAAGGAAAGAGGTAAAAACCTACTGGGAAAATCCTCCCTTAAACATGGACAATAAAGCAAAATTTGAAAATATTGTCATCAATCATGCTTCATAGCATGATCAGCAATCCTCAGCAGTGATTTGATATTGCTGAATATCTTCTCACAAAAAACTTTGGTGAAGATGTATGCTACTTGTTTTGAAGATGCACAAAAAAGTATGTGAATGGTGCCATCAAGCACAAGCTGTCTGGTGTAGTGCATATGGATCTCAATGTGTTTGGTTTTCTATCTCTGAACTGGATCATTGCATATTCGAATGGTGCTCTGATTATCACAATAGATAATGGTTGAAAACTCTAATTTGAAGCCACACCCACCAAGTATCCCCTACAACAATAAACATTGAGTTGCTTCATTTACAACTCCACTTTACTCTGCTTCAGTAGATGAGAGTGTAATAGCACTATGTTTCTTTCTTGACCAGCTGATTGGTCCTTTAGCAAGCATGAACACATATATTGATGTCAACTTTTGATCTGTGTTGTCACCTACCCAATCACTATCAGTAAACCCAATCAAATCAAGATTATATTTAGCTTTGTAGAAGATCTCATGAGTTCTTGTTCCCTGAACAAAGTTAAGGATCCTTTTGGATTCTCTCTAATGGATCTCATGAGGCTGATCCATGTATCTTGAAGCCACACTTATTGCATAAGAAATATCAGTTCAAGTGTGTGTAAGCTACAACAAACACCCAACCAGTTGTCTATACAGTGTATTATTTACCATAGGAAAAGAACCTACTTCTTCAAGCTTAACTCTTGAAAGCAAGGGGGTCTTTCTTGGCTTACAATATTTCATATTGAACTTGTTTAGTGTATCTAAAGCATACTTGGACTGATGTATCTTTATTCCATGTTGGGATTGAGCAATTTCAAGACCCAAGAATTGGCTCAATAACCCCAAATGAGTCATAGAAAATGCATGGTTCATTGCATCCTTCAAGGATGCAATTTATTTCTTTGAACTTCTTGTAATGAGAAGTTCATCCACATACAAAACAATAATCATCAAAGAACCATGGATCAACTTCAAATAAATATTAGGATCAGAATTGCATCAAGGAAAACTCAATGACAGCAGAAAGCCATCAGTGTTGGCATACCAAGCCCTGGGGGCTTGCTTAAGCCCATACAATGATATCTTTAGCCTGCACACAAAAGATGGATTAGTAACAAACCCTTGAGGCTGATGCATGTAAATCTCTTCAGTAAGATCTCCATTCAAGAAGGCACACTTCACATCCATGTGGTGTACCTATGACTGCTTTGAAGCTACAATGGCTAAGGCTAGCCTGATGCAGTCCATCTTTGCCACTGGTGCAAAGGTCTCATTGTAGTCAATACCATGTACCTGTGAGTAGCCCTTGGCTACCAATATTTCCTTATATTTCAAATGTGAACCATCAGCAACAAAATTAGTTTTGAAAACCCACTTACATTGAACTAGCATCCTCCCTAGGGGAAGATCAACCAGTTCCCAAGTGTTGTTCTTCTGGAGTGACCTGAATTCTTCTTTCATGGTTGTTTTCCATATTGGATAATGTGCTACATCTTCATATGTATATGGGTCTAATTCAACCATCAAATATCATTTCTCTGCAAACAAAGGGTCTTTCATACACAGGGCACTCTCAAACTGAGATCTAGTCCTCCTAAGATCACTAGGATTTCCAACTAGTTCCCCAACTACATGAATGATCTATGTTGCCCATTTTGGTCTTGTAGGAATTTTAGGATATGCAATTAAATCATCATTATCAGACATATCAGAATCAATAAACTCATTTGTCTCTTCACTTACATTCAATGGTTCTTGTGGTGAAGAAGACTCTCCAACTTTAAGAGCTGCTAGAGGCTCTTCTGGGAACTGAACACTCCTTTCAATGAAGGCTTTGTTTGTGCTCAAATTTATCATCTTGTACCCTTTTGAATCTTTAGAGTAACCAAAAAATAGACAATCTTGGCTTTGGAGCTACAAAGCTTTCCTCTTTTCTATTGGAATTATAGTCCAAGCCCTTGAGCCAAAAATCCTGAAATGGGTCACATCTAGCTTGTTCCCACTCCATGCTTTGAAAGAAGTCATACCATCAAGTTGTTTATGAGGAACCCTATTCTAGATATAGGATGCACAGTTTATAGCTTTGGCTGAAAACTTTGGTGGCAAAGTCTTAGCCTCCATCATACACGTTGCCATCTCTTTCAATGATCTGTTCTTTCTCTCAACAACACCATTTTGTTGTGGTGTCTAAGTGATTGAATGCTTCTCTAAATACCTACATCTTCACAATATTGAATGAAATCAGACTTGACATACTCACCACCAATGTCAGATCTGAGGATCTTGAATTTCCTCCCATACTGGTTTCCAACCAAAGCCTTAAAGACTTTGAAGAGGCCAAAAAATTCAGACTTATGCTTCAGGAAGTAAACCCAAGAGTGCCTGAAAAAGTCATCTATGAAGGTCAATGCATACTTGACCTGACTCATTGACATATGAGGAAATGGACCAGCAACATCAATATGGATCAACTCAAGAGGTTCAGAGGTTCTCTCATGACTAGCTCTCTCTGATTTAGGCTCTGGGTGTTTTCCTAAGATACAACCTTGACAGACTCCCTTGGAAAATATAATCTTTGGTAACCCTATAACCATTTCTTTTTCACATAGATCAGAAAGATACTTATAGTTAAGATGTCCAAATATTTCATGCGAGACCTTGCTTGCCTCATTGGCATGAATGAGAAGAGCAGAGGGGTTTTAGTAGGGTAGGAAATGTGAAAACATGTATACCTTAGAAGTGCGATCAACAACTCCTTTTGCAATGAATTTACCACTCAATATCTCTATGATCTCAACACCATCAGAGGAGAATATGACCTTCTTTGGAGACCCTGTGTGGGTCATCTAATACATTGACAAGAGGTTAGAGGCAAGACTTGGAACATACAATACATTGCTGAACTTACCATGGTCAATATCAATCATTCCTTTTCCCAAACTGTTAGTGAGAGAGTCATCTCCCTGCACTATTGGTTGACCTTTCAACATTTCAAGAGAGGATAATGCCTTCTTGGTCGAAACCATATGTCTTGAAGCTCGAGATTCTATGATGAATCTAGGTGAGCTTGATGTGTGAGCAACCAATGCATGTACTCTCTCTTTGTCCTCTAAATTTGATCCCCCTTCCCTCTTCTTTGTGCTATCAGGAAGATGTTATTCTTCTTCAGGAGTTAGGTCCGCATGTCAATTTTATTCTTCATGCAGGATCTTTCAGGATGATAGCCCTTATTGCAGTATGCGCACTTGCTCATTTCTCCTTTGTTCTTCTTCTTCTGGAAGTTCTTCTTGGAGCCTTAGGGATCCTCCTAAGACTTGTTCTTGTCTCTCTTCGACTCAGGTGGCTTCTTAGATTTTTTCTTGCCTTTTCAATGCACCCTCAAATCTTTAGCAACCAGAGCTTGGTCTTTGGAAGGTTTGATGGTGTCCATCATCACCAGTTTATCTTGTTCTTATGTGAGGGATTGCATGAAACCTGCAAGCTTAGGCATCTTCCAGGCTTGAAGTTGTCAACTTGGTGGCATGGAAGGTCGAAAAAAACACTGAATAGTCAGGGCCAAGGTTTGCGAGTATGGCCAAAACTAGTTTCTCTTCCTTGTTTTCAATTGCACACTGTTTTAGCTTCAAAACAAGGGCTTTAAACTTGGAAAAGTAGAGTTGCAAGGATTCGAAGCTTCTAGGACTCAAAGATATCAATTCATTCTCGATTTGATGTCCTCTCATCTCATTTGTCTCACCAAAAAATCTCTACAAGATTCTCCCATAATTCATTAGGTGATGTCAATCCATCAAGATGGAATAGGAGGTCTCTGGATATGCTCAGACACAAGAGACCATAAGTCTCATCCCTCCTGTTGTGCCATTTAATTTTCTCTACAGCTGCATTGTGTTTGCTTCAGTTTCCATAGTCACCCTGTAGAGACCTTTTTCTCTCAACAATATCTCCATCTCTACTTTCCATTCAAATAAATTAAATGGACTCAAGATGATCTTCTAAGATTGATCCATAGCTCAGAAATTGTCCCTTCAGTCAGCATAATAGCTCCCAGTCAAGATGTCGAACCTGCAATAGAAATATGGAAGGAGAGAAATTGATCTACAAATCCTTTTATACCATGTGTAAATTGAACCCAAGTGATAGAACAATTGCACTCACAAAAATGCTAATCAAACTTGCAAATTTACACACAAAGGAGAATGAAATTGGAGGATAACACTAATCTGTATTGAATAAGTGTACAATAGCCAAAAATATGAAGTCATAGGATGATGCAATATATAATTACATGATATATTTGAATGCATAAGGATGCCATTCGAAATAGTCAAAAGTAGGCTTACTAAATCTAGTCAAATCCCCCATAGGTGCATAAAGTAGTTTCCAAATCTACCTAGGAACTCACGAATTGCCAAGGTAAAGTAGGAAAGATAATAGGTGATATAAAGACAACTCATACATGATTTTATTAGGAAAAAATAATGGAGGATGATGAGGGAAAAAAACAAGTCAACTGCACCTAGTCTTACTTTTCCTTTTTCCATAAATCTTAGTAAAGTAGGGAGCAAAGCAGAAAAATCAGATATGCACTAGGGAGGATCTCGAGTAAATAAAATATGCTAAATATGAACTCCAAGAGGTTTCCCAAGCACTCCATGACTCAATTTTAGCAAGTTTGACTTCTAGGACATGTGGAAAACGACTTGCATACAGGGAAATATTGGAAACTAGGCAAATAAGACAAAAATGGATTAATTAATGTCTAAGGTAGATAACTATGGTTTGATTATTCTAAAAAGAAATTACAAAATTAATTGCTAAGGTTATTTTCTATAATTTCAATCCATGTAAAATAGTTCATTAGAAAAAAAACAATAACCCCCTAGTTGGGTACAACAATGAATCTTTTGACACTTCAATGAGTGGTATATCCTTTTCCAACACTCAATAGTAAGGATCCTGTGATAACAGGATCATTATGAGGATGTACAATGGAATACACTATAGGGAAGCAACCCATGGTGATTCTGATCATCACAATCAAACTAACTATAATCGTTAATATATCTAAGAATTTTGGAAAGGACCCTACTTGGAATATGACAAACAATGTTCACAAAAAAATACAAATGGAAAACAAAAGTTGACAAATGGAAAAAGAAAGAGACAAGGGTTGCATCATTACAAAAACATATGTCATGGCTTTAACACTCCAAAAATTCGTAAAAATAAAAAAAAAAATTGTGTGACAATAAATGTTGAATCATCACAAAAAGAGGTTATCTTTAACAGCTAACAGTTATCAATCAAGAATATCTGTACTAGATACTACAAAATCCATTTACTAATATATAATACATTTATTACCAACATCATCAAAATGAAAAGTATTGAAAAGCCATTCTACAAAATTAATGAGTTAGCGAAGTAAAAACCCTGAGGTTAACTGTTTAGTTTTTAGTAAAGGTAAGATTCCAAAAGTTTTTTTATTGTTTACTAAAGGGGCTTATGGTTGTGCCTGAGGCTTGCTTAGCTTATTAAAGCTAATGCAGTCAAATGATGTTCTTGAAACAGGTGTTTTACAAGTAAGCCTTTTACTTCGATATTTAGAATCAAGATTATTTAGTTCGACAGCAGAAAAATGTTGCTAGAATACTTATATAGTTTTTTTATTATTATAAATAAACTATAGGTGTGAAGTAGTATAAAATCATTCAGCTCTTGGCTAATGAAGGTACTGAAAACATTTACTTACTTTCCATATATTTATACCTGTGTACAGTATGCTCATTTAGGAAATAGAACTTGTCAGTTCAAAAAATTTTCCATTAAATTTATTGTATAACATTCTTATATTAACTTAGTCTAAGTACACAATTTCCTTTGATGCATGTCTTTCATGCAAAGGTATGAATATTGAAATACAATGCAAACCTATAAGATTATCCTAGCCATAAGTTCTATATAAACCATTGTATTTACTACATGCCTAAATAATGCATACACTAAAATCTACTATACTATCTAAAATCTAACATATACATGCCTAATATCCTTTTAAACTTTCGTTGACATGAAACTATTAAAAAGATAAATTATGTGTTAGTAGTAACACATGTTTGTTTTTGCAAAGTTATGCATCATTTTGAACTATATCAAAACTTAAAATATCTTCAAGCTAGTGGAGACCACGTGTTACCAGATCCACGGAGGGAGGTTTAATGCTGAAACCCCATCCAAATAAAACCCAAGCAAACTGTAAAATTTCGCTTGGATTCATTTCTAAATCAAAATTGGTAAGTAGAGCCAATAGGATCTCGACCTCTTTCGACTCTGAGGAAAAAGTTGAGTCTCCTAAACATGAAAGGCATTAACCAGCCCGAGCTAAGTTCCTTTTCTTCCTATTTAAACTGCTAGAGAAAAAAATTAGCAGGTTGACAACTTGTAAAAGTGTTTTCATTTGTTACTTGGATCCTATTTTGGTATTTGCAAATTTCACCTTTCAACTTCTCGCTGTAGTCTGCATCTGAATTTTCCTTGTTTTTGGTCATTTGATCTGAGGGTTCCTTTGCAATATTTTATTGTATCTCGAAAGGGGTTTTATCAAAATTTCAACGGGGATGCTAGCACAACAACTTCAAGGTAAACTTCTTTGTGTCTTCCTTCATCTGTTTCAGTAAGTTTCAAATTCTTTCTTGAAGAAACTCTGAAATTATCAAATAACAATTTAGTGTTTTCTTGTTCAAAGGTGGCCTCACGTGAACCTAGCTGAAAACACTGCTGAAAGAAGGAGAAAATTTTACTTGAATAGCTATGGGGATTTGAGCTGCTATCAACTACACAACTAAAATGGGTAAGCCTCGACTTAAATCATCACGTTCCCTTCAGCAAAGATGGGTGCCGCCGAAAAATCACGGGTGTGTGGAAAATGACTACATTTGCTAAAAGATTTCCACGCCGTGTTTTACTATTTTATCGTTTGATAAATTAAAAATCCTTATGGTTGTAGTATTGTTTTATAATAGGTTTTTTAAATGAATATGTTAGGGTTTTGAGGAAACATGTATTTCTTTTCTTTTGTAATTTCCTTTTAAAAATTTAGAAGGTGAAGATGACTTCGGCCTTAAACTTGTTTGCGAGAAGAGTAAAGAAAATGGCTCTAGTTTTGATTTTAAATCTTATGGTTCCAATAATGGAAAAAGCCAAAATGTAACACAAAGTTCCCTTTTTGGTTTTTACAAAAAATATTGTGGGAAAGGATTTTAGTTTAAAAACTCTGATATAAAGGAAAGTCTTGAGTTTTTGTTTTTAAAATAAAGTTTTTATGTTATAAATTTATTTGTTATTATAGATGTTTGTAAATGATATTAAAATAGGGTTTCTAAGGTAAAACTGTGTATTTAAAACTTAATAACTTAAAGAAAATAATGCGTTCTTCAAGTATTTTTGTATTAAAAATAAAAAGATATAGATTTACTAACAACTCTCCATTGTTTAGTTAACGATAATAACACTTATTTTTATTTATTCGGTAACCTAAAAAATATTTCTATAGTATATATAATTATTTCTTTAACTTATATTTACTTATGTAACTTGTTTATATTTTTGTAACGTGTATTTATTTATGGAACGCGTTTATATTTCTGTAACCTGTATTAATTTCTGTAACATGTTCATATTTCTATAACCTGTATTTATTTATGTGACTTGTTTATTTATTGCCACAGGTATAAAGAGAAGAATTAGAGTAATACTAACAATTAACATCCATAATACTATAATGAAATTATATAGGAGCATATGATGTTGTTTCTAGTTAAGAAATAAAGAATAACCTACTAATTTTCTTACTATAAAAATTCTAGGTAAACAGTAACATTTAGTTTAATTTATGTGTTGTACTAGAGTAATATATCTTCGGATATGTGGAAAAATATAGCAAGGGATATTTATCCTCCAAACAAAATATTATAACCCTAAACCATTCATTTAGATATACATTTAACCAGAAATTATTTAATTTTAAATAAGAAGAGATTACGCAGTCTAAATCTAAAAACAATTCATCGAGTTATTTAAATAAATCAACTCATAATTTCATCCATTCTACTTCTTTTACTTGCATAAGGTAAAATAAAATAACATTTAGAATGTGACAATTGGTAGAGGAGACAACAGCCTAAAAAGCTCGTTCCACCCAACAAATTTCTGATGATAGCTTTACTACTAGTATTAGGACTCCTGAGCCCATCCATTGGTCCGCTTGGTTGAAAGCATTGGGTGGGAGTATGGGCTATAAAACCCCTGCAACTCCACAAAAGTATTGAGTAATAATTCCGCCTTCTGCAGTAAAGAACTCAACAAATCAACTGCACTAGTTGTGTAATCATCTTTCACACTCAAAACCACTTCTACTTTTTACCCGTCCATCGAATCTCTTGCACAAACGTTTCACTCCAGGAACTTCACATGTAAAATATTGAACAACCACCTGTTAAATTGGATGGGTAATTATAAGCATGCCTAGGTATTTTGGTCAGTTTTTCATTCAATGATCCACCTGCTCTTGTTCCACTTTCTTGGTGAACATGACCATAAAAATAGGGAATTTTCCTTCTGCAATAGCTAGATGTTGTTTGAGGATGTTGCCAAGTGTCATTCTGCTCTTGTCCCAGTCTATTCCATCTAGTGGCCAGTAGACACTCATTTAACATCCTCCTTAAGCTGTTGTCTCATCTTTTATTTATTAATTAATAAAATATTCAGCATAATTGATTACAATCATCTTTGACCCCACTTGGTCAATAATCACAAACTATACAATAAAATTAAAATATAATGTCTTCTTAAACATAAGATGTTTTTGTGAATTTGGGGTATGTGAAAACGGCACTAAGATCCCTTCTCGAAATCAAATATCCTCTACATACCATGATATCCACCTCTCACATTTGATAGCTCTACTATTTCTTTCCTCATTCCATAACTCCATTCATTCCAATGCTAAAAATTCCATACCACCATATTCACTCATCAAAGTCAATATTTTCCCTTCCATCATGCAGCCTATTGTCCCTATACATAATACTACAATGACTAATTCTGCTTCAACACCTATGATATTGCAACTCTAGCTCCTCTCCCCCTTTTTTGAAGAGTACAAGAATAATGCAACAATGATGGAAAAGGAGTGCACAATCTCCTCCCCCTGCTCCATGAATGAAGGTAGCAGTACCACTCATACCAAGCCAACTGGGATACTGATAGTAAGATATCGTGCCAACAAAAAGACCCAAGATCATTCTAAAATGATGCATTCTACTCTCCTATTTGGATATTTCTTCTACAACTCAATACTTTGAGGTATAACAATACAACCGTTGATTCAAAAGCTCTGTAACTCCTTCAGACTCTCATTCTAAAATATTGGGATCAAAACACAACATGTATTTATACCAAAATTAAAATATTCCTATCTTAGAACAGTCAAGAGAATGAGTCATACTAACTAGACAAAGGTAAAAGGGATATCGGATACAATCATATGCCCATAATTTTGAAGGAGATTGAAGAAGCCCAAGGTTGCTACAATAGATTCATCCCAACTAAGACTAAGGAAAAGATTGAAAAAAATTAAAAATTTAATGAAAGAAGAAAAAGACACCCCAGAAGTAGAAGCAAATCAAGAGGAACTTCATTATGGGTTTTAGGACCCCAATTAATCCTGATCGAGAGAGGTGCAAGTTCATCGAAGTTGGGTGCACTTTCTTTTGCCATCATATTTGAAAATTCCAAAATACAATGCAATGTCATTTATATTGTAACTTTTGACTTCCTTCACCATTTTTCAAACAAATTGTATGAAGCACTAGAAGGAAGAAAGAGATCTCTATACACATATATAAAAATTCAAAGTTTCATTAAGTTACGCCCCTAAACTACTGTGCATGCACACATCATCTTTTTTTCAAGTATTTTTGGACTTCAATAGATAATAAAAAATGAAAACATCACAAAATAAATTCTGAAAAAATAGTCTTGCACTAGTACAAGATTCCCTCTACATATGTAAAAATAATTATTCAAAAATACTATCAATCACTTCATATAGCGCTACACATGCACATAAATATATGTTATATTGTGTTGAAAAATTAAAAAGCCAATTCTATTAAAACAAATTTTATAAACAACTACACAAAATTTCCATTTTTTTATTAGTATATATTATGAAATATTTATTTGATTTCCTATATTTTGTCTTTTTACATAGTCTAAAAATATGTTATGCTAATTTCCTCTTAATTTTAGAAGTTCCTGTTTATTTTTTTGTTTTATTTTTTTTATGTGGCAATTAAAGTGTCTTTAAAAGAGCTTATGATTGTGCATCAACTGAGAGACTAAATATGCCAAACCAACCATGTTATACTGGAAAATCAATTCCTTAATGGGAAAACACTTGTGGATGGGAAAGAGGAAAGGAATGAAATCCTTCCCCACCAATACGAATTGGATTGAAAATTGGAAAAGATGAAGACACAGACAAACAATATTCATGATAGGACCGAGATACTACAAATATAAATGGGAAACTTGGATTCAAGAATTCCTATGGTTCAATCTGAGCTGGGGAATCCCACCCATAAAGTGATTACCCTAATCAATAAAATGTCAAACTTTGAATAGAAACTCCACATGAAGGATAAGGCTTGAATGGGTAGCACCGATCACTCCACTCCTTCAGCATAACATACCACCAAAACCAAAGGAAACAAATTTATTTAGATTGTAGATGGAGAAAACTCTTAATTTCTTGTTTAGCATGATAAGACATCCTTAAGACTATTTTGGCAATAGTTTACAACAGTGTGATTACCTCCCATTTTATGAATTTAGGCAATGTCTGAGATTATTACTTTGATTTCTCCAACAATATTTACATTGTGGTTTCCCTAAAGGTAGACTTAACATATACTATTTTGATGAATAAACTAGCACTATGAAGGTAGTCTATATGTAACTTTATTTTTCTCATTTTGTTTTACAAGTAATCTCTAAGGCTTCATGTCACTACAAACGAGCCTTTCTCAAATGTAACACTATGTTTTCATTAATAAAAGGATCATATATAACCTTATATATATATAAGACCCACATTAATTAAATATACACACATTCTCGCATATAAAAAATGAGGGTCGTAGATTACAAACATATTTTTCATTTAAATTCTATAGCTTTATTCCCCTTCTACTTTCTCTTAAATAAAAAATAGATTGACATATAGTTTGACAAGCATCCACATAACCATTTTGAATTATACAGTCACAATTGTTATCTTAATATCAATTTAAAATGATTCTCTTCATATATGAGTATGGCAAAAATATTCCACATTTTATATCATGTTTATTGATAATCATATACCAACATCAATATAAAAAATAAATAAATAAAAAAACTTGAGAATCTTATAATATATAAAATAAGCATTTCGAGGTTTATTAATAGTTGGGATGTTCGATAATGAATATATCTTTGTAGGGATATTTTGTGAGTTCTACATAACCGGCACTAATTCATATTAACTAGTTGGGCCTCCTCTTCCTTCATTTGCGCCTTTTAAAATAAATGTTTAGGTTAAATACCAAAGTGTTGTTGGAAAGGGGATCAGACGCATAAGGTGCAATAAGGAGGACATTGATAAGTTGAAAAGTCAACTGCGCAAGAGAAAGACACTGAGAAGTGTTGTGAGTTTGGTTGCATTAGTTAGAATATTTTGTCCAAAGTAGTTAGAGAGTATGCTTATGTGGACCATTCTGTAAAGGCACAATACTATAAATAGAATTAGGAGTAGAGTCAATAGAACATCACTTATATGAGATGAACTTTGAGTACTATGATCCGATGAATGTAATTTGTTGGTATATGATCTGCAGATGAATGTGTTTTTGGTCTGAGGCGATTCAACCAAGGAATGTTTGATGATTTCAAAGTTAATATAAGGAGAGTGTTGATGATGGAATTCATGTATTTTTTGTGTATCTCTTGAATATGTAATGTTGGGACCTATGATATTTTCCATGTCTTAATGGTGTGAAGTCTTTCTGTGGAAATTGAACCCAGTGATAGATTAATTTTACTCACAACAATTAACAATTGATCATGCAAAATCACTCACAATGAGACTGAAAAATGGAGTTGAACACTAAATTGTATTAACTGAGTGTACAATAGCCAACCCTATAATAACGTTGGCTTCTGAATAAATAGAATACATCAAGGATTCAATTGCATGAGGAGCAAATCAAATCTAGCATAAAGCAGGCTTACTAAAAATAAGCAAATACCCCATAGCTGTCAAAAGCTGATCCCAAATCTGTCATGGAGCTCACGAATTGGAAAAAAGGATTACGCAAGCTAAAGAGTGGTGGAATGGTAGCTCATACATGCTTTTGCATGGAGAAAAGAGAGGAGGATGTGTAGGACCAAAAACTAGTCAACCTCACTTGGTCTAGCTTTTCCTTTTTCCTTAAAACACTAAAAAAGTAGGCAATAAAGCAGAAAAAGCAAAAGGGCACCTAGGAGGCCATGAATAAAGTAGAATTGATTCCTTTAGCTCTCCCATGCGCTACATGAGTCAAATAAGGCAAGTTTGACCATTATGGATAGGCAAAAGACAACTTGCACAAGGTGGGACACATGAACTAGGCAAATAAGACAAAAATAATTAAATTAATGTCTAAGTGGGTAAACTATGGGTTGATTATTCTAACACCCCCCCTTAAGCCTGACTTATGAGTAATATATCAGAAAAATATAGGGCCTAGCAACAAGGCTTAGTCACCCTTTTACATACTGCATGTCCATTTAAACAAGGAAAGAGGCAAAACCAACTTGGGAAAATCCTCCCTTAAACATGGATTGTAAAACAAAATTTAGAAATCTTGTCTTCACTCATGCTTTCACAGCATGATCAGCAATCCCCAGCAGTGATTTGAGATTGCTGAAGGTCTTCTCACAAAATGCTTTGGTGAAGATATCAACTACTTGTTCTTAAGATGAACAGAAGAGTAGGTGAATGGTGCCATCATGCACAAGCTCTCTGATGTAGTGCATATGGATCTCAATGTGTCCGGTTCTCTGCTTCTGAACTGGATCTTTGCAGATTCGAATGGTACTCTGGTTATCACAGTATATGGTAGTTGAGTACTCTGGTTCGAAGCCACACTCTCCAAGTAATCCCTGCAACCATAAACATTGAGTTGTTGCATTAACAACTCCTCTGTACTCTGCTTCTGTAGATGAGAGTGCAATGGCACTATGCTTCTTGCTTGACCAGCTAATTGGCCCTTCTGCAAGCATCAACACATATCCTGATGTGTACTTTCTGTCTGTGCTATCACCTGCCCAATCACTGTCAGTAAATCCAATCAAATCAAGATCAGATTTTGCTTTATAGAAGATCCCATGTGTCCTTGTTCCGTGAACAAAGTTAAGGATCCTTTTGGCCGCTTTCCAATGGATCTCATGAGGCTGATCCATATATCTAGAAGCGACACTTACTGCATAAAAAATATCAAGTCTAGTATGTGTTAGATACAACAAACATCCAATCAATTTCCTATACAGTGTATTGTTTACCATAGGTGAAGAATCAGCTTCTTCCAGCTTTACTCCTGAAAGGAAAGGAGTTTTGCTTGCTTTGCAATCCTTCATTCTGAATTTTTTCAGCAAATCCAAGGCATACTTGGACTGGTGCACCTTGATTCCATCTTTGGTTTGAGCAATCTCAAGCCCCCAAAATTGACTTAAGAGCCCCAAATCTGTCATGGAGAAGGCTTGGTTCATAGCACCCTTTAAGGAAGCAATCTCAACCTTTGAGCTTCCTGTAATGAGGAGGTCATCAACATATAACACAATGATCATTAATGAACCATTAACTAACTTCAAATAGACATTTGGATCTGATTTGCATCGAACAAAATTCAGTGATAGCAAGAAGCTATCGATCTTGGCATACCAAGCCCTGGGGGCTTGCTTTAGCCCATACAATGACTTTCTCAACCGGCACACAAGAGAAGGGCTAGTAGAAAAACCTTGAGGCTGCTGCATATATATCTCTTCAGTGAGATCTCCATTCAGGAAGGCACATTTTACATCCATGTGATGTACCTCCCATTTCCTTGAGGCTGCAATGGCTAAGGCTAGCCTGATGGAATCCATCTTTGCCACTGGGGAAAAGGTCTCATTGTAATCTATCCCATGAACCTGTGAGTAGCCGTTGGCTACCAATCTAGCCTTGTACTTCAGTGGTGAACCATCAGCAGCAAATTTGGTCTTATAGACCCACTTACACTGGACTAACTTTCTTCCTGGAGGAAGATCCACTAGCTCCCATGTGTTGCTTTTATGGAGTGAGATGAACTCCTCCTTCATGGATATTTTCCATCTTGGATCTCCTGCTGCTTATTTATATGTTTTAGGATCATACTCCACCATCAAATAGCATTTTTCAGCAAACATAGGATCCTTCATGTGCAGACCACTCTCAAATTGAGATCTAGTCCTTCTTGGGTCATTTGGATCCCCAGCTATCTCTCCTGCTGCATGTAGTGTCTTGGATGCCCATTTTGGCCTTGTAGGGCTATTAGGGTCTGAAATAAACTCATCTCCATCAGAAAAATTAGAATCATCATGTTCAACAAACTCTTTACTTACTTCTTGAGGTTCAGGTGGTGAAGAGGCTTCACCAACTTCCACTGCTGCAAAGGGTTCTTCTTCAAATTGAACACACCTTTCAATGAAGGATTTGTTTGTGCTCAAATTTATCAACTTGTACCCTTTTGAATATTCAGAGTATCCAACAAAAAGACACTCTTGGATTTGGGGCTGCAAAGCCTTCCTCTTCTCTGTTGGAATCCTAGCCCAAGCCTTTGAGCCAAAAATCCTGAAATGGGTCACATCTGGCTTGTGCCCACTCCATGTTTCGAAGGGAGTCATACCATCAAGCTGTTTATGGAGAACCCTATTCTGAATATAGGCTGCACAGTTGATAGCTTCGGCCCAGTACTTTGGTGGCAAAGTTTTGGCCTCCATCATGCATGTTGCCATCTCCTTCAGTGATCTGTTCTTCCTCTCAGCAACACCATTTTGTTGTGGTGTGTAAGGGATAGAATGCTACATATGAATACCTACATCTGCAAAATAATTAATAAAATCAGACTTGGCATACTCACCACCATTGTTAGATCTGAGGACCTTGAGTTTCCTCCCAGACTGGTTTTCAACCAAAGCCTTAAAGACTTTGAAGAGGCCAAAAACTTCGGACTTGTGTTTCAGGAAGTAAACCCAACAATACCTAGAAAAGTCATCAATAAAATTCAATGCATATTTGGCATGACTCATGGACATATGAGGGAATGGGCCAGCAACATCACTGTGAATCAGCTCTAGGGGTGTAGAGGTTCTCTCATGACTAGCTCTCTCAAATTTGTGCTCCGGGTGTTTTCCTAGGATACAACCTTGGCAGACTCCTTTGGAAAATTTTATCTTGGGAAACCCTATGACCATCTCTTTTTCACTAAGATCAGAAATATATTTGTAGTTTAGGTGGCCAAATCTTTCATGCCAAAGCTTGCTTGCTTCATTAGCATGAATTAGAAGAGCAGAGGGGTTTGAGTAAGGTAGGAAGTGTGAGAACATGTATACCTTTTGAGCATGATTTGCAACTCCTTTTGCAATGACTCTACCACTTGAGATTTATGTGATCTCAACTTCATCAGGAGAGAATATGAATTTCTTAGGAGACCCAGTGTGGGTCATCTGGTACACTGACAAGAGGTTGGAGGCAAGACCAGGCACATACAAGACATTGTTGAACTGAACATGATCAAGATCAATCCTCCGTTTGCCCAAACTTTCACTGAGAGAGTCATCTCCCAATACAATAGGTGGTCCTTTCGACATATCCAGTGAGGGGAAGGCCTCCTTAGTCGAAACCATGTGTCTTTAAGCTCGAGAATCAATGATAAAACTGGGTGAGCTTTATGTGTCAACAACTAGAGCATGAACTCTCTCTCTATCTTCTGAACTTGATCCTTCTTCTCTATTCTTTGAGCTTTCTGGAAGGGAGATGCCATTCTTCTCAAGGAGTTGGGTCAACATGTCTATCTATTTTTTCATACAAGAGCTTTCAGAGTGATTTCCCTTATTGCAGCATGCGCACTTGTTCATTTCACCTTTGTTTTTCTTCTTCTGGTAGTTCTTCTTGGAACCTTGTGGCTCCTCCGGAGACTGTTTCTTGTCTCTCTTTTGCTCGGGTGGCTTTTTAGCTTTCTTTTTACTTTTTGAATCCACCTTTGAATCTCCAGGAATCAAAGATTGATCTTTGGATGGTTTGATGGTGCCCATCATCACCGGCTTGTCCTGTTCTTGTGTGAGAGATTCCATGAAATATGCAAGGCTAGGCATCTTCCAGGTTCGAGCTATCAGTTTTGTGGCATAGAAGGTCGAAAAAAACACTTAATAGTCAGGGCCTAGCTTCGAGAGGATGGCCAGGATGAGCTGATCATATTTCTTTTTGATCCCACACTGTTTCAGCTGCAAAACTAGTGCTTTGAACTTGGAGAAATATAGCTGCAAGGATTCAAAGCTACTGGGACTCAGAGAAATCAACTCATTTTTTATTTGATGTCCCCTCATCTCATATGTATTTCCAAAAAGATCAGAAAGCTTCTCCCATACTTCATTCGGTGATGTCAATCCATCAAGATGAAAAAGGAGGTCTCTGGAAATACTCAGACACAGGAGACCATAGGCATCATCCCTCCTGTTGTGCCATTTTATCTTTTCTGTAGCTACATTGGGCTCTGCTTCTGTTGCCATAGTCACCCTGTAGAGGCATTTCACTCTCAACAGTATCTCCATCTCCGCTTTCCATTCAAAGAAATTGAAGGGAGTCAAGATAGTTTTCTGTGATTGATCCATAGCTAGAAATCTTGTCCCGGCTATCAGTAGAAGGATCCCAGTCACTGATGTCGAACTTGCAAAACAATTTTGGAGGATATAAAAAAAATATAAAATGGCTCTGATACCATGTGTAAATTGAACCACGTGATAGATTAATTTTACTCACAACAATTAACAATTGATCATGCAAAATCACGCACAAAGAGACTGAAAAATGGAGCTGAACAATAAATTGTATTAACTGAGTGTACAATAGCCAAACCTATAATAACATAGGCTTCTAAATAAATATAATACATCAAGGATTCGATTGCATGAGGAGCAAATCAAATCTAGCATAAAGCAGGCTTACTAAAAATAAGCAAATCCCCCATAGGTGTAAAAAGCTGATCCCAAATCTGTCATGGAGCTCACGAATTGGAAAAAACGCTTAGGCATGCTAAAGAGTGGTGGAATGGCATCTCATACATGCTTTTTCATGGATAAAAGAGAGAAGGATGTGTAGGAAAAAAAACTAGTCAACCTCACCTAGTCTAGCTTTTCCTTTTGCCTTAAAACACTGAAAAAGTAGGCAATA
This sequence comes from Pseudotsuga menziesii, assembly GCA_001517045.1. Classification (NCBI taxonomy): domain Eukaryota; kingdom Viridiplantae; phylum Streptophyta; class Pinopsida; order Pinales; family Pinaceae; genus Pseudotsuga; species Pseudotsuga menziesii. Next base: position 79,390 of record LPNX010729331.1, on the reverse strand, counting down.
AAGCAGAAAAAGTAGAAGGGTGCCTAGGAGGCCAAGAATAAAGCAGAATTGATTCCTTTATCTCTCCCATGTGCTACATGAGTCAAATAATGAAAGTTTGACCATTATAGATCGGCAAAAGACAACTTGCACAAGTTGGGACACATGAACTAGGCAAATAAGACAAAAATAGTTAAATTAATGTCTAAGTGGGTAAAATATGGGTTGATTATTCGAACACTTTCTATGTCTATTGGGTTTATATATGTCATTGTAATTTTTAAGTTGATTCTAATTATGTTGATGCAATATTAGAGTTTAGTGCGGATGATGATAAGTAGATATCATGAATGATGTTTGTAAACCCCTAGATATCTAAGTAATATTGAAATAGAGTAAGACATAGTGTGCAAGTCCTCTTCCTTCTGCAGGAACATGGTTCGTGCAGCCCTACCTTAGAAATTTCAGGTGAGAATGCATATGTTCTACAGTTGTCCTTAGATAGGGTAAAACCCATCTAGGTGGGTGTTTAGTGAGATTGCATTGAAGGGTGTTGACATAAATATGGAGTGAACCCATATCGACTAAGGTGTGTCAAAAAATGGTTATGTTGGTGGGACCATAGTGCGAGGAAGAGGAGGACATGTTGTGGCACCTGATGAAACCAAAGATCTAAGACTAGTTCAATTAGAAGGCTTAAGAGTTCGCAGCAGAAAAAAAAATAGAACTCTAGATTGTCAGTAGAAGAGTGGTTGGGAAGATATATCTACTTTGATATTCATGAATTTTTTTTGCTGAGTTCCCAATAATATTGTATGAGTTGTTGGCGCAGCTCTCTTTTCATAAGAGTAACTTCCAAGGAGTCGAACCTAATCAGTCGACCCTTGAACTGATCCAGTGGCTGCAAAGGGTAAACAATAAAGCTTCAAGAGTTGTCGAGGTGTGGATCAACAACATTTTGGAAGGATATATCACTGAGTTTGTTGTCAACACAGTTAAGTCCTACAACGACGCAGAAAGAGGAGGTTTCTATTGTCTTTACAATTGCGTATTAAGATTCTCATCTACGAAGACAAAATACTGAAGATGAAATCTGACGAGTAAAGATTTGGTGTGATAAGGTTGCAGGTATAGCAAAGAATAGGTTGGATGGAATGATATGGGGTAGATCGATGGAATTTATGATGAGACTATGAGGGAATTCAAGGAAGACTGTGGTATTTTGAGAAGTGGGGTGAGATTATGAAAAGAGAAGAGGAGAAGAACTAAGGAGAGTCCTGGTGTGACTGGAACAAGAAACTGCAAAAGGATACCACAAGGGACTAAGCGAACCTACAGTGACTAAGGAAATTTCCAGCCTATTCCTGAGCCCAAGGAAGGACAAACCCAAAGCAACAACATACGTACACCTATATGCACTGCACCAAGTTCATGAGAAAGAAACACCACATCATCACAAGACTATCCTATGTGTAATTGTAGTAGATCAATGAATACTAGAAGAAGAACCATAATGGTTGGTAATGATGTGAAGTTACCCTTATTGCAAGGTAATGGGACTGGAGATCCTGAGTAGAATTGGTTCCTTTGTGAACCCGTATGGACCATGAAGTAGGTATAAGAAGAAGACATCAAGAAATTAAAACTAGTGAAAACCTTTCGAGGTCAAGCATTGGATTGGGACATGTATTTTGTACAACTGTTGACAAGGAACTAGTAGAAGACCCTGGTGCATATCAGGACCAAACTAATTGAGGAGTTCAAAAATCCCAAACTCAAGTCGCAATATATTACTGAGTTAAAGGAAATAAAACAATATCAAAATGAATCTATATGGGATTTTGATCAAGGTTTCAAAACGTTGATGGATAAGGTCAATTTTAGAATGAGCGATGTAAAACACAAACAATGGTTTATTGCAGCTTTGGTACCACACATGTGTATGCTATTAATTTAGCAAAAGATTGCATCATAGACTAAGGCCCTGGATATTGCGATAACATTGGAAGCTTCACCAGTTGGCGAAATAGGGGTTGGCTTGAACCAAATCCAGTTGTAATTGGATAATCTTACTATTCAGTTGTAGAATATCAAGAAAGGAAAAAATCTAGAGTTTCAATGTACTTATTGTAGCTCTGCAGATCACACTGTTGAAGAACGCCCACAATCCATTGTGAAGTAGCAATCCAATAAATAGTCGCAACCACAACCAAACCAAAATGCAAACTAGACTCAAAAACAAAATCAGGGGCCAACTATAGGAAAAATATCAGGAGAACCCATAACTCAGCCAACATATGTTTGAGTGATAAATCGAGGAGGAGAAACGATAGGAGATGAAGGACCACTCCCAAATATTCGATTGGTGGGTCAAAATAAGGTACAATTCGAGGTTCATGCTGACAATGAAACTTTCTTCGAAACAAGAGACATACTAAACATAAAAACTAAAAAGTTTATTTTCTATGAAATTTGACCAGCTTTTGACTCAACAGTTGTGTTGGGATAGCCATGAAAGGTTAGTACATTGCAAAATTTTATAGAAATTTTTCTGGCTCTAGAAAAAGATCCCGATGTGTTAATAGAAATATCGAGTGTATTGTAATGACAGGAGAAAGGGAATCAAGACCACATCGTGAATTCTTTGCATAAGAAGAAAATAACAAGGGAAATGAGGATGAATGTCCAGATCAAAGAATATGATGTGGATTCACTCATCTTGGATCAAGGATCAGATGTAAACATTTTGATGAAGAAAACAATAGAAACAATGGGGAAACCGTTATTGGTTTTGTCTCTTGTACAACTGCGATTGAAAAATCAGGCCAGGGTGTCACCAATTGGTATAGTACACACCTAATTGTTGAATTGGAGGGATTAAATACCTACACAAACTTCAATGTTATTGAGATAGTAAACGATAGTAGCTCATATCCTGCGTTGTTTGGAATTCGATGGGAAGACGACAATCTGGCGGTTATCAACTTCAAGAAAAGAGTGATGACTTTTGAGAATCTAGACATGTAGATCATTGCCCCATTAGATCGTAGTGAAGAACGAAGATATGTTGAACAAGTGAAAAGGAAGTTGTGGGAGGATGGTATAATGGCTCTAATAACTCTGAAGACTACATCAATCCCATCGCAAATGGAGAGATAGGTTGGTGAAGTACCACCTTTGCATCATCAGACTCTAACGATGCACTAGAGAATTGGCATAACTAGTTACATAAAGTATCAATCAAAAAATGTGGGTGAATCACTCATTCATTGCATTGGGTCGCAACAAAAGTCATTGGGATGATGTATGAAGGAATTCCTAACTTGGATGGTTTTTTTACGAATTTGACGATAAAGTATCATAATCTTAGCAACCGTTGGCGATGGATGAAGAACTGAAGTATAATCCGGAAAGGTTATGGGATGGGCATAAGAGCTCGATAGAAGAATGGAAGATATGTCATAGACTAATGGAAGTTCGATTCAATGAAGCAGAGCAGTACAAAGGAAAGAAGTACGATGGAAGGAACAATCCCAATGATCATATGTTCGAATGCCAAACTTCATAGGTATTGAATCCAAATGAGGAATGGGTACACACATTTCTCAATATGATGGATTAAATACCAAGGATATAGTACATTTCGGCAAGATGCGTAGGGAGATTACAACATGGGAAGAATATACTATCAAATTAAGTCATATTTTCATTTTTCTGAAGGATGATCTAATCATACATAGCGCACTTCATCACACCCGCAATATCATGTTGGAAATAACTATGGTTGTAGTACCAACGTGATTGCAAGATACACCAGTGATGCAGTTGATGACAAAATGCTACAATGTGATAGGGGATCTTGATGATGAGGATGATCCAAGAGATATAAACATATCAAAATCAGAGGGAATTCAGGATATCACCACACTAAAAATCCCATCAGGAAAAGTTCAACAACCACTTAAGATAAGAAAGGTCAATATTGGGATGAAAGAGGACACAAAGTTTGGCATTGTCGAGGATTACTAGGATGAGGAAACTATGGAAAACATCACTTACCTATTGCATGAGTTCCAAGATTTGTTTCCGACTAAATTTGTTGAGATGAAAGGGATTTTAGGAGACTTGGGAGAAATAAAAATACCTCCAAATCCATATGAGAAACAAGTGAAGAAATGACCTTATCGATTGAAAATGTGATACAAGGAACTCGTCAAGGAAAAACTAGACATGATGTTCGATGCTGGAATCATTGAACCTATGGAAGAGTCAGAGTTGATCAGTCCAATGGTTTTTCAACAGAATAATACAGGGGAAATCTAGATCTATGTCGACTTGAGGAGGATGAATGACATAAGTATTCATGATCCATTCCCAATGCCATTGGTCCAAGTCATTCCTACGTGCATGATGGGGACAACAGTTTGGCTGAATGAGTTTATCACTATTATGGATGAAGCTTTAAATAATAAGAAAAGCAAGGAACACACTAAATAGAGAGAAAGTATGCACAAATACAATATGCAAGAATTTAGACCAATTTCTATTGATTAATGGATACTATAGTGTACATGTTTATATAGAATGATGAGACGCTTGGGTGACTATCCGTTACATTTTGTTACAAAATAAGTTATAGCTATTTAGAAGTTTAATAGTCACATATGACTAGAATAGAGAGAGAGACGTAGTCAATGTTTGACAGTCATCGATGTCGAAAATGCATGTAGATATGTTTATGTTGAGCTCAAAACCTATTGAGGTTGTTGAAGTCATTTGTATCGAGGTTTGGACTTGTCAAAATTGATACTAAACATGTTGAAGTAGTTGAAGTGCTAAAATTTGTAGAAGTTCAAAAACATGCCAACTACTGAGTGGATCATTCCTCCTTCCGTAAGAAACAATGGTCTCCATTGTGTGCTCATTCAGGTGAGGTGTAATGTCCCCAAACTTTGATCAGTGAAGAGGACGCTACTAAGACCAAACATACGGGAAAAAAACCCCATGAACACGAACATGCATATAATGCTGAAATAAAAAGATTAAACATAATACATACTAAGTGTTGGGGCGTGCGCCCTAATGTCACTAATTTTGGTAACTCCGCAGTTTTTGTGGAAGCTTGTAAGTGGAGGTGCACGTCAAAATAGTCATAGGGGTGTCGGAGTTGAGTCAAAGCCCCTCTTTTTGTAAGTTTCCCTGTGATTTGCAGGTGCCCATGGTTTAAGTCCATGGTATTGTAATAGTGCACTTGTATAAATAAGAAACTTATGTAAAAGAGTCAAGGAAGGTTATAGTAGCTCCTCTTATGATAAGTTGATGCGAAGGTTTTTGAAGGTTAAGTCCCAGCTGTGTGCATGGATGGCCTCTGCGGTTGTGTGCGCAGAGGGTTTTTGTAAGGAAAGGAACTGCAGCTAAGTGCGCAGTGTAGAGTTTGTAAGAAAGGAACTACAGCTAAGTGCGCAGTTAGACTTGAAGGTCAGATCTGCAGCTGAGTGCACAGATCAGAACTGTTGTTTTGTAAAGTGTTGAATAAAGGCATTTCTGTGGACGTAGCCCCTACCTTGGGAGTGAATCACGTTATATCTTGTGTTGTGTCATTTTTTGTGCTGTGATGTTTTTATGCTTGTGATAAGTAGGTGAATGCTAAAGTAAGATAACTATTAAATAGTAACTTCGTTGTTAATTCCTAGTTAAGGGTCAAGCAAGTAACGTTATTTATCTAAACTGTGAAGCTATTTTAGTGAATGGCAATGTTTTATTTGGTATAAATCATTGTTGTTAAGACTAAAGGTACAGTAATATCCCTCTTCTGCTTGCAAAAACCTGATTCTGTGGCACCCAATAGCTGTTTCGGGTGAGACTGCAACCTGTTAGCAGGTTGTTGCTGAAAGGGCCAACACTGTGGGTCTTTTTGTTGGTGCAAAGTTAATGGTATAAACCCGGGTCTTCCCTTAGTCCAACAAATTTGTTTCGTTGCTGGTTGAACTCAGATCTGCTCAAGAGGGATCTACGTCGTACCTGGAGGGCTATGTTTTGGAGACCCTCAGTAAAGGAAATAGGTGATTGGGTTGAAGCTACCTATCAAAAATTTGCTGAACAAGAAAATAAGGATCCTCGTCGTAGCTCAGACGACTTTGTGCAAAGGTACATTTTTTTGAATGTTTATGAAATTTTCTTTGGTAGTATCCACATAGAATTGCACCAGTGGTTATCCAGGTTGACAGAAAGAAATACCAAATTCAAGGAAGATCAGTTTCCTAATTGGACTCCCACACGAATTAACATATTGAAAAGAGTGAACAACATGATATCACGAGCTGTTGATTTCTGGACAACGTGAACCCTTGAAGCATTTGTGACAGAGTTTGCCATCGACACAAGTACCTCTTTTAGCGAAGCCAAAAGACAATTTTTCAAAGGACCAAGGGGTAAGTACTTGAATTCATTTAGTCTGCAAATTTAAAATGCTCTTGGCTGAGAAAGTCATATTGCTTATAGAATCAGATTGCTAGATTTATTTTCACTAACCTATGTTTGGAAGTGAAAGTAACTTCGACGAGAAAAGTGGTTTGCTGCAAAGTGGTAAAAGATACAAGAGAAACCTAGAATCCTATACCATAGGCCAGGATACAGAGTATATGCCATTAAGTCCAGAAAACCCTAAGTTTGAAGAAACCTCTTCTGTTAGAAACCCTCCTATAACTCCGCAGTACCGATCTGTTACCCCCGAGAACCCATCGCAGTCTGAAAGTAACCCTAGCCCAAGTATTCCTGTCGCAGGTCAGTCTACCTCATCAACTTACCCTCCTCCTCCCCCTCCCTGCCCCCTAGATCTAAAATGGCCCATATAAATGATGACATTAAGCTACGAGTCTTCAAAGGAGCTGGATCAGAGGATCCAGAGTAGTTCTGGTTCTTATGCGAAGCTGTGTGGACTGCTAAGAATATTATGGACCAAGATATAAGAAGAGTGCAGCTGGTCACTTCTTTTAGAGACCGGGATTTGACTTGGTTTATGAAGTTTTCCAGTGCTCAGAACCATATCTTGGCTGATATTAAGACAGCAATGATTAAAGAGTTTAAGAAGCCTAAATCAGATTCACAGTGTATAACGGAGTTAAAATAAATTCAGCAGAGACGAGGTGAATCGGTTTGGGACTTTGATTAGAGGTTCAAAGTTCTGTTGGATCAAGTTAGTTTCACTATTGGACTAGCGCAGAATAAAGAATGGTTCATTGCAGCATTATTACCTCACATCAAGACCCCACTTATGCAACAGAAGCTTGTTGACTAGCAAGAAGCTTTGGAAATAGCTATGAAACTGGAAACAACCCCTATCAAAGATAATTCTGGTATAGCTCAAATATAAGTGCAGTTGGCAGAAATGGCTTTGGATATTCGCGGCATGAAGAAAGGGAAATATATTCATGAAGAGGTTTGGTGTAAGTTATGTAGGATAGAAGGTCATGACAAAGGACAATGTCATGCGTTAAAAATTACCTGAATACTGGTGCACCAAACACACTTAACCTAAATGTTCTATATTGTGAGATCTGTATAAAAACTGGCCAGCATCGACCCGAAGATTGCTATTTGATACCGAGGTATGTTCAAGTACCTAAGAATCCTTATTGCAAGTTCTGCAAGTCAGTTGGACACAACGAAGAGGAATGTCGTAGCTTTGACCTCATGAGAGAGAGAACCTGTGATGCTTATAGGGTACAAAATGATGCACAAGGCAATGATGGATATGGTTACCATGGTGGTCGAGGTAGTTTCGTAGGTTGTGGTTGTGGTGGTATGCTTGGAGGAGGTCAAGGTTAGGTTATTTTCTATAACTGTAATCAGGCAGGACATGTAGCTAGAGACTGTCGGAACCCAACTACGACATGTCGATATTGCAGAGCAGTTGATCATGTGATAGAGCAATGCCCACAGTTGATAGCCAAGATATAAGAAAGAAATGGCCCTCCCACTCAGAACATTCAGATGATTACTGTAGATAAAAGACCTATCCCAGCCATTAACGTTGTTACAAGGAGTGGAGCTACGGCACAAGTGCATACTAAGGAAAAACAACCCGATGAGGCTTGGGTCCGTAAGACCCTAGAGAAAATTCCAGCATTTGATATTGGAAGAGAAAAAGAAACATTTATGGAAGCCAAAAAAGACTTTTCTGATCCGAGCACATCAGTAGTACCTGCGCAATAGCATCAACAACAGCTACAGTCTCAAGAAGCTTAGACGGATAAAGTAAGTACACTATCATCATTTTTACAAAGTTGCATGAAGCTCTTAAGAAATCAGAATGCTTTAAATGAGTTACAGAAAGTTATTGCTTCTTGCGAACCTCAGCAAAGCTCTGGTAAAGAGAAAACTGTTAATAGAGTTAGAAGAACTAGAAGGGAAATGAGATTGCATGCTCAGATAGGAGAATATGACATGACTGATATCATTTTAGACCTAGGATCTGAAGTAAATGTCCTAACTAGAAAGACATGGGAACAAACGGGAAAACCTACCCTTGGATGGTCCCCAATACAGTTGATATTAGCAAATCAGCAGAATATTATGCCCCTAGGAAGACTCCGTAGTGTACCAGTGGATACAGAGGGAGTCAGCACTTTAGCAGATTTTGAAGTCATTGAGATAATTGATGATAGCAAACCCTATCCAGCCTTGCTAGGAATTGAATGGGAACTAAACAATGATGCAGTAATCAACCTTAAGAAGGGACAGATGACTTTTGAAGGGAAAGGTTTGAGAGTCATATTACCATTGGACCCTTCTCAAGGAAAAAGGTACACAGATCCAGTTAGAGCTAAAGATCATGATGTTTTGGATCATATCTACAACATCACAGCTAAGGAAGAAGACTATGTTAACCCTACTATCGAAGGTATAATGGATTGGTAGTGTGACAGCTTCTTCATGACTGATTCAGATGATGGTCTAGAGAATTGGCAGAATAGACTTTATGAGCTACATGGACATCGGTGTGCAAGAATTACTAAGTATCTCAGATGGCGTAGCTCGCAGGAAAGAACCTGCCCTATTTTTGATGGCTTGATAGACCCACAAGAGTTTATTGTACAATTTTCAGAGCAAGTACCAGATTCACAGAAAATGGAGACTGTAGGTTCAGTGTTTAGAGCCACAACAGCCAGATGGTGGAATGGTCATAAAAAGCATATTCATAGTTGGGAAGCTTGTAAAAATTTTCTTCCCTGAGATTCATGGATCAACCTCAGGAGGTGCGAAGCAGGTTTAATGGTAAGTCTAGCCATCAGGAACATTTGGAGCAGTGTTATGAGGCATGGAAGCATGTACCTCATGAAGAATGGGTACATAGGTTTGTGCAAACTCTGGAACCTATAGCAAATAACTGGTATGTGGAGGTCGAGCTTCGCCATGGTATTCTAAGTTGGGATAGTCTTGTTGATAGTTTTGTGCTCACATTTTCTATTAATGAGGTTTTTCCTGCTTTAGACGTAGCTATTAGGTTGATCCATACTAAGGTGTTTGATGATAAAGAAATAGCTGAGTACCAACCTGATTGGGAGGAACAAGAAGCTAATGCAGTAGAATGTTCTAACCTCGCAATTGACGATGATGATGAACCACGCAACATTAGCATTCCTGAGTCAGAAGGGCACTGTGAAGTACATGGACCAATAGTCGAAGCACCTGAAGTAACTTAGCCCTTAAAGACAAGGCAAGTAAACATTGGATCGGAAGAAAATCCTAAGTATGCTACCATTGGAGATTATTGGGATGAAGAAAGGGTGAGCAAAGTGACCCAACTTCTCCATTAGTATCAGGACTTATTTCCAACAAAGTTCTCCGAAATGAAAGGTATCCTTGGTGATATAGGAGTGATAAAAATCCATTTGAAACCTAATGTGAAGCCTATGAAAAATCACCCTTACAGGTTGACTCCTAAGTATAAAGAAAAAGTCAGGATGGAGCTGGATAAGATACTCACTACAGGAATCACTGAGGTTGTCGTAGAAGTTCTGTCATGGCCTCTGGATGTGTTGAATGACCATATGGTGGTGAAGCTGAAGTTAGTAGTTGTGTCGAAGAAGAAAGGTATGTCAAATCTCAAAATGCAACTGTTGAACAAAATCAAATTTGGTAGCGTCGGTACGTTAAATTCCTTAACTGCCTATAATGACAAGATTTTTGGGAAATCTAGCGCTGTTTCGACAAGATGTACCAAATTTAGTGTCTTTAATGCACAATCATTGTAGAACTTGGTCATTGGATTCTATAAGGAGATACCCAGGCTTGTGACCCCTGCATTATGTATTTTTTTGAGCTTTACAGTGAAGTCTATGTCTGCTGAGCGCGATGTCTAGGAATTGTTGTTAGAATTTGAACAGAGGGATCTGCAAAACCTTATGAGCACCCCGTGTGCATCTCCACCTCATGAGGAAACTCCCCCAGCACCAAATCAGCTGATGTAGACACGATCTTCCAAGAAAAAGTTTAAACCTCAAGTTCGTTCTAAGCGGAACTAAGACAGACACAAGAAATCAGGGAAAATATTGGAGGATCCCGAGATGAATCTGTCTGGTTCAACAGAGATCCCATCTGAAGGGGATGAGAATATTGCACCACAGCATCCACCATACCTTCAGCCAGTTCGACCAGGAGTTAAACCACCTCGACGGAATGCTAAGTTCACTTTACGCACCCCTTCGCTGCCATAGGGTGTGCAGTTGGTTAGAACCATGACAGGGAAAATAGACCGGCTCAAGTATGCAGACCACGATACGAATGATCTTAGGAAGTTTCCACAGTTTGCACTGGGAACATACTTACACTTCGTCAAATATCCAGAGACTGGAGCGACATTACTAGAAGTGATACAGTGGGCTGCTGGCGTGGAGAAAGCTGGCTTATTGAAGATGCTAAATGTTCCCCACTTCGGTTGCAGCACACAGGTGACCGTGGTAGTCAAGCAGCAATTGGCATTGGTGCATGATGGGAACCTATGGATAGGAGACACAAGAATTCCTATTAATGGCGAGCTCATTCATAGGATCACAGGCTTACCAAAGGAAGGGCCTAATCCGGGGATCGAATTTCCTTCAAAACACGAAGATACAAAGTTGGCACAAAGCATGAAGGACCGCTTCGACTTGACAAAAGGGAAGCGAGGGTATCAAACCTCGACAATTCAGAACCAAAACATTCGCTTCGCAGCTAAGATTTTAGCCTGTAAATTGATGAGAAAATGCAAACCACATGAAGTGTATACCCCTATTGTCAGTATTGATGCGAACTATGCCGAAGGATACATTTACAGATGGGTAGAGTACATTGCTAAGGAATTCCTCGAAGATGTCCGCGATGCACAGGAGAAAGGTAGACCCTTTCACTATTCATGTCTGGTAGTGCTTATTGCACTGGTAGGATGGAAAGAACCTACTGAGGCGCAGTTTGTTGAGGTGCCACTGAACATGCCTGGTGCAGCAAGGTACGCATCTCTGTGGGTGTCGCAGGACAAGGCTTTACAACAGATGACGAACTATGTGTTCACCTTTTATATGATGAGTATCTAATATGAGATCATAAACACACCTCGGATCAGTAAGGAGCTATTTTCTCAATATATGGGCGTAGCCAACTTCAAGGCCGACATGCACACTGTCTTTATCCAGGCCTGCGCAGATGATAAACATGCATGCTGGAAATTGCCATATGTGGTGACCCAAGAAGACATCCTCGCAGTAGTTCAGCAATGGCTAGCAGAATGGATGAAGGATGTAGGGACAAAGCCCAATATTCTAGTCCCTCCAGTCACCAATGTGGGTGCAAGCCCTAGTTAGACGTAGCAGCAAGACCCACCAGAGGACAGTACAAAAAAAAGTGAGACATAACAGAGTGAAGGTGACCATGGTGGAGATAGCGGAGCTGACGAGGAAGAAGAAGAATCTGTCAAAACTGTCTCAGACCCTAATCGGCCAGATAAGCGCAAGTCGCCAAATGCAGAGGAAGTGACTAAGCTTCAGTCCAGAAAGAAATAGAAGGCGTCAAAGGGAAAAAATATTGTCGAAGAATCTGTCGTCACGTTGGAAGAGCTTGATCAGGATCTGACGAAATTTACAGAGGTACTAACTAATAAGTGGTCACAGTTTGCAGCTACGCATCTTGATTCCCTCACCGGCGTAACGCAACGAATCTTAGAGCTGAAGGAGTTAGCAGAAAAATCAGCGACTGGCGCTGTAGCAAGCAGTGCCCCTGTAAGCACACAGCCAGATACAAGGCAATGGCCAACTAGAGATAACATGGGACAAGTGTCAAGTGCAACCCTCATAATGACTCTTACAGCGTCTCGCTCGAAGATGTGCATGATCATCGGGATAGATTACACCAAGATGTCTATGATGGAGCTACATCTCTATCAATTAGCAATCATGAAGGAGATCCAAGAACGAGACCACTACTCACAAATTCAGTTGGAAAATACCATGAAGCAGAGTAAGAGCCTCACAACATAGTTTGAAGAAGCGGAGTAGAGGAAAAGGGATGCAGAACGTAAGAAGGCTACACTAGTGCAAGTGTTGGATGAGGCATGCTGGAGTCTTCCTGACTTCGACATTCAGGCTGAGGAAGAACTAGAGTGAAGAATTGCTAAGCTAAAAGACTATGCACAATAGTCTCACAGCGACATTGAGAAGCTAAAAGCTAAACATGAGGCTCAAATTATGGAACTTCAACTTCGCATTATGCCAGAGAGCCCACCAGAGGTCAGGGAGCAATGTCGCAGAGATATTCAGGCCTCAACAACGAAGATCTCCAATCTTGTGAGCAGTGCAGTAAAACTACTAGAGGAAAGCGTCAAAGCCTAGACAACACTGCAAGAAAATACAGAAGTACAAAAGCTGCAAGAAACCATCAAACAACGACAGCCAGAGTTGAATGCAGTGAAAGCAGAAATTCAGACTTTGCCTATTATACAGAAGATTCTCAAGGTAAAGCAAAGTAATGAACTTCAGCAATAAATTGAGTCGTGTATAATGAAAGCAACACTGTTGGAAAATTCTATGCAGCCCCCTATCAACGAGGCCTTGGAGTTGAGCACTGCTATGGACAGCCAGCTCAAAGTTATAAAGGAGTATGATGCAGTTTCCTAGGAAAAGGCCATCGACACATGAGTAGCAACATTACTGGAGTTGGTCGAGAAGGAGCAAGCAGTAGCCGATATCATACATGGCCTCAACAAGCAATTCACTATATTTTCCAACAAGGTTCTCCTGCCAGACAAGCAGCAGAGTGTCCCGGGATGGGACATTGGTGAGTCTTAGGGGCTTGTTGGGGCACGTGCCCTAATGGTCACTAATTTTGGTAACTCCATGGTTTTTGTGGCATCTTGTAAGTAGAGGTGTGCATCAAAATAGTATTAGGGGTGTCGGAGTTGAGTCAAAGCCCCTCTTTCTGTAAGTTGCCGCATGATTTGCGGGTGCCCATGGTTTAAGTCCATGGTATTGTAATAGTGCACTTATATAAATAAGGCACTTATGTAAAAGAGTCAAGCAAGGTTATAGTAAGTTCTCTTATGATAAGTTGATGAGAAGGTTTTTGAAGGTTAAGTCCTAGCTGTGTGCATGGATGACCTCTACAGCTGTGTGTGTAGAGTGTTTTTGTAAGGAAAGGAACTGCAGCTAAGTGCGTAGTTAGACTTGAAGGGTGGATATATAGCTAAGTGCGCAGATCAAAACTGTTGTTTTGTAAAGAGTTGAATAAAAGAATTTCTGTGGACATAGCCCCTACCCTGGGGGTGAACCATGTTATATCTTGTGTTGTGTCATTTTTTGTGCTGTGATGTTTTTATGCTTGTGATAAGTAGGTGAATGCTAAAGTAAGATAACTATTAAATAGTAACTTCACTGTGAATTCCCAGTTAAGGGTTAAGCAAGTAACGTTATTTATCTAAACTACGAAGCTATTTTAGTGAATGTTGAAGTTTTACTTGGTATAAATAATTGTTGTTAAGACTAAAGGTACAGCAATATCCCTCTTCTGCTTGCAAAAACCTGATTCTGTGGCACCCCATAGCTGTTTCAGGTGAGACTACAACCTGTTCGCTGGTTGTTGCCGAAAGGGCCAACACTGTGGGTCTTTTTGTTGGTGCGAAGTTAATGGTATAAACTCGGGTCTGCGCTTAGCCCAACACTAAGATGCATAATCCTTCATACACATAGCAAAAGAAAACATACATTCATTCAAGCATGCCACATGTTCATCATATTCATTAATCAGTAAATATAATTGCAGAAGTAAAATGGACAAGAATACTCATCTGATAGGAACTTGTCCTGCAACCAGCTACATCGCTGCAACGTTCCACCCAACCATAGGCCAGTGTGCTCACCAATCTCTTAGCAACACTACCACCCCCAAGATGGGCATGATTCCTTAAGGAATAAGGGTCAAAGCAGGCTTACACATAGCCAAGGTACACCAATCAGGTAAGCCCGCGTAGTATGGTTTATTAGGCCGTCAAGGAGCTAGGGAAGGATAAATGCTAAGCTAGTGACCTCAAACACCAGTTTTCTCAAGAATACCTAGCCTCTAATCCTACTCTCAATAGTCCGAAGACCAACCGCTACATATCGTAGCAAAAAAATAGTTCACAGCTCTGTGAAGAAGATGAAGACAACAGGGTGACTATTGATGTATTTGTAACTTCATATAGTATTCATATATGTATCTTATGTATTGTAACCCGATGTTTATTCCGGGATGTATCTATAATGTAATTCAGTCATGTTGTCATGATGTTATAATCGGGAGGATCAATAATGTAAACAAGTGATGTCAAGTCATTGTGGGTAACCCTCTGATTGTCTAAGGGTTAAACTCCCTGCAGTTTCGGGGCACTAGGGTTATTAGACTCTCCTAGTAGAGGTCGTCCCTAGTAGCGTTTTAGCTATGTCGGAATTAGTATAAACAGATATTTGGACTCTCTATTAACACACAGCTCATACACACTCAAGTGTATCGCATAGTTCAGGAAGGAGAAGACACTGGGGATAGACAAGAAGAAGGTTACTGCTGTTGGGAGATCACTTACTGTTTTGGGATTTTACTGTTTTGGTGCTAATTGTATCTCTGAGGAAGTTGTGGGGTTTTCTCCATTTATGGTTTCCCTGAGGAAAAAAATGTTAGTTTTTCAACATTTAAGCTAGCATTATGATAAGATATTTTCACTGAGAGAATAACAAGCACAGCAATCACATAAGCACATCACAAGAGACACAAAGATTTTAGGAGGGGAAACCATAAATGGAGAAAACCCCTCAACTTCCTCTAAGATAGTATCACCACAAGATGTGATCCCAAAACAGTAAGATGACCTCCCAACACAATAGCAGCCTTCTGTCTTCTGTCAAGCCAAAGAATTTCCTTCTCCAAAAGTGCGCCACACTTGAGAGAGCAAGTGATGTAATTCACAAGTGACAAATAGAGAGACTCACCCTCTCTATTTATATTAGTCCATTCACTTGAATTACCGT